>OX465095.1:47575370-48175370 GCA_949987625.1 Chalcis sispes | reverse complement strand
GTATTCGTGTACTGCCAGAAAAGTGACGTTCACTAACTGTGTCAGTGTGTTAATATAAATTCTTAAATAAAGAATAATAATCGAGGCGAACTGTTCGTGGTAATTACTTTGAACCTCAACTCCGCATCCCACGGGCACCTTCGGACTTCCAGGACACGATAAGTTTTAGGTAAGATTTTACTCATAATTAATATGAATTTTAACTTGATTAATTTCGCTTTTCTTCTCTGCGCCTGATTCTCACTAAAGAATGGGGTAAAGGCAGTCATATTTATAATCCGCGGCAACATGGGTCCCTTCGGTTCGCGATGCGCGGGCGGGCCCGTACGGGACGCGTTGGCGGTTCCCGCAATAAAATAAATATTTAAATTTCATGTTGTGCGTGTAGCCCCGCACGTAACATGCATGTACCATTTTTTTGTGATGTTCCGGGAAAACTACTAAAACTCTTGACCTACGCTTAGTTTAAGTTTCACAATGGTGTGTGTTAGTGGAAAGTGAGTCTAGTAGGTTGTGAAGGGAGGCTTACTTATTGTGGAGCGCTTAGATAAAGATCGATGCGGGCGGACGATACGATCATCTCGCATTTTTCCCATTGACGAGCGAGACCTTGAAAAGCGGGGAGAAAGCTTATCGGCTGACATACGAAAAAAACGGAGGTCGTATTGTACCGACGTAACAGGTGTCAACCAATATATATATACACACACACGAAAAAAACCGCATATAGTGTCAACCTATATATATATATATATATATTTTCAGCCTACGAACCCGTACGGCGACTCTTACCTACGGAGCATCCTAAGCGTGTAAATGGTTTCCATACGAGCAAGCGCCTCCTCGATCGTGTTAACATTTTTCTATACGTCCTCCTAGGCTATATACGTCCCAAGAGAAAAAAAAGTTAACAGCACCACTGCTATGTACTTGTCGCTTCATATAGCCTAGCATGTGATTTTACATCGAAACTTATATTTTCGGAACGCGTAATAAGACTTATGTATGTTGAGCGAAGGAGAGAGAACGAGATAGCGATAAGAGCGCGCGCACCATTGCTCCCACGTGACCACCCTATCTCTGTCTCGGTCTCTCCTTCGCTCAACATACATTCAAGCGACCACGGGGCTCTGCTTTTCTTTTGTTTTCTTTCAGTATAGTGTATCGTTACAGTCTGTCAAGTAAGAGCGTGGTCGTGTTAATTTATGAAAAAATTTATTTGATGAAACTTTCATATTTATATATACGTTGTACACATTACAAACAATGATGCAATTCGGTCAATAATGTGTCCAGTCACCACCGGCATCGATAATCGCCTGGCATCTCCAAGGCATGCTTTCTACTAATTTAATGGCGTATTCTAGTGGCAAGGATCTCCAGATCCGACGAATTTCGTAAGACAACTGCTTCAAAGTGTATGTGCGTCTTCCACGAAGCTTCCGTTTAATATATGCCCACACATTTTCAATAGGGTTTGCATCGGGCGACTGCGACGGCCAATCCAATGTAACGATGCCAGATTGAGTCTTCCACTGAGTACAGAGCTTGCTGCGGTGTTTAGGATCGTTGTCTTCCTGCAGAATCCAATCTTCATTTTTTGTGATGAACCATCGTTTGGCAGATGGCAGTAAAGCCTTTTTGTAGATTTTTATCATTTTCTCGGCATTTAGGTTGTCAGTAAAGAGGTGCAAAGTGCCGAATCCCTGCTTTGAGAAGCAGCCCCAAAGATGCACCTTTATTCCATGTTTTACGGTCCGCTGAACAAGCCTATTGGTGGAAGTTGAGCAGGCTCGCGTGAGGACAGAACGTGCCTATATAGAACATTCATCAGTAAAAATGACATTTTCAAAATCTCTATCAATATTCTCATGCGCCCAAGCGAGTCGCTTTGTCACATGTTTTTCAGTCAACAGAGGCTTCTTCATTGTGTTGCGCCATTTCAGATTATGAGTACGAAGATAGGTTCAGATAGTTTCGTAGGATATATCTAAACCTTTTGCCATTAATTTTGCTTGTCCTTGCCGCAGTGTTAAAGCAGGATTCCGCGAAAACAGATTCACTATTCTTTTTTCATTTGTTTGGTTCACTTTTCCTATCGAGCCACGTTCTGGTAAATCATCGACATTTTTAGCCACTTTATATCGCTGTATCCACTTCTGTACAAATGCCTTCGACTTTCTCATATATTTAGCAGCCGCTGATTGCGACATTTTGGGACCTTTCGGGTGGATGCAAAGGAACACAGCCTCGTAGCGCGACGCGTACTTAGCACTCATGGCGTTTAACGTAATTCTCTTTCAAAAGATCAACGACAACTGAATCTTTGTTGACAATGCATCAAGAACAAAACTTTTTTCTATCGGCTCGCGAAGGAATTAGAGCAAAATCTTACATTACCTGTCAGTGAAGTCGACCACGCTCTTACTTGACTGACTGTATGTCGGTAATGTTCGTTCTTAATGTGTGAGAAGAAGAATAAAAATGGACGATTTATTAAATAATGAAAATAAGACGAGTGATAGTGACAGTGATGAAGAATGCAAACGTGAATTAAATAAACCAATAGAAAAAGCCAAGTCTAATATAATCCCGCAAAATTCAAAAATTTAATAATAAGTGATTTTAAAGTGATAATTTTTTAGTTTATAATTTTGTTTGTGATTTAGATAAATGATTTAAAAGTTTCTTGTGTGAAGAAATTAAATTTAAAATATTTAAAAAAGTTGCTGTTTTTTCATGTTAAGTAAGGGACTAAAATTCATTGATTATACAAAAAATGTGTTAAACAAATATAGTATTGTTATGATAAAAATAACATAAGAAAGTATTTATATTAATTATAATAGTATTAATATTATTTATAAGCCTTAAAATCTTATAAAAAAAACTTTTATCAAAAATGTTATTTTGTATAAATATTTAATAAATATACTCGAGAAATTTATATTTTTTAATAAATAATAAGTGTTCAAGAATTAATTTTGTTTTTAAATATGAATCCATTTACTATTTTTTTTAATTTAATAATTTATATTTATATTTACATTATGTTGTCTGTCACTTTTTGACACTACATGTACATGTACGCGTGTGTGTACAAAATGCGCATGCGTTAGCAGACGATATCTGTAGTTTACGAACTGTCAGTATGGGTTTAAAATTGCATTTTATTGATATGCAACAAAAAAAAATTAATTATTCTATTAACTAAGTAAGTCTTCGTACGGGTTACAAGGTTGAAAAATTTTTTAAGCATTATGAGTGAACCTCGCGTCAATAAAGCTCTCGGCTTATATTTTGTAGATGGATAAAGGCGCCTAAGTCGCTCGCTGCGCTCACGACTGCGGCCCTACTATCAACCCACAACATATTTTGCCTCAAGCTGTAATGACGCAAGGCTCGCCCAAGGTACATAAATAACTAATACGGAAAAAAACTGCATACTAATTTTAGTGTCGAATTGGTGTGTATGGTTTGACATCTATTTATTAGTTTGCTACGATTTTGTATTCGCTAGCAAGTATATACACATTGTAGGTATACACAGTGTAGGTATATATATTTTTCGATTTGAGGCTCTTTAAATGTCGAGTCGGCGAATGTAAATATTGTCGATTTGACGACCGGAGCAATATTTTTCTCTCTATATCGTCACACATTGGGGTACGATCGAGAATTTAATATACGAGGGCGGTTCAATAAGTACCCGTGTTTCACGACAGAGGGCGTTCCTTAGGGAAGTTGGTATTATCATCGTGTGCTGCCATCTATCAAACGACGGTAAAACCAATTTCAGACTGATTGATAAGTTAGTTTAGATTTGGCAGCAATTCGAGTAAGACATGTTTCGTGATTTTCGCTAAGATGGAAAAAGAGCAGTATCGTTCGGTAATTCGCTTTTTGTTTTTGGATGAAAAAAAATGCGAGGAGATGGAAGCAAAGTTGGATGATGTTTATGGGGATACTTCGCCATCTATGGCTACAGTTAGATATTGGTTCAACAAATTTAAACATGGGCGAACATCCGTTTTTGATGAGGAGCGACCAGGACGCCCGGCAGACGTGGTTACCAAGGAAATCATTCAAAAAATCTACGACATGATTCTCGCTGATCAACAAACGAAAGTGCGCGAAGTAGCAGAGGCTGTAGGTGTGTCAACCGGAACGGCAATTAATATTTTACATGATAAGTTAGCGATGAAAAAATTGTCGGCCCGATGGGTGCCGCGATTGCTCACGGTGGACAACAAGCGGATGCGGCTGTTAACTTCGAAGCAGTGTTTAGAGCAATTTAAGCGAGATCCGAAGGAGTTCTTGCGTCGAGTTGTCACCGTTGATAAAACTTGGATTCATCATTACACATCAGAAACTAAGCAACAATCAAAACAATGGATTTCTCCCGGTGAATCTGCTCCAAAGAAGGCGAAGACGGTCCTATCGGCCGGAAAGGTCATGGCGACGATTTTTTGGGATGCAAACGGCGTCATCCTCATGGATTTTTTAGAAAAAGGAAGAACGATCACTAGACAATACTACAGTGAGTTATTGGACTGCTTCGACAAAAAATTGAAGAAGACACGGCCGCATTTGGCGAAAAAGAAGGTGCTGTTCTACCATGATAACGCACCAGCTCATTCATCTGGAGTTGTCGCCGCCAAACTGCATGAATTGCGTTATAAATTGCTGCCGCACCCCCCGCATTTATCCAATCTGGCTCCCTGCGACTTTTTCTTGTTCCCTAACATGAAGAAATGGCTCGCAGGAAAAAAATTTAGCTCAAACGAGGAAGTCATCGCCGAGACAGAGGCGTATTTTGGAGAGTTCGATAAATCCTATTTTTTGGAGGGGTTAAAAAAATGGCAGAAACGTTGGGAGAAGTGTATTTTTCTAAAAAGAGACTATGTTAAAAAATAAAAAAAAATTTTTGGAAAAAATGGTGTCTTCATTTCTAACACGGGTACTTATTGAACCGGCCTCGTATTATCTAGTCAGTCAAATTACAAATGTAATACCATAAAATTATTCCTTGAATAGGTTAGAACAGACATCAATCGTAAAAGAAATTACGAAGAGTTAGAAAATCAACGCAAGTAAGAATCAAAACAACAAATTTCATATTATAGTTGAGCCTATAAATATAAGTAACATTCTGGTTAATGATGGATATCCGTTCGAGTCAATTGAATTTTCTTCTAAACTATTGGGGATAACGCGTTGCGACGGTACAATGCTATGAGACGAGCGAACGACAACATTTTACAAACAAGCACTCGGTTACTGTCGATAAATCGGGGTTTAGCCCTCGAACGTGCAAATTAAGAAGTTGAAACATCTAAGGAAACGAATAAGCTGATATAAGAACATATTAATTTGTTATAACGTGTCTTCGACCTGTTATATTTCATAAGGTCCGTCTGACTCCTGAAAAGGTAGGGAAATCATCAGGCCTCTTAGTGTAAGGTTGTTCAATTTCCGGATGACAGAGAGTGTGTTGCAGATAATTGAAAACAAAATTTCATAAAAAAAAGAGATTGGTATAATTTAGAAGATATAAGAGATAAAAAGATAAAAGATATGAATTTATTAGTTTTGTTCCTTTCATACAGCTGTGATGATTTCTCTCTCCCTCTTTCAACTTTAAAAAGAAATAGAACCTAGCTTTTGACCAAATATTTGAACCTTGTTGAATGTGAGGGCGACTACGTTAAATTATTGAAACCTTGAAGAACTTGTGTAAGCGATTACATTAAATAATTTACTTCTTTGAAAAAATTTGGGTGAGCGACTATTGCATGAGATCGTTTGCTCAACTGATGCTTGAGTGAACAATTGAAATCTTGAAGAAAATCTGAGTGATTGAGTGACTGACTGGAATCTTGAAGAAAAAAACTGGGTTACTCATGCTTGACTGAGTGACGGATTAACTGAAATCTTGAAGAAAAACTGGATGACTAATGCTTGAATGAACGATGAAAATCTGAGTGACTGATTGTCTGACTAATAAAAATGATTGTTAATCTTGCTTTTATACGCACTTGTACAGAGATAAGTCTGTACCAACCGGATTGTTCCAAATTATCGCGAGGTAGATATTAACGCTTATTTCGAACGTGTTCCGTTTCGAAGTGAGAGTCAGAGAGAAAGAGAGAGATCATCCTTGTATTTGCATAATTTTTTGCATATTCATTTTTTTTTAATTATAATAATACAACATTAATTACAGTCTGTCAAGTAAGAGCGTGGTCAACTTCACTGACAGGTAATGAAAGATTTTGCTCTAATTCCTTCGCGAGCCAATAGAAAAAAGCTTTGTCCTTGATGCATTGTCAACAAAGATTCAGTTGTCGTTAATCTTTTGAAAAAGAATCACGTTAAACGCCATGAGTGCTAAGTACGCGTCGCGCTACGAGGCTGTGTTCCTTTGCATCCACCCGAAAGGTCCCAAAGTGTCGCAATCAGCGGCTGCTAAATATATGAGAATGTCGAAGGCATTTGTACAGAAGTGGATACAGCGATATAAAGTGGCTAAAAATGTCGATGATTTACCAGAACGTGGCTCGATAGGAAGAGTAAACAAAAAAGATGAAAAAAGAATAGTTAAATCTGTTTTCGCGGAATCCTGCTTTAACACTGCGGCAAGGACAAGCAAAATTAATGGCAAAAGGTTTAGATATATCCTACGAAACTATCCGAACCCATCTTCGTACTCATCATCTGAAATGGCGCAACACAATGAAGAAGCCTCTGTTGACTGAAAAACATGTGACAAAGCGACTCGCTTGGGCGCATGAGAATATTGATAGAGATTTTGAAAATGTCATTTTTACTGATAAATGTTCTATATGGGCACGTTCTGTCCTCACGCGAGCCTGGTCAACTTCCACCAATAGGCTTGTTCAGCGGACCGTAAAACATGGAATAAAGGTGCATCTTTGGGGCTGCTTCTCAAAGCAGGGATTCAGCACTTTGCACCTCTTTACTGACAACCTAAATGCCGAGAAAATGATAAAAATCTACAAAAAGGCTTTACTGCCATCTGCCAAACGATGGTTCATCACAAAAAATGAAGATTGGATTCTGCAGAAGGACAACGATCCTAAACACCGCAGCAAGCTCTGTACTCAGTGGAAGACTCAATCTGGCATCGTTACATTGGATTGGCCGTCGCAGTCGCCCGATGCAAACCCTATTGAAAATGTGTGGGCATATATTAAACGGAAGCTTCGTGGAAGACGCACATACACTTTGAAGCAGTTGTCTTACGAAATTCGTCGGATCTGGAGATCCTTGCCACTAGAATACGCCGTCAAATTAGTAGAAAGCATGCCTCGGAGATGCCAGGCAATTATCGACGCCAGTGGTGATTGGACACATTATTGACCGAATTGCATCATTGTTTGTAATGTGTACAATGTGTATATAAATATGAAAGTTTCATCAAATAAATTTTTTTATAAATTAACACGACCACGCTCTTACTTGACAGACTGTAAATTACATTATCATTTTCTATCAAAGATTTAGTGTTCATTACAAAATAGAACAAAAGTTTTAGTCGCATTTTACGCAAATTGCAAAATATTTATTTATAAAATAATAATTTAATAAAGAATAATTATTTAAATTAAAAATGATTGTCATTAAGAAAAAGAACAATAACATTATGTTACTAAAAGTAATTATTTTCACAAAATTGTTAAGAAAAGAAATAGTTGCGAAATAACAACTTTAATAATTATTCTTAGTAAGCTATAATTTTCAATTAATTCTTATGTAATTATTACGAAATGCCAAAAAAGTAATTAATGAATTGACATTATTTTTAAATGAACTTAATATTATACAGGGTGTCCAAAAAGTTCCAGGACGGCACGATAATTCTTAAACTAATAATGGTAGAAAAAGTGAGACATATGATCGTTAGGACTTTTTCCTGACTATCCTTTGGTAACCTCGGATTTGAGCGGAAAATTTTACATTCAGATATATCCTTGATCATTTCAAAATTTAACTTTGAAAGGTCATTGTCATGGTCATTATGTCACGAATGCCAATTAATTTGAACAACAAGTAGATAAGGACAAATAAAAAAAAAAAAAAAAAAAATAGAATTGTATAACTCTTTTGACTATCCAATGGTGACCTTAGATTTGTCCTTGGCCGTGACCTTCAAGGTCATTCTACAGTCAAATCAATTTTTTAAATATCCCCTATTTTAATAATCCTATATTTTTGACCCCGCAAATTGAAAGATCGGAAAATTTCACAAAAGCTTAAGTAAGACAAGGTTGTGCCCGGTCAGCTAAGACTAAAGAAGGTAGAGTCCAGCCAGCTAAAGCAAGACGAGGTACAGTCCGGCCAGCTAAGGCAAGACAGAGTAAAGTCCGGCCAATAAAGGCACCCCATGGCGATTGAAAATTAAAAATTAACTTATAATAAATGCTCGAAATAATGACCGTTTGATTTTTAACAATAAGTTATTCTATTATAAGAACTATTTATTGCATAGATATAATATTCACGAGGTTTAAGAACACAATCATCAATTACACGTTGTTGTAGTTCAACTAAATTTTGTAGCTTAATTTTATAAATCTTATCTTCTAAATAACTTCACAGGAAGTAGTCGAGAGGTTTTAAATTGGGGAGGCCGGGCAGGCCATTCAATTGCGCCTCTTCTCCCTATCTATCGATTTTGAAAAACATTTATTCCGTAGTGTGAGACTGCGTTATACTGAAAATATGTGTCTTCGTAATTTTGAATAATTATTAGAATTATCTGTGGCACTACTTGATTGCGAAGCTTATTCTCATATTTAGCAGAATATAAATTTCCTTTAATAAAAAAGAGACCAGTCAGATGATCATTCGATATCCCAATCTAAATATTCAACTTATGAGGATATTAAGTATTATGTTCTCTTATCTAATAAGGATTACTATCTGCCCACAATCTACAATTGTTTATTGACATTTTTGTTTAGTTCAAATGGGGCTTCGTCAGCGAATGCTATAATGAGAGAAAGTTAGGATCTTCATCCATTCGAAATATCATTTCTTCACAAAAATCAAAACGACAAAAAAAGTCGTATTTATTCGATTCTTGTAAATTTTATACGGATAAAGATTATTCTTCAAAATGTTGTCAACTGAGCTTTTATTAGGCTGCTGCAGATGAAATGGCCAATTGAGCAATGACATAAAGTTGGCTGCAATTTTAGTGTATTATGTTGGCACAAGGCAGCGCAAATGATATGACATATTGAAGTATAAATACTGCTACTTTGGTTTATGAAGTCATTTCTGTTTTGCACTTCATAGTGATCGTAAAAACAAAAAAAAAAGTGAACATGGAAATGAATCAAAAACGGCTACTTTTACTATACGAATTTAAATTAGAGCACAACGCAACGGAAGCAACGAGGAATATCAACAGCGCATTTGGGCCTGATACAGTTAGCGAACGAATCACTCGGCGGTGGTTCGAAAAATTTCGATCCGGAGATATGGACCTTGAAAATGAGCCACGTGGACACCCAGGACCATTGATCAATAACGACGAGCTGCGTGCATTAATGGAGTCTGACCTCCGCCAAACCATAAGGGATCTTGCCGAGAAATTAGGCGTTCACAATCCAACAGTTTGCCACCACTTACAACAACTTGGAAAAGTGTAAAAGCTTGACAAATGGGTTCCGCATGATCTTACCGAGCAAAACAAGACGTGTCAAATGAAGATTTCAAGTTCTCTTCTCTCCCGCAACAAAAAGGAACCGTTCTTGCACCGAATTGTGACCTGCGATGAAAAGTGGATTTTATACGATAATCGTCGCCGATCGGCCCAATGGCTAGATGCCGATGAAGCGCCAAGACACATGCCGAAACCAAGCCTTCATCCAAAGAAAATAATGGTAACTGTTTGGTGGTCTGTAGCTGCAGTTATCCACTATTCGCTCCTGCGACCTGGCGAAACCATCAATGCTGAGAAATACTGTGCTCAACTGGATGAAATGCATCAGAAATTGATAGTCCAACGACCTAGGCTTGTCAACAGGGATGGAGTGATACTGCTTCATGATAACGCACGATCTCATGTATCGAGAACAACGGTCCAAAAATTGAACGAGTTGTGCTATTAGACTCTTCAACACCCTCCATATTTACCAGACCTCTCACCAACAGATTACCATTTCTTTAAACATTTGGATCACTTTTTGACACGAAAAAGATTTAATATTAAAGCTGCTGTCAAAAATTCGAGGAGTTTTTTCGAACTAGAAACTCAGAATCTACAAAACTGGAATAAATGTACTTGTATCTCGTTGGGAAAAGTGTGTTGCATCTATTGGTACCTATTTTGATTAAATAAATTGTCTTTATAAAAAGTTACAGCTGTTTAAGAATTTATAACTAAATCGGCCATTTCATCTGCAGCAACCTAATAAATTTATTTAAATGCAAAATGGAGGAATCATTTTGAGAAATTTTGAGTTTCTACAATTTCTCTTATTTTTAAAAAAATTCGTTATTTAATTAAATAAATAATTTATTAGTTCAAGCAGCGCCTACTATCAGATTTTTTTGAGAAAGGAATCAAGGCCTCAGGCGGCATTCGCTGTGCCGGGATTAGACCTTTACCAGTTTAGGATGATGCCGTATGGCTTATCCCAAGCACGAGCTTTCTTCTAGCGGCTAATCGATAAAGTAATTGGTCCTGAACTCGAGCCGTACGCGTTTTCGTGCCTAAATAATATCGTTATCGCTACAGAAACATGCGAAGAGCACTTGAGGTGGCTTAAACATGTGCTGCGACGGATAAAATCTGGAGTGACCATCAATAAGGAGAAGAGTATTTTCTGCTGGCCAAAAGTGAACTACCTCGGTGTGGTGGTCAACCGAAATGAATTTCGTCCGAACCCGGACAAGATACGTTTGGTATTAGAATACCATATACCAAAGAACCTGAAGCAGTTACGCAGATTCCTTAAAGTGAACTCTATACAGGAAGTTCCTGCAAGACTTCGCGACCACCGCAGAACCGTTGACGCAGTTAGCGAAGAAGGAACGGAAATACGAATGGATAAATGAGCAGCAAACAGCTTTCGAGAAGATGAAGGTATTAATTGCCACCGCTTTAGTGCTCCAGTGACCAGATTTTAAACACTACTTTATAATTCGAACGGATGCTAGCGACACCGGGATCGGCGCCATCCGGCTCCAGGAAGAAGACGAACAGAAGGGCGTTTCGGGATTCGCCAGCAGGACGATGACATCTACTGAGAGGAACTATAGCGTTACGGAAAGAGAATGTCTCGTTGTAGTGTGGGCAACTAACCCGTTAACGTCGACAGGACACTTTTTTAACAATGATTTTCAGATTGTTTTAGTGATTAAACTGCGACTTAAGGGCTTATATACACTTGTCATGGACAAAAAAATCGGAAAAATTGTATTACGTATTCTTAAGGTAGAATATCTGAAGAATATTGTCGCTAAGTTTCATAAAGATCGGAGCATTAGTTCCGGAGTTACAGGTAATTTAATAGATTAATTTTAAATACTGGGTGTCTAATTTATAAAAAACGGATGCATGTATCTCTATAACTAAAGATTTCAATAAAAAAGGTTTTAGACAAAAGTTGTTAGATTTTAAACAGGACATCTAACTGTGACCTTGGCTATGACCCTAAATATGGCCTTTACAGTCATTTTGAGAGAAAGTTGTTTTTTCTGAATAATCCTTTACTTTTGACCCAGGAAAAGGAAAAAGCAGAAAATTTGACGTACAAACAGTTATGACCTTAACCCAAACCGTTATGGTCATTTTGAGGTCAAATTAATTTTTTCAAAGGAAAGTCTCTGCCTTTGGTCATGGAAATAAAAAAAGACGAAAAACTTATGTGGGATATCTTTTACCACGATATTGACCATGACCTTGGTCATTACCTTAAAGGCTATTTGAAGGTCAAATTACATTTTTTTAAAAGGAAGTAGACAAATAATGATGGACCCCTTAGTTTAGTTACGCATTATAAAAAAAATTAAAAATGGGAAAGCAGTAAATGTTTTTAAATTAATTTTTACTATAAATTGTCTTAAACAAAATTAGACATACAGAAAATAATATTTTTGCAGCTAATAATACTTTTCTCAATAAACGAAGATTCTTCCCCAATAATAAGAGAAATTTGATAGTCTCAAATTTTCTATTATTTTTGCCTTGATTTAACATTCTGATAGTCGGCGATCACCTTCAATAAATTACATAGTTTATTACAATCATTCTGGAAACACAAATGAATTTTTTTTTGGTTACTTTCTTAATTGTGAATTTGGTTGCCATATAGTGGTTTCTGAATAATTGTGGTTATATGGTGGTTTCTGAAGCTAGTACTGATTTAAATCAACTGTGTCATTCATTGTAAATTTATTTGAATGCGAAATCGAAGCATCATTTTGAGAAATTGAGTTTCTACAAACTTTCTTATTCTTAAAAGAATTCGTTATTCCATTAAAGAAATAATTTATTTGCTTCTTTTTTTTAACTTAATTAGTTTTTTTTAATTTAGGTTTTATTTTTTATTTTGACATTTTCTCATTATGCCTGACGACACAGTTAATGAAATTGTCGATATTCTCCTTGTGTTAGGAAAACGTCGACGAAACTACGTTAAAGCTTCAGTTTTGTATGCTGCTAGATTTCCAAAAAGACGTTATCCTAATGAAACTATCATTCGTAATATTGAGTTGCGTAGCCGACAACGTAAGTTTGCTTGTAAAAGGAGATCCACGTTAACAAAAGATTATGCTAATAATCCTTAAATGATTGCGGCACTAGCTATGGTGCACCTGCATCCTCAGATAAGTTTACGTCAAATTTAACGAGAGCTTGGTGTAACAAAATCAACAGTTAGCAGATATTTAAAAATGTTAAGCACCATTCGTATCACATATCTTTGAACCAAGCTTTATCGGTTGAGGAGTATTAAAAACGACTTATGTTTTGTCAATGGGTGACGCAGTAGGTCAATAATGATGATAATTTTTCATGGGTCTGAAGTTTGCCACGTTAGAGTACAACAACAAAATTTTCACATTTAAATAAAGCTGCTAAAAATGTACAAATTATATTATATTTAAATCCGTATCTAAATATCTGGTTATGTTATAAAACACTAAGGCTAAAAAAATATAAATATAAATTTTAAATACAAACAGTTTCTAAAATATTTCATTAGACTTTAACATTGTAAACTTCAAATCCACAATTTTTTTAAATATGTTATATTAAGCTACATTTCAAAGTACTAGCGTCTTGAATTGCCATAATTGTTACTTTTGATCTCCAGTTAACCCACACTGGATGCGAGAGGTTGACCATTAACATCGCTGGAGTTGAAATGTATGGTGCGGAATTGTCAATAGCTATTTGATTGGCCCTTACTTTTTTTATGGCAACGTTGATGGACAAACAAATTTGCAGTTAATAAGGGATGAACTCCCAGTTCTGCTAGAAGAAGTTGACCTTAATACGAGAAACAGATTATGGCTACAAGAAGTCGTGCTTCTCTAAATTGGTTAGTCATTATAAGAAATTATTTAAATGAAAGATTCAAAAATCGATGAATATATAGAGAAAGTCCCGTAGAATGGCCACCTAGGTCACCAGACCTTACATCGCTTGACTTTTATTTATGGGACTTTTTGAAAAATGAGGTCTAGAACCAGACCAACGACAAAACAAGATATGAAGGTAAAGATTCAGAATGTATGTAACACCATACCGCGAAACGTGTTATTAAAAAAGATATCGCATTTCCAAAAACGAGTCAACTTGTGTATACGTGTATGAAAAGATGGAGCAACTTTTGAACATCTTTTGCCTTAAATAGCTCTTTTCATGTCGACTTAGCTGAAAATACAGCTAATATCGATAAATGATCTTGCCTTATCTGGCGAGGTCTCTGCTTTATCTTGCCTTAACTGGTCGGGTCTCTGCTTGGTTTTGCTTCAACTGGCTAGGTCTCTGTCGAATTTTGCCTTAACTGGCAGGAACTTTGCTTGGTCTTGCCTTAACTGACCGGATCTCTGCTTGGTAAAATTTTCTGTTTTCTAATTTTTTGAGGTCAAAAGTAAGATTGCCCATTTATAATATTCAAGTTCACTTTAAATCACCTTGAAATTTGTAGTCAAGGTCTTGGTCAAGGTAATATTAGGACGTGACATTTTCTGCTCTTTCGTTTTCTGAGGTCAAAAGTAAGGGTTTCCGTTTGACAAAATCAACTTGACCTTCAAATGACCTTGAAGGCCATATTTAAGGTTATGGTCAAGGTCACATATATCCTCTTAAAAATCTAAGAACCTTTGTCTGGAAATTTTTTTCTTAAAACCTTTAGTTCCAGAGATATAGGATGATTCATTACGAGGTTTGGTTTTCAATCTCAAATAGAAGGCATAAAGTTGCATTCTACAGTAAAAATTTTATTGTGAGTCGAAAGAACAATCTATAGCATTTAATTTTTAATGATTATCAGATATAAATTTTGACCGCGACTACGCCGTAAATGGTCCATCCTGAGGGTCCAATTTCGGACGACGCGTTCCAGCATAGCGACCGGTATTTTGCAAATGACACAAGTAATGTTGGCTTGCAAAGCGTCGATTGAAGGTGGTTTATCCCTGAAAACCAGAGACTTCGTGTAACCCCAAAGAATATAATCTAAAGGTGTGATATCACACGATCTAGGCGGCCAATTAACTGGTCCGAAACGTGAAATCAGGTTCTCACCAAAATTATTTCTCAATAAGTCCATTGTTTCTCTCGCTGTATGCGAAGTAGCGTCGTCTTGTTGAAACCGAAGTTCACCGATACCATGGGCTTCAATTTCAGGTAGCAAAAAATCCGTTATCATGGTGCGATAGCGGTCGCTATTGACGGTGACGTTCTGACCGGACTCATTTTGAAAGAAATATGGACCGATGATTCCATTCAAATAGTACTCGGCGTTTTTCTCTACAAAATGACTGTTCACGAAGGTGATTACCTCCTCATTTGACGAAAATCTCTGTCCTCCGAGTGCAATTTTCAAATGAGGGAACAAAAAAAGTCGCTTGGGGCTAGGTCTGGTGAGTAAGGTGAATAGTCGAGCAGCTGAAATCGTAATTCGTGGATTTTCGCCATGGCAACCACTGAGGTGTGAGACGGCGCGTTGTCTTAATGAAACAGAATTTTCTTTTTCTGCAAATGTGGACGTTTTCCCGCAAGTTCTGCCTTCAGCTTGTCAAGTAATGATGCGTAGTATGCTTCTGTAATGGTTTTTGCTTTTTGAAGATAATCGATTAAAATAACTCCATGACTATCCCAAAAAACAGTCACCATCATTTTCATAGCCGGAAAAACAGTTTTTGCTTTTTTCAGAGCCGGTTCCCCCTTTGCAGTCCACTGTTTTGTCTGTATTTTTGTTTCGGGCGTATAATGGTGTATCCAAGTTTCATCTACAGTAAATAATCGGCGCCGAAACTTGGATTTATTGCGCCTAAACTGCGCCAATAGAGCGTTAGAAATGTTCATTCGAACACGTTTTTTGGCTAACGTGAGCAAACGCGGCACTCAACGAGCGAACAGCTTTCTCATGCCTAAATCTTGATTTAATATGTAGCAAACACGTTTCTTGGACATGTTCATAATCTCTGCTGTCTCTCTTCCTTTAATTCGGCGGTCGTCTAGCACCATTTGGTGAACTTTGGCAATGTTATCGTCAGTGGTTGCAGTTTTTGAACGTCCCGAACGTTCATCGTCTTCCAAGCTCTCACGGCCACGTTTGAATTTAGCTGCCTAAAATTTCACTGTGGTAAATGATGGTGCAGAGTCCCCATACACAGAGTTCAACTCATTTTTAATTTGCGTAGGCGTATTACCTTTCAAAAACAAAAATTTAATGACAGCTCGATACTCAATTTTGTCCATTTTCACAACAACACTCACATCGACTCACTTAAACGACTGTCAACTAACAACTGCGCATCCAAAATGGCTGAAACTTTGGTGAGCAACTGTCAACAGATGAAAAACAAAATTCGCTAGCTTTTATTGACGAGTGCTGCTATCTTCACGTTGAGGTCGGAAACTTTTCAGACCACCCTCGTACAAAATCAAAAAGTGAAAAGCAAATAATAAATATTAATATTATATATATAAAGTAAATAACACATCTTCTCGAGCATATTTATATGAAACTATGCATATAAATAAATACTCTACCATTTTAAGATTAATTTGCGAATGTGGAAAAATCTTTTGTAAACTAACATAGTATTATCAAATTTCGAGTAATCGTGTAACAATTATAATTGTCATTACAGACCCCTAGCATTAATGAGAGTTGTTACGTTTTTATAAACGCGTTGTCAGATTTTTTTGTGCACTTCTAAAAAATTATCATTCTTAAATACTAAATAACACTTAAGATTTCTATTTTAATATCGTCTTTTCTCGTTTATTTCTAAACGTGAATTTTTAATATAAAAATGTTTAAAAAACAATTAGAATTGATAAACTTCTAGTAAGAATGATACTTTTTACTTTACTTTTAAAGCTAAAATTATATTTTGGAATTAACGCTAAACGATAACATTCAAATCAAAAGTCAATAACCCACCTTTGAACCGAGAGGCCCGTCTGGAAGAGGGGACCCGAAAAACTTGTCCTTTCCAGAATTTTCCGACCAATAGGAAAATTGCGGGATAGCTTTTTCCTTAAATACGGCACAAAATTTTTGACAAGGAGCAGACCTCAGGCAGCACTCGAGGGAATCACTTCGCAGGGCATTTTGAACGTCTATCCTCCATTTTAAGCATCCAGAGCCACAGCACTTCGCCAGTTGACCAGCATCACTTCTAACAGTTGCGCATATATATATATATATATATATATATATATATATATATATATATATACATATATATCTATTTACAAACCGTTAATTTAAGACCAAATTATTAGGTTGCTGCAGATGAAATGGCCAATTTAGTAATAAATTTTTAAACAGCTGTAACTTTTTATAAAGACAATTTATTTAATCAAAATAGGTACCAATAGATGCAACACACTTTTCCCAACGAGATACAAGTACATTTATTCCAGTTTTCAATTTCAAATTCAACGTTCAAATAGCGAAAAGAAAAAGACGTCGAGGACACCAGAGGGAAAGAAGGAGACGGAGAGAGATAAAGAGATAGAAAGAGAATTGGTCCTAGTTGCAGTTCTACATAATAAAGAGTGAGCGAACAAAACTTTTTACTTTTCTCATGTTTCTCCTTTCTACGTTCTATTATTTTTCCTCCTTAAAGCGGAGTTAGCTTAAGTTTCGGCTAACTACCTTTTACCCATATACAACACTGGTTAGGTCTTTATCCAGAGCGGCGTAGCTCGCCTGAATTTCGGCCAATACATCCGCTCAATCCTGCAACTCACCACCATTCCAAATTCAAAGAAAGAAGAAAACTAGTTTCTTCTTTGCTATCCGAAGCCCGTAAGCTTATCTGTTTAGGCTCAAAAAGGCAAAATCTTGACTGTGTTGCATCAAGCCAACACACTATAACGTCGCCCCGATGTTATGCAAGCGGATAGAGTGTTGATATGCCCGAGAATCTCCGGTCTAATCAAGGGTTATATACTATTTGAATTAGCATAGAATCCTTGAATATAAAACTACAACGTTACTAATACTTAGACACCTGCAACACTTGCATAATGTCCTCGGTTGGAAATTGTGTAATTTTTCTCTTTTGCATCTTGATCTCAAACATAGATTTAGATTAAAATGCTACGTTATGGTTTGAATTTTACAATTTAAATTTATTAGATTATTTTATTTTCTTACATTAATACGCGTTAGAAGCTTACAGCTTTTCTAATCTAAACTGCCGTCTTCGTGCGTCTGAAATCAAGTGGCTTCTGCCCGGATGAGCTCGGCTTTATATACTCTTGCCGACTCTTGATCGAGTCCAAATTTTCTAATTCTATAAACTTTTAATAACAATTACTTAATATATTACAATATTATTATAGTTATGTTTTTCTTATTTTATTGCTGAAACGTGTTTACATCCTTACATGTACATAAATTTTTAGAATTTTGCAAATTTCGAGCTGCTTCGTCGCTTAACAGTTTTTTCAAATTTTATTTGCTCGCTGCAGGTGTTAAAATCTTTCATTTTGTAACTTTTTTTCACATTTATATTTTGTACACTTCCTTTTACCTATGTATATGTGCAAAATAAATTTTTTATTTTATCTTTAGTTTATACAGTAACCTTGATGGAATGTCATAGAATTTTATCTTTCTCGGGATACTGGTTTTCTACGACCTTCTATTTGCCATAACTTTTTTTATAATTCAAATCTTTTGATACTTCTTTTTTCTAATTGTTTGTGGGATGTGTTATTAATTTTCTTTGTGTAAAATAATCTTGGTGTTTGCATGTTTCCTCTTGCATTTTTACGCTTAATTTCTGCTAAGATTTTTTACTTCAATAAATTGTTTTAAATAATTATTTTTCATTTTATAATGGTAACCTATGCATTTTAACACGTCTTCTCTATTGATTCGACGTATTTTGTATAACGTACAATTTTTTATTTTTTAATGCTGTGCCATAAAAGCTTTTAGAATGTACGACGATTTCTTCGAGTTTTAAGTTTAATGCCCCTGTCGTTTCGCTTCCTTGAACCCTCTTTGTCTATATTCTTTTTCTCATGATTGTAGTCACAATTTCTTTTATATTCAGTTTTATTAATTTATCATTTTCTCAATTCGTTCGCTTTTCTGTTTGATTCTTTTTATGATCTCTTACTCTTATCCTAAGCTTATATGAATTTCTTTTTTGTATTGAGTTAATCTTCAAATCAATCTAATTTATAGATTTTGTCATAATAATACTTATAATAAATTTGTTTACATCGTAATTTTTTATTTTTAATTATTGTTATGGATTTCGAATTATTTTTTTTTTTGTTTGAATTTAAATGCTCAGGTTATAGAAGACGCTTGACCAAATAAGAAACTTCTCTATTTTTATTATAAAGTCTATATAAAAATAATTAATTTCTAATTTCTTAAATTTCTAATACTAAAATCAAAACGGTTCTAATTGTCGGTACATAGTTGTCACCTGATGCTACTAAATATTACAAAATATAAGTAATACATTATAAAGGCAACACTATATAGGGATACAAAAATATAAGTAATGTTTAAAATTTTGTAATTCTAATTCTAATTAGTAGTTTAGCAAACGAGATTCTAGCTCAATGATCTAGAACCATGTGGGGATTTCTTTAAAATTGCAATAACATGGATTTAGATGACATAATTTTTCAAAAGTATTATTTGTCTATCGCCACCACGAGATAGCGTACTAAACTACGCCGAGCAGTATGAAGTTAAAAAATCCTCACTCACTGACGCTCATAACTTCACTGACTTTCTAGGGACTTCTTAGACTTTCTATTGAGTTTAAAACTTTAAATATATATTTTTTAGATTGTAAATGAATTTTTAAAGAAAAAATTGGAAGTTCTGGAGGGTCTTCCCCCTTAACATCGAATAATACTTGCCTAACTGTATGACTTACATCGCGGTGTGGAACATTGCCCGAATTCCATAGTTTACCATAAAAATTTAATTCTAACCTTCAGTTTACTGTCTGCTCCTACGAGGTCTGGCTATTAAGGGGTCTGTCTAGTAACTCACTTTTGAAAACAGCAGAACAATGCTGAGACAGAAAAGATTGGAAGAAAGTCAACTCTTCGAACAATCTGAAGGAATTTTGTACGGTCCAGGCATCGCTGACTAGGTGAAAGTAATTTTTTTTTAAGAATTTCATGTAAAAAAAATTTAAACGCGTTTTTCTCGAAACAACGTTTTTACTCGCCTTGTTGATGAAATTTTCGAAACTACTCGACCGATCCTTATGAAATTTGAACCACATATTCTTTAAACCTATCGCTATGTCCCCTATAAATTTTTTTCAAAAATTTTGAATTTTACTATATTTTTTTTTTCAAAAATCGGCGAAAAAAACCGGTTTTTTGAAAATTTTTTGTTTTTTCTTCACCATTTTATTTTTTGAAATAATAAAATAAAATTCATAGGGGACATAGCCATTGTCATACCAAACCTAAAGCACTTTGATTTTTTTGTTTCAGACAACACAGCTCCGAGATTTTATCAACAAGGCGGACCTACCTACTTTTCGAGGTGTTGCGTTTGGCTGACGTTTTTGGTCATAATACATGTATAAAATAAAAGGAAAAATTTTTTTTATGTATTTTAAGAGTGTATTTACTAAGCCTAATAACTTTTATACCATTACCTTTATCCAGTATCCCAAGAAATAATCACGAAAATCGCGTTTTTTTCGGCGCGAGCTACTAGACAGACCCCTTAAATAACCAGACTGGTTACGAAAAAAGGTTTTATTATAAAAATTATGCTACATTCAAATGCTCCCCTTCAATATACTCCCCTTCCCTCGCCACACACCTTTCCATACGTTTTTTTCATTGATCGAAGCAGTGCTGGAAGTCTTCTTTGGTGAGGGCCTTTAGGAGCTCTGCCGTTTTTTGCTTTACCGCTTCCGTCGACTCAAATCGGGTCCCTTTCAAAGCAGATTTTATCTTCGGAAACAAAAAAAAGTCGCGCGGTGCCAAATCTGGCGAGTACGGCGCGTGTTCGAGCACTGGAGTGCGCTTACCGGCCAAATAATGCTTCACAGATAGCGCGTTATGGGCAGGTGCGTTGTCCTGGTGCAAAACCCACGAGTTGTTCTTCCACAACTCGGGCCGTTTCTTACGAACTCGTTTTCGCAGTGTTGCCAAAACTGACAAATAGTAAGTCTGGTTGACAGTCTGACCCTCTGGAACTTATTCAGTCATCACGATACCGTTAATGTCGAAAAAAAACGATCAACATTGCCTTGAATTTTGATTTGGGCATCCTTGCTTTTTTGATTCTTGGCGATTCAGGCGTCTTCCAATGCATCGATTGCCGCTTTGCTTCAACATCGTATTAAAAAATCCACGTTTCGTCACAAGTAATAATGTTTTTCATCAGTCCGGAATCTTTTTTTAACCTTTCAAGGAAATCTGAGCAGACCTGTTGACGCAAGAGCTTTTGGTCAGAAGTCAGGTTTTTTGGCACCAACTTCGCACAGACTTTTGTCATGTGTAATTTCTCGTGTAAAATTTGTCTAACCGTTTCTTTATCGGCGTTTACAGCCTCGGCAATCATCCGGATGCTCATTCGACGATCTGCACGCACAATTTGGTTGATTTTGGTCACTGTTTCCGGAGTTAAAACAGTGACAGGGCGACCTGGGCGTTGGTCATCTTCAGTGCTCACTCGACCCTCACTGAAGCGCTTACATCACTCAAAAACACGCGTACGAGATAGAGAATTGTCCCCATAGGCCTCTAGCAATAATTTACAGCACTCAGGCAGAGTTTTTTTCAATTTAACGAGAAATTTGAGATTGATACGGTGCTCATGTTTTTCGTCACACATGGTTTTCGGTACGAGAACAAAACACGTTCGTTCCAAACCGCTACTGCACAAATACAATAATAGTGACGAGAACGTGTTTTGGTACGTGCATAGACAAGATATCTAGATACTCAACGCACTACTCATTTTTTTTCCCACTCTTCTACGGTGCCCTCTGGGCGCGCAGTTTCGTTATTTAATAGCCAGACCTCGTAAGTAAAAAGACGTCACTTAAGCGTATAGAGGTTTTCGTACTAAGTTTAGAAGTAAAAGAGTAGCCAGTCAAAATACTCTTAGAAGGTAAGAATGAAAAAAATTATATTTGACTCTATCGTATTACCGCATTTTTTAATAAAGTTTTCAAATTTTTTTTTACTTCTTTCTCAGAGTATTTGATAACTTCATCAATTATAATACTCTTGACGATTGTCGTCATGATCTTCCTGGTCCTTCATACACAGTTACAACAGAAGATAAGGTTGCCGAGGTCAAAGAACATTTTAAGAATAATCCAACGGATTCAATAAGAAAAGCTGCAGTAGCTTGAAAACTGAATCAAGATATACCAAGATTAATAATCAAAAATTTCATTAAGTTACATCTTTACAAAATTTTTTCCTTTCGCTAAGAAACGTGGATTAGTCAGGAACTATTATTTTATGCAAAATGGTGCTACGCCGCATAGAACTCAAGAGATATTTAAAGCTATTTACGAAGTTTATGGTGAACGCGTCATCGGTTTAGGATATCCCAAGTTTGCACACGCAGGTATAGAATGGCCCCTTGATTCACCGGACTTAAACCCGTGTGATTTCTTCTTATTGGGCTACCTGAAAGATTACTGTTATGCGGAAAAACCCAAGATCAAAGATGTTTGAGAGAAGCTATTAGAAAAGAAATTCTTAGTATTTCTTCATCTAAAATTGAACAAGTTTTTCATAGTTTCCAAAAACGGCTTGATTATTGTGCAAGTTCAGATGGGGATCACTCCGAAAATATTTACCATTATTAGTTATTCCCTAGCCAGGTTTTGTCATTTTTTTAAAAACGTTATATGTGTGTTGAAAATGTTCGATTAAACTGAAACCTATTTCAAATAAAAATGACCACTTCACTGATTTAATATGTATTTTTATTATTTTGTCCCTGCACTCGTCTCAAAATTATGTGATTACTTTAGGCAACTTCCTATTTGTCACCCTGTATATTAGGACTTTGAATGAGGTCTTGCTGTTCCTTTTACAAAATAAAAGCTTTATTTAAAATATAAGATACGAAAACATTACACTGAAAGTATTGCCCATCCCTAGAGATCACTTTTTCCCATCTTTCTGACAATATATGAATTCCGTGTCGGAAAACGATGTCTTTTAAGGCTATCCAAGAATCGATCCATTCTTAACCCTTTTTCAGGCTGAAGGTTCAACGCAATCCACCAGAAAATATGAGGGTACTTTTGAGGATTGTTGGGGTCGCTGATTACTAATTTGAGGTCAGATTTGCGAAATTCAAAATGGTAGCTTCAAAATGGCGGCCGTCTAATCGAAAACTTCAATTTTTTTAAATAAAAAGAATACTACTGTATTATACGTGAAATTCTGAATCAAAAATGTTTTATGCGATTGTTGTCTAAATTGTATAGTTTCCGAGGAAAATAATGCCGAAGTTTCCAAAACGCAATATCACCCCTGACTGTATTCTCTTACAAGACGAAATAGAATGGGTTAGCCTATGATCAGAATTCGTATGTTTTTATAGGTTTTGGACGGCTTTAAAATAGTGGCCGTCTAATCGAAAATATCAATTTTTTCAAATAAAAATATTACCGTATAGAGTTAGCGGAATCTGTACGGTGAATTTTAATAAAAATATTATGGATCAGATATTACAAGTTATTCCAGAAGATTCTGTGATACGTCAAATTTATAAATGCCTTCTACTTCATTGGTTTCAGTAATGTATATACCTACTGACGCATAACACTACGTGACGATTAAAGTTCGGTCTTTGATGGGCTGCTCGTTTTTTATTTTTTACTTTTTTTTTAAATCATATTTGTGAAACAAAGAAGAAATAAAAAAATATCAAAACAAAACTTTTTTTTCATGAGATATTGCGAATTTGAAGTTATGCTCGCTTCTTTGTATCAGGTTATCATGTTTCTCGCATGAATCATTTTCTGCCATCGTAAGTATTTACTAATTGTTTCTCTAAATTGATTTTGTACGATAACTAATCTTTGTATACGTTATTTTTGTAGGATTTGTGTAATATATATGAATTTACGATAGCCATGTCAAAATAGTAATACATAATTGGATGCCATCTTTTTTTTGATTTTCTTCCTATCATATATCTTTCTCGTAATTGATCGAATCGATCAACACCACCCATAACATCATTATAAGCTTGTATGATAGTTGGACATTGTAAAGAAATTTGCGAACCATTTCTCAATTTTCTGTTGATTTCTACAGTATGTGTAGGGTTGAAAGCTAAAGTTAGCAATGTAACAGGTTTAGTATCCATCCATTTGATAGCAGCGACATTTCTTTTAGTCTCGTACTTGTGTTTTCCTCTTTACATTTTTTCTTTGCGTTTGATCATATTTGGCAAACCTTTGCGATTTGTACAAACTTTTTTCAACAAGATCGACAGAAGTAAGAAAATTGTCAAAAGCTACCAAGTATCCATACTACACCGTATCTATAACTAGATTCAATACTTCACGTTCTCCAAGAGGATCTTTTATATCACATTTTGTTGATTTGTCAATATACAATTCAGTTTTAATCATAAAGCCTGTCTTTGAATCAGCCAAACTTCACACTTTGTACCCCCGTTTTATAGGTTTCTGTGGCATGTACTGCTTCATGGATGACCTTCCTTTGAATGAAATTATAGATTCATTAGCAGACAGCGTTTCCGAAGGGTTGTATACCTTGGCAGATTGTTAATTCAGGTTTTCTATGACAGGCCTTACTTTGTAAAGTTTATTACAGTTAGGATCGTCCCGAGGAAGCACAGTATTATTATCATTTATGTGTATTATCTCCAGTAATTTGAAAAAACGTTTACTCGTCATAATTTTTGCTATGCAGTCAACTCTCAGATAGCTACCGGTGATCAAATAATTTTTTATTCTAGGCATTTTATGAATTCTCATAAGAATTAGTATACTATTAAAGGCGTATAATTTATTTACATTAGTATCATACCAATTCGCTAAGTTCTCGTTTTTCTGACGAGCATATTTGATAGTTTCATCAATAATTTCTTGCATAAATTTGTCTGAATATTTGAAGACAAAAAGAATCTTACACAATTTTTTTTAGAAACAGAAAGTAAATTAATCGCAGGACATTTTCAAAATCGTGTTCAATGGCAAATTTGTCTGTATTCGGAGACCATACAGAAGTTGAGTCAACATTTTCTCATCAACAGGACCCAGTCATCATCAACTGAACTTACATCTGATTCCTCTTCATAATCTGAATCTTCATCTATATCAGAATTTTCAGGATCTAGTAGTACATTGTCTTTATCGAAAGATTTTTTAGGCATTATTGTAACAAATAAAGTACTTATATATATATATATATATATATATATATATATATATATATATATATATATATATATATTGTGATGTGGTGCCTTACACCAGTCACATGAGGAGGGCCAGAGCGCAGCTTGTAGGCCTCCTCTTAGCCCACACTATCCCTCACAATCCAAGCAGTCTCGACACATTTAACCCTAAGTGACAGCCACGCAGGGCTGTGTAGCAGAGACAGTGAAGTGTGAGGTATGTGTTTGGTAGTCGCAGTCACAAGCGAATACCGCGCTCTCTAACTCGCCATTCGTAGACATTCTTCGCGCTTCGTAAGCGCACACGAGGCCGGGGAGCGAAGAAAGCGCAGTGACGCTGGCGTTTGTACACGCCATGTCAGAGGTTGGTAGGCTTATTTGAGTTTGCGCATCCAGCAGTAAGCTCGGGACTAATCCTAACAATTTTGAAACGAATTGTTTTGAAATAAATGACCTAAATTCAAGTGAATTTTAACTTATACAGGGTGTCCCATTTTAATCGCCCCACGCAAATAACTGAAAATATGTCCTTTGGAAAAAAATATTTCAAATAAAAGTTGTAGGGTTTCAAGGGGGACATCCAATGGTGACTTTTATTGTGACCTTGACAATGACCTTTAAGGTCATTTAAAGGTCAACTTCGTTCTTTCAAATAGAAACCCCTACTTTTGATCCCGGAAATAGGAAGAGCGGAAAATTTTACGTCCGAATACGGCTATGACCTTGACCATGATCTTCAAGTTTATTTAAAGGCCAACAAGTTAGTTTTTTCAGTGGGAAAACCCTACCTTTAAACATGGAGATAGAAAGAGTTGAACATTTTACAACGGCTTATGATCTTGACCTTGAGGTCAAAGACATATTAAGTTCATAATAATTATTGACGAACATGCCGAAATTAATGAGTGCGAAAAGTGACGTTGATTTATGACCTTGGCCAGTTTAGTTTAGGGGACGACTCCTGCTCAGTTGAAGAAATGCCATTGTGCTCTAGCTGCTGAATCCTCTTTCCTTTTAACGCCCGTTTCGCACGTTTAACTTTCTCCTGCATAAAAACAAACCATGGCATCATGATCAGTGATAAGAAAATTTTTTTCGTTATAAGGTCCATACAAAAATAGTTATAATTTCAATAATTTTGATCTTCATTATCAAAAGTGTTTGAATTATTTTATCTGTGGACTTACATTCTTTTCCGTCATGGCTGATTATACACGCCACAGGAAATAGTCAATATGATTAAGGTTCTTGGCGAGTGTCAAGACAATTACAGAGCTGCAGAAAGGCGTTATGCAGAGAAATATCCAGACTCTCGACATCCAGATAGAAAGGCTATCAAGCGATTAGTGAGTAGAGCTAAACAAGGTAATCTGACGCGAAATAGGCGCAAAACTGACTCTAGAAAGCATATTGTACTAGGTATGTTAGCTTCGGTTGCTGATGATCCCCATATTTCTACTCAGCAAATCAGTCGAACGCATGGAGTTCCAAAAACAACCACTAACCGAATTTTGAAAAGTTTGAAATTTCATCCATACCATGTCCGCCTCACTCATGATCTTAAGATCGGAGATGACCAGCGGCGTTTAGATTTTTGTAAATGGGCATCTAATAGAATGCGCTAAGATCCTTTCTATTTTGACAAATTCTTATTTACAGACGAGGCGAAATTTGACAATATGGGAGGTGTCAATCTTTATAATGCCCATTACTATTCCCAAGTAAATCCTTATTGGCAAAGGAATCATCGTGTCCAGAGACGGTGGTCATTGAATGTATGGGGAGGTATAATAGGAAATAATGTGATCAGTCCATTTTTTTATAATAATAATTTGAATGGTTCTTTCTATTTAAATATTTTCCAGAATGAAGTACAAGTGTAAGAGGATGTTCCATTAACCTTGAGACAAATCACGTGGTTTCAACAAGATAGGGCATAAGCACACCGTACACTGTCAGTTAAGTTGAAACCGCTCCATACGGGGGGGCTAAAGGGGGGGTCGATTGTGGCGTCATTGCATGTCCCTTATCCAGATTAACAAATTTTCGTTTTCTACCTTTTCATATGCGTAGTTGTTGAGATATTCGCATTGATAGATTAAAACTGCCGATTACAGCGCCATCTGTCACGTATCAAAAAAAATGTTTGAAACAAAACTTTCACATTTTTTGACGCAGAATCAGAATCTGTAATAAATCGGAATTTTCATTAAAAATTCGCGATTTGACCCTAAAATAACCTTCAAATTCGACCTCCGGGTTAACGCCAAGGTCAGCGTTGGATAACCCCCTTCAACCTCTACAACTTTTGTCTAAAACATTCTTTGATTTAACCATCTCCTTTTGAAGTTACTTCAACCGATAGATCAAAACGGACCACCCTGTATACACACATATGCACCCATGTATATCGTAACATAAATTACCACGTAAAAACTGAATATTGATAATTTCCGTAAGCATAATATAGATGTCCGCTGTAAAACAGATGTGTGAAGAGCAGCATATATCTACAATTATCAACACTACTTCGCTTGCGAGAAACGAAATTTTAGGACAGAATGGAAAGTTTGACATTTTTTTCTTGGAAACTATGCAATTTAGACACAAATCACAAGCAACCTTTTTTATTCAAAATTTTGCATATAATACAGTAGTATTTTTTTCATTTATAAAAATTAAAATTTTCGGTTTGACGGCCGCCATTTTGACCTTGTATTCGTAATTAGCGATCCCGGCAATTCTCAATAGTACCCTCACATTTTCTGGTGGATTGCCTAGAACCTTCGGCCTGGAAAAGGGTTAAGTATTTTCGTAGGAATGGAAGCGCTGCTCAGCCAGACTTTGTGCCATCGAACGGCATACGTGAAAATCGAAAATGGCTATGTCAGGTGAATGCGGCGGGTGGGGTACAACTTTCTATTAAAGCGTTTCCAGATAGGTTTTTACTGGTTTTGCAACATAAGGTTGAGGGTTGTCATGTAACAAAATCACTTTGTCGTGTTTCTGTTCGTATAGCGGCCATTTTTCTTTTAGGTCTCGACTCAAACACATCGATTGAAGTCGATAGCGACCTCCTGTGAGAGTCTCATTCGGTTTGAGCAGCTCATAATGAATGACACTGATGATCTCACCAAATGCAGAGAAGAAGCTTCGAACCATGGATATTTGGTTTTGCGGACGATGTTGATGCATGGCCAGGCTTACCCCACGATTTTCTACGCTTCGGATTATCGTAGTATATCTACTTTTGATCGCCCGTCACGATACTGTGAAAAAAATCTGTTCTTTTCTGTTGTTGAAGAAGTAGTTCACACGTGAGAAAACGCAGTTCGACGTCCCTCGACTTCAATTCATATAGCACCTAATGTCCTTGCTTCTAGATCATTCCTAACACTTTGAAACGTTTTGAAACTGTTGACTCATCAATTTGTAATATTTTTCTAAGTTCTGATAGCGTCTAACATCCATCTTAATTAAGTAATTCCTCCAATTCTTCGTCTTCAAATTTTATCGGTGCGCCAGAACGTTCTTTATCCTAAAGTTCAAAATCATTATTTTTGAAGCGTGGAAACAAGTCTCTGCATATCGTATCCGACAGAGCATTGCCATCGAAAGTCTCAACAAGAATTCTGTTTCAGCTGCAGATTTCTTTTGAATAAAAGAGTGCAATAAAATTCTCCACAAATACACTTTACTTGACACAAAAGTAGACATTTTCAGAACCAATAAAAAATTACTTTGTGTACACTAAAGTGAACTATCATACACTGAAATTTAAGGTTAGATACAGTACTTCCTTACAGGTGCGCCACCATTCGAAATTCCATGAACGGAGTACTGCTACTGCTATCTTTAAAGAAACAGCGAGAACTTATTCGAGCTCCTATTACTTTTAACAAGAATCTAACTCAGATCGAGTTCTAGAAGAAAAAAATAATTCTTTCACGAACATCAGTAGTGATAATATCATGAAAAAAAAATTAAGTTAAGTCTGCACATAAGCAGACGAACTAAATTCTCAAAACTTTTATTGGTATAACTAATATTCTGAGGCATAATCCGGCTGATATTATAGTTGAACACATTTTTTCATAAGTGTTTTTCAATAGCATCATCAGAATGAATGTTACTGATACTGAAAAGAGCTCAATTGAATCAAATACAGTTCATGAAGAATTTTTAGATATTTCCAGTGATAGTGAATCTGTAGATGGCTTATGTGATACTGATAATGAATTAGTGACATCTGAAGAAAATTTTGACTCATACGTTTCATATACAGAGTTCGTTAATTATCAAGAAACAATACGTAGCAGCGATGATGATATTATCCATGATATACCTTTGAGTAAGCGTCTAGAAAATTTAGATAGAATTTGGGAATCTTTTTCGAGACCGAGAATTGATATTGAATTTGCTAACCTTGTGAAACCAAATTTACCGGATGAAATAAAAATCTTCAAATATTTTTCTATCTTTACTTTCTCAAGAATTGATCGAAACATTTGTTCATCAAACTAAATTGTACGCTACACAGAAAAAACGTACCTTTAATCCAGTGACTACATCGGAAATACGCACATTTTTAGGAATAAATATCATAATGGGAATTAAGAAGCTCCCTTCATACCAAGACTATTTGTCCAATAGAATTCAGTTGAATGGTCCATATGCAAGTAATCTAATGAGTGTCAATCGTTTCAGTTTTATTTTGGGTAACTTACACATCAACGACAATACAGAAGAACTTCTAAGGCAAGAAAGAGAGTGGATGTACGTGGATGTAATTGGATTGTTAATAAATGGCCTGGCCGATGTAGTGCTAAAGCATTAATCGCTAAGCCAAATTTTTATAGTCGATAAATTTTCGCCAATGATCTTGTAGCTGCATAATTAGCACGAATGGAAATCATAATAACTAAGCCTGAATATGTAAAATTATGTGTCCTCGATATATCAAAAATTCTCATATACGATTTCCATTACTCTTATACGAGACGATGCATTGGTGATAAGTGTAAACTCCTTTATATTGATATCGATAATCTCATATACGAAATTCGAGGTACGAATATTTATAAAATCATAAATCAGGATATTGAAAAGTTTGATAGATCGGATTATAAGAAAAATAATCCATTTGATTTACCTCAAAGAAATAAAAAAGTTATAGGACTGATGAAGGAGAAGTATAATGGTAATATAATGATCGAGTTTACTGGACTATGTAGTAATATGTATAGCATTCGTATTCAAGATCAACATTGCATTTGATGATTATCAAAAATGTCTTTTCAATCAATCTACAATCATATGTCAACAAAATGTTATTCGTTCAAGACTTCACGTTGTGTATACAGAAAAAGAGAAGAAAGTGGCTCCAAGTTCTCACGATAAATATCGTCAATTGCTATAAGATTCCACAAACACACTACCATGGGGATATCATAAATTAAATGATTATGAAGAAAATAACGATGACAGAGAAATCTTGGAAATGTTGGTGCAAACGGAGTAGGAAAAACTAATCATAAACGTAGTAAGTAAAGAGGGGGTAATCAATGAATTGGAGGGCAGTTCATATAAGGAATTGAACGAGAGTCAAGAACTTTCATTCGATAAATGAATTTGAAAACAAAGAGCCTCCTATCCAAAAATTCCAAATTTGATACTCAACAGTTCTAACTTGATGAATGTGGAAGGAATAGACTACATAGTAAAAAAAAGGGGGGGGGGGAGTGAGAGCGAATCATAAACGTGGTGAATGAGGAGAGGGTAGTCGACCTGGTGGAGGGAGATCTACATAAGGAAATCAACGACAGAGCTGAGCACATTCGTGCATTGGATAGCTCAGAGAACAAAAAAGAAAAGCCTCTTTAGATAAAGAAAGATTAAGATATCAACGTGTTGCAACAGATCCATCAGAATAAGTAATACATTTTTTTAATTTTAACATCTTAAGCATAATACAATTTGATTTAGAATAGATTTTAAGATCTTGAATATAATTTGAACTACTACTTTTTTCCGAGGAAGAATTTGACAGAGTTAGCGGTGAACAAGTAGTATATGGTGATGAAGATCAAACAAGTTAATACAAAGTTTGGAAGGAAAGCAGTTGTCAGTCTCGATGAAGCATTTCAAATCTTCTTGCCTCAACGTGCGTCGAAAGCTTTTATTATAAATAAAGACTTATACGGGGAAACGCAATCGAAGGCTAATAAATAAAGTCTATTTTTACAATATCATGGAGACACTAAATTCAAATTCGGTTTTTTATAAATTATAATGAATAAATAAATGAAGAAAATTAGATCAGAGAGAAAGGGAGTTAATGAAGAAAAGAAGTATTACAAACGGTTGCTTCTCACAGGTACAGAGCGACGTAAGGCTCTCACCCCTCTTTCTCTCTCACTATTATGAAAAACATAACTTTTATAAATCTAATTTATTTATCCAACTGTTGTGAAAATTATTAAAACCGATCTATTTAATAAAAAATTTATCACCGCGTTTTTTAATTATTTTTTGCACTAAATAGATATCAGGATATTTTACTTTCAAGAGCTCCTGTTCGTGAAAACCACCGGTAATGAGTTGATCTCGGTAATCTTTCAAAGGGTAAATAATGGGATTTATTTTAAGAACTTTACTAGTTGTAAATATTCGAGTATACCAGTTACATGTGTATCCTTTTTCGAAAATCTCTTTGACTCGGCTCGTTTAACACATTCTCTACCGTTTAATTTGAATGTTGCTTTCTTTACATGTTCATTCTTGCAAGAGAATCGTGTCAAAACTTAAATTTCATTCGCGGAAGTATCGTCTTTTGGTTTCATTCCAATGGTGCGATGATTTCTGCTGTTATATTCTGCTATCAACTAGGGTAAAATTTCAATCCTTTTGAAATTACCTTGTAAGCTTAATTCCATCCACATTTTATTTTTAAGCGTACTATTAAAACGTTCGCAAATAAACGCTTTGAGATTACTGAATGTAGAATATACACAGTATATCGGAAAAGTTCCCGAACTTTTGAAATAAAAAATCGAAAATTACATCTAAAGAAATTTACTCAAGTTAAATTTTAACATTGTCTCCTTCCCTAGATATACACTCATTTGAGCGCTCCATGAGTGATTCAAAGGCTCTCTGGTACTCCTCTGAAGTTATCGCTGTGAGACGCTCGGTGCAAGCCGCTTGAATGCTCGGTACATCTTCAAAAAATCGTCCTTTCAAGGCCATTTTTAGCTTGGGAAATATGAAAAAGTCGGCTGGAGCCAGATCTGGCGAGTATGGGGCGTGATTGATACGTGGGATCTGATTTTCGGCGAGATAACGCTTTACAATGTTCCAAGAATGAGCAGGCGCCACGATGTTCAAATTTCTTATACATCGTAGAGCTTGCACCAGGGTACTAAACACACGTTCACTCAAGCACGTCTATCTCGGCAACTAATGAACGGATACTGGTCAAAAAATTCTCAGACACTCTAGAGGGATGTAGCAACATAGTACCGGTGTCGTCCAAAAGGTGGCGCCACTCGTACAAGCGCTACAAAATAAGTTCGGGAACTTTTCCGACATACTGTGTACACTTTTACCAAAAATTAAAGGAGCAAAAAAAACTGTTAATGTTTTGATAATTTTTGGTGCGTATGTTTATACGCGTGCGCGCGTATGTGCGTGTGCGTGCATGCGGGCGTGTGTACGTGTGTGTGTATGTGCGTATGTGCGTTTGCGTGCGCGTGTGTGTGTTTGCGCGCGCGTGTGTGTTTGTGTGTGTGTGTGTGCGTGTGGGTGTGCGTGTGTGTGTATATATAATAAAATATTTTTTCTTAGAACGCGTTGTTTCCGAGATTTTCGGGTGATTTGTTTAAAGTAGGTCACCCTGTGCGCGTGTGTGTGTGTGTGTGTGTCTGCGTGTGTGTGCGTGTGTTTGTGCGTTGTATGCATGCGCACGCGTGTATGCGTGTGTGTATGTGCGTGCGTGTATGTGCGTGTGCGTGCGCGCGCGCGTGTGTGTGTATGTGTGTGTGTGTGTGTGTGTTTTAGTAACGAGTATTGCCACCGCGACTCCGTATCACCGCTTGCAGCCTTTCACGCATATTCATGATGCAATTTAGGATCATCAACTGAGGAATCCTCTGCCAAATTGCAATCAAAGCCCGTTCGAGCGCAGCCACATTTTGTAAATTTGGGTAATCGTTTCGCCATCGACGGCCTATGATGTCCCAGAGGTGCTCAATGGGATTGAGATCAGTACTCAATGCAGGATGCCTTAATAGCGTTATGTGATGTCTCTCAAAAAATTGACGAGTAATGTTCACGGTATGAGGGCGAGCATTATCTTGCATAAAAATGAATCCTTGCGTGTTTTGTCGTCGTGATAAGATAACAGACCTCAAGATCTGATCGAAGTAGCGCCTAGCATTAAGGTTTTCGCGGACAATAACCAAACGAGTTCGCCATGACTGCGAAACTCCAGCCCAAACCATCAGTGATCCTCCGTTGTAAGCTGCAACGGGACGGACAAAGTTTTGCGAAAAACGCTCTCCCTGAAGACGACAAACTCGAGATCTTCTATCGTTACCGTGTAGACAAAACCGAGACTCATCTGAGAACAGGACATTACTTCATTGCCTCATATTCCAGTTAACGTGTTAATGAGCATACGCTAATCGAGCTCTACGATGTACAGGTGTTAACATTGGCACACGAACAGCCCTTCTCGATCGCACTCCAACTTCATGAAGACGGTTGCGAACCGTTGACCTTGAAATGTTTTGCGACCGCCGTCGTTGTTGCTGTCGACGATTTGCGAAGTGCTACGCGACAACGTTCGCAGAAACGAAAGGTTCTTGACGAACACGTCGAAAAATGGCACAATCGTTCCGAGGAGTCGTTACCGGTGTCGACCTTGTCCAGCTCGTCTCTCAAATCCATTAGTTTCCAGGAAACGGTTGTAGGCACGAGATACAACTGACGAACTAATGCCCAGTCTATCGCCGACCTCCCGATAATTGTACCTTTCCTGGACAAGAGTCACGAGCTGCGAGACTTTCGAAGTGGTTAAATGCCGCCTAGGCATGATAAAAAAATTGAAAAAAAATCGAAGTTTACAAAAACTTTTAGATGATTTTTTCTTAACAATGTGGAAAAATTTTTAATTTTGAAAAAAACTGTTGGATGGTTTTTTTACCAAAAGAAGATTAATTTATAAAAAAAAATTGTTTTTCTTAACGCTTGTAAGCTTTGCAGATAGAGTACAGAATTTACTGCTCGGAATTTCGTAGAACAAGTACTCGGTATACCTGGGGGTATCAACTCATGATTAATTCAATTGATTTTTAATTCGAAAATTGAAATACAAGATAGATCGAGAATTTCAGATATGGATCAGTAATTTTTTTTTTTCTTAAAAAATAATTTTGGAAAAAAAATTCTTTTTTTTCAAATATTTTTTTTGTAAAATGTTTTTTTGTTTCCAAATTCGAAGAGTGAAAGATGAGCAATTGTCGGAAAAGAAGAAAAAAATAATTTTTTCCATTTTTAAGATGATTACCAGGTCCTTAAAAAGATAAATCTATCTCTTTTAATTTTTGGAAATTTGACCAATCGGTCCGGAAAAACCGTTCGATGGATCCATCCGAAACTTCACAAAGCTATTGGGGGTACATAGAGGTAATAGAATTTTTCAAAACATTAGCGGTTTCATCAAAATTAGCAAAGATGCGGTCGATTTTACAAAACAACCGAAAAAGTTACTTTTTTTAACCTTTTCCAAGTTAATATTAGGGTTGAACAAAAATTTTTCTTCCTTAATAACGCTACGGGATTTTTTAGAAAATTTATTTCAGATTCCGAAACTGCCCTTCAATTTTCTGTACGATCATTGGTTGCTGAGATATCAACGGTTAAAGACAAAAAGATCTTTTTGCATTCAATGTCGGATATCTTCGAAAGAAATTAATGTAGCGGAAACTTAGAAACAGGAAATTAAAACTAAATAAACAGGCTATCAGCTCTGTATGACAGTTTAATTGAAAAAAATTTTCCTGAGCCCGTGGACCAAAAACATCAATATTTGCAATATTTTTTTTCGTGCTGTTATTTAAGAGTATTTAACAACTGTAGCTTCTTAAAAGTTTTGGCCAAAAGATCTCGAAACCAGAATCTTAGAGCTTCAAAATGCTTTTTTGAAAGTCTCGATACGACCATTTTTCACTGAGCTACAGCCCGTCAAAAATTACCAAAGAATTTAGAATTTTTTTTGCTCCTTTAATTTTTGTTTAAAGTGTAGATTAATTTTATACTGCTTCATTAAATTTTGAAAATTTGAATTGTAGAACTCCTTTCTCTTATCAGTTTGTAAATTCTTTGGCATGCGACCTTGACGTAGTATAGATTTCATTGTATTTGCCAGATCCTCACCAGTTTTACGTTTGACTGGCACAGCCCATGCATATTTAGAAAATACGCCTATAACATTGAACATGTATTTGTAACTTCTGTACTCTCGAGCATAAGGTTGCATTTAAACCAAATCAGCCTGCCAAGTCTCGTCCAACCCCCGTATGTCGAAATTTCAACATTGATAATTTCGCCGAGCGGGTTTATGTAGCTTTTGCACCACTATTCTTCGAGGATTCATCTTTTAATGTTTGTATTTAGGATTCTACCGAGTGAATATTTGGAGAAATTTGATAACTAATTCCTTTTATACTTTGAATTTCACTGTTGTAATCATTAAATTTATCTATTTCATTTCTATGAGCTTCCACTATACCATCCAAGTCCTTGAAATTTTTATTTAATTTATCCATTGCTTTATGAATTTGTTCTTTAATCATACGTTGAAAAATACGTGAATTAACTGCATCTTGAAGTTCTTTTGGCGCTGTCACATTACATAATCTTTTATTATCCAATTCATATTGATCATTAGAAGTAAATTTAAATCCAATTTTTGGAGGTCCATGACTACACTCTCTATTTAATAAATTACGTCCAAACAAATCGCTCATTTGAAAAATAAATAATGCGCTTATAATTGTCTAAGTGCATACAAGGTAGGCCATTTTAATCGATGCACCCAAATTTCTCGGTTTCTAAGAAGTAATACAAAAAAAATGATTCGGACAGAAGTTGTTTAGGACAAAGGGGGCCATCTATTTGTGCAATTAGTCTTGACTTTGAACTTCATTTTCAAGGTCATTTGAAGGTCGATTTAATATTTTTGAACAGAAACCCTTATTTTTGACTCCAGATTCAAGAAAAGTAGGAAATTTTACGTTTGAAATGATATTAATAAAATTTTGTGACCTTGAGAAGATCATTTTAAAATGATAAGCTAAAAAAGTTAAGTGACGGCTATTTTTTTTAATTTTCTGTCAGAATAATCATGGCAAAGGCACTTTTGTTATAAATACCAACACCAAGAATGAAAACGTCCCTAGAAAGATTGGCCTTGAGATCATTTTTCAGTCATCTCAAGGTTAAAAAGGGAAATAGAGGAAAATTTCGTTTATGATACCCGATTCGAAAAGAAGCAAAACATTTCACCTTAGAGTTAATATTTTAGTTTTTCTTGTTTACTATCTGTACAATCTACTTTTTTGATAAAATCTATGTTTTGAAGGTATCTTTAACAGGTAGGTCTTATTAAATACAACATTAACCTTGACCTTGGGGTCAATTTTCAAGGCCAATTGCAGGTCATAGCATTGCTTTTAAAGAAAAACTATTTTTGATATTGAAATCAATAAAATAACGTAGAATCTTGTGTCAAAAGCGTTATTCGTTTTCTGCTAACCTTACTTTCAGCGTTACCCATAAACAACGACGTAGACGTAGCAAGGACTATTTCTTTTGGGATGCTTGATTAAAGTGAGCCCCCTTGCCGGTTACTGTTTGGGATGCTTTATTTAAGTGAGTCCTCTTGCCTCTCACTGTTTAGGGTGCTTTGTTGAAGTAAATCCCCTTGTCTCTCACTATCAGTTAAAATGATAACCATAATTCCTTATTATGGTTATTATTTTAACCACGGAGTGAATATTTAAAGTTATCTCCGTTGGCCTATAGGCATAAAGTTAAACGCATCTGTAAGTGATGCACGGTATTGAGCAAAGTTTTTCTAGGAATTGCAGTGCATGCTTAGCGAATGCGATCTTGTATGTCTTCTACATCTGTGGGCCGTTGTTAAAAAATCACATTTTTCAAGTAACTCCATAAATAAAAATCTAGAGATGTGAAATAAAAAATCAAGAGTTAGGTGGCCAATTAACTGGACCTCCTATTTCCATCCATCTGCTATTGTAATTTTCATTTAAAAAATTACATACTATGTGTGTAAAACGTAATGCTGCACCATCTTGCTGAAACTACATTCTTCGTTTGGTTTCCTGATTGACATCTTCCAACAACACTAGCAATTAATCTCTTATTAACGGGTTACCCCCACTTGCGACTTTGAAAAAATCGATTTTTTGTTAATTGCATTTTTTTGAAGTATAAGTATCTGAGAATATGACCTGGAAATTTCAAGTCGATCCGAACAAAATTGACTGAGATATGAGCGTTGAAAGAGAAGAATCCGTTGTGTAAACAACCGGCAATTAAAACTTTTAACGCGTTTTTCTCGAAATGACATTTCTCAAGTCGGTGACCAAGATTACTCAAACACTAATGAACCGATCTTCTTGAAATTTTGCAGGCTTATTTAATACATAAAAATGTAGTCTTTAATCGTTCGATTTTTTGTTTAAAAAAAAAATAGCCGTTTTATAGCCAAAAAACGTTTTTTTTCGTAGGAATTAAACCATTAACTTTGACTGTCCGCCATTTTGTGAAAAATTAATATTTTTTTAAATCCTTTGATTAAAGACTAGTTTATACTTATATTTAATTAAATCTATCCACATTTTTTGTTTCAAATGATCCACTTCGCCGCAATGTTGGTCACCGCAAACCGTATAAATAAAAATACTATTTCATTGGCGGCCATTTGCCACTTAACAATGTAATATTTTGCAATAAAATAATTACTGAAAGTTCTTCAAGATGTATTCTTTAAGATGATATAATAATCGTTTAAAAAAGTTTTGTAGTTTTCTTTAAAAAAATTCATGAAAAAGGTCTTTTTTGTTGAGCTACAACTGGGGGTAACCCCTTAATTCCAAATAGCTATTCCTATCAACATTTCGCTCAAAAAAGTAAGGACCAACTAGATATCCATTTACAATTCCACGCCATACCATAAAGCTCCAGCGATGTTAATGGTCTACAGCTCTGTGCCAGTGGGGATTTTCATTTGACCAATAATGGTAATTGTGCCTATTTAGTTGTCCATCACTAAAAAATTTAGTATTATCATAAAATAGCACAAAGTTAAAAAAACTTGGGTTATTTTCAAAAATTCCCAAAATCCATGGACAAAATTTAATGCGTGTTTGAATGTGAATTTGTCTCAATTCTTAAACAAGTGTGATAAGCATGAAAATTAAGGGTTCTTAGAATTCTTAACGGTTTACCAATTTCCCTTTTAACTTTACGATTGCCAATATGAGGATCAAGATGTATAAGTGCAAGAATAGTAACAACACGAACGTCGTCTTCATCATATCTGCGGCGCCTACGCTGGCAAATAAGATATTCTTGATGAGCTCTGGCAGTTAATCTGCGTAATGCCATATCAGTAGGATGTCTCCTATCTGAAAAACGTTCAGCGTAACACCTTAATGCAAAACGATAATTGTTGTTACATTCCTCAAAACCATTGTCATTTTAACCGTCTCATTTACAGGATAGTCAGCCATTTTATAATTTTTAGATTTTTTTAGAAATTAGAAAAAGCAAGATAGAAAAATAAATGAAATGATACAGCACAGAAAAAATGCGCAAAACTAAAATAATGATAAATGCACAAATCAGAATATATAGAAAAATATGACAAACACGTAGTAAATGAAATTTTGAAGCTGAAAAGGTGTAATAAGCAAAGCTTTAGTAGTCTATTCTATTAATTACATGTAGATATTAGAAAAATTATATTTTAGTCAAAATAAAGACAGATAGTTTGAAACGTCATATCAAGATTCTCAAGCGAGAAAGTGGACAGAAATTATTTCTGTTCTTATCAGTAAAGATAAACACTATTTTAGCATGAGCATACATCCTAACTTACAATATATTTTAACTGATAGTGAAAGATAAGAGGATTCACTTAAATAAAGCACCCTGAACAGTGAGAGGCAAGGGGACTCACTTTAATCAAGCACCCCAAAAGAAACAGTTCTTGCTATGTCCACGTTGTTGTTTCTGGGTAGCGCTAAAAGCAAGGTTAATTTAAAAAATTTTTTTTTTTTAAAAGCATCATTAATCATGGAGAATTTGTTAATGTTAAGTCTCTCTGGGACATCATCCATACTCGGAGCACAGTATTTTCTTTGAATTAAACTTTCATCTCATAAGAATTACATTCTTGGTTTGGCTAAACTTTTAGCATTCAATTCAATATCTAACATCAATACGAGTAATAATAAATTTTACATTGGTAAGGAAGAAATTGTCTTACTGACTGGTAGTTTCATGATAGAAGATATGGAAAAGAATCTTCAAGATAGTTTGACTTTCAAAGATATTTCACTCACTTTGAAACCTGACAACAATACGCTGTGTATAAGCTACTGGTAATAAGCAAAGGTTGGGGCCCTTACCACTTTTTCTCTTTTTTTTATATATACAGGGTGAGCCATTTTAAGTGACCCACCCAAATTTTTCTGTTGGTAAGCCAGATACAGAAAAATGTTTCAGACAAAAGTTGTATAGTTTCGAGAGGGACATAAGATGGTATCATTGGTTTGACCTTGAAGAGTAATTTGAAGGTCACATGAAGGTGACCTTAAATTTCTTAAATGGAACCTACTATTTCTTGTTACATATTCTTGTAGGTTATCTAAAGAGCTTTCCAAAACACTATAATAAAATATTTTTTCAATAAGTGATTTTTGAATTATGAGGCTTCAAAGCAGTATCTAGAGATGCTGTATTTAAGTATGAAAAACACAAAAAATAATGTTCGACGGTATCAAGTTTCATATGTTAACATGTTAAAAAACCCTTTTTCAATGAAATTTTTTTCATGTAAAACATCATTTACGTCCTTATATTTTTTCTGCAATGAATGATATGTCGCTTGAACTACTAAAACTAAACTAATAAAATTCATAAATATTATATTTTTAGGCAGACTTAAGATTGATGAAAGTACTACCTTAATAAGTAGAAAATATACTAACATTTACTCATAGCTAATATTTATTTAATACAACGCTTTATTTTAACCATTTATATATTAAGTAAATATTTATAATTTATATTTATTCATTAAATATATATGTATATAATTTAAATTTGAACCATCATTTTTAAATACATGATCAACGATAAATCTACTAGATACATTGTTTAAAGAAACAGAAAAGTAATTAAATATTTATGTAAATAAAAATAAATTTATCAATATATATGACTTTATCTAAGCATATTTTCTATTGTGTACAAATCAGATAAATTATTGAAATAATAATAGTATTTTAATTTAAATTAATTAACTTTATATTAACTCATACCATTATGTATTAATTTATGTGATAAAAGGATTAATTTAAAAAATTAACTGTCATAATTTAATATTTTCATAATTGATAATAAATTTATAACTTATCACAACAATAAATTTAATATAAAGAAAAATAAATATTTATAATGATCGTTAAGTTTTTCTTTTAAAAATAATCGATTTGTTACTCATTTTATTAGAACTAAAATTTTACATATAATATTATTTCTCAAATTTTAAAACAGAAGTTTATTAGAAAATTATTTTTCTTCAAAAATAAAATATAATTAAATGAATAATTTATTGACCAATGTTGCAAGAAGTAACTCGATTATAATTTTCTTTAATTTGACTTCAAGATTTCTCTTGGTTTAATAAAATTGAACTATAAAAAAAATCTATAATAATTAAGAAAAATAAATTTTAAAGAAAATTTATGTATATCTGGATTAGATAATAAAAAAATTTCTAAAATCCAGTATTACTATGAGGTTTATTATTTATGTAAATAATATATTCAATAATAAAATCATTTTCTTCTAAATGTTTATAATACAAATTGTAACTAAATTCTTTATTTTATTTTTCTTTGTATCTAATAAAATTTACAGTTTATATAAATAATAAGACAATACATTTTTTTCCCATCAAAACGTAGTGCATACATAAGAATTAATTGTATTCAATATTAATTCATATATGTTTTTGATTAGATGTAATAAATTTTATGCATTACTTACAATGCGTAGCACGCAGTTTCAATTAATTTTCCTATCATAATTTTAATAGCCTAAATCTGTTTAAAGGACAATTACGCACCTAAAATTATGTATGGAAAAATTTCATACAATGATCAAAATAACTAGCAAGTCCGCAAACTTAGCACCTCGATAAAATCGGCTAGAATCTAACAGAAATATATTTAAAAAAATCTTAGCAAAATATACCATTAGAAGCATTTTTATTTATACCATGTAAAAATAACATTTTTTTTATTTGCACCCCTGCGAAAATCGAAAAAACAAGAAAATAACAAAGTACCGGGAAATCTGTACCACAGCAGCAGAAAATTTCATATTTAAATATTAAAATACGTCAATCACTTCCTTGTAATTTGTACAATCCAAAATCTATTTTTGGTAGTTTGCATCCCTTCCAAAAAAAAATTACAGCAAAAATAAAGCGGGAGTAAACACAGGCGTTGAGCTTGACGTTGAAGTTTGCGTTAAGGCATTTTACTCTAGGGTTTTCAAAAAATTGTTTTTTTTTTTAATAGTCCCTTAGAAACTTAAAAATAATATACCAAAAGATTATGGCCAGAAAATATCTCTAAGTACTTATTTTTTTAAGTCCCACACGGCACGAAAGATTTCGAAAGATTTCATGTAAGGTTTCAGTGAAAACTTGTAGAAAGGTTAGATTAAAACCTTGCAGAAAACTTTCGAAGAAACATAACATTGACACATCGTCTTAAGATAATAAAAAAATTACATTGAAATCTTACTAAGAAATCTTGCATCAACCTTGCTGGAACATTTCACAAACATTTTAAGAAAAATTCCTGTGAGGTTTTTTGAAACATATAGTTGAAACATTTTAAAAAGATCGCTGCAAGATTTCGTATAAGTGTTTCAACGAAACCTTATAGCAAACTTGCTACAATATTTCACAAAACATTTCAAGAAATATTCCTGTGCGGTTTTTCGGAACATCTAGTTGAACTATTTTAAAAAGGTCGCTGCTAGGTTTCGTATAAATGTTTCAACGAAACCTTGAAGCAAACTTGCTACAACATTTCACAAAACATTTCAAGAAAGATTCCTGCAGGATTTCTTGAAAAAAGGTTGCTGCTAGATTTCGTATAAATGTTTCAACGAAACCTTGAAGCAAACTTGCTACAACATTTCACAAAACATTTCAAGAAAGATTCCTGTAGGATTTCTTGAAACATATACATGAAAAATTTTAAAAAGATCGCTGCAAGATTTTGTATAAACGTTTCAACGAAACCTTGAAACAAACTTGCTGGAACATCTTACAAAATATTTTATGAAAGAATACAAGGAAGTTTCTTGAAATATTTTGTCGTAATATTTTAGTAAGGTTACTGCAAAATTTCTGGTGAATGTTTCAATAAAAACTTGAAGAAAACTGGCTGGAAAATTTTACAAAATATTTTACGTAAGAATACAGGAAAGTTTCTTAAAATATTTTGTCTTAATATTTTAGTCAGGCCACTGCAAAATTTTTTAGAAATATTTAATTAATAATATTTAATTAAAAATATTTCTTTTTTCGAAACCTTCTGTAATCTTTCAAAAAACAAAAACTGAAAGCTTTCTTGAAAGTATTTCGCAATGTTACTGTGAGCTACGAGGGTAGTCCCAAAAGTACCCGACCTGACTTATGAATACAGGTAGTTTTAAAAAAACAATTACTGCGATTGACAATAACACCTTTTAACAACTTGATGTGAAAAATTCATAACAGTATGTTTATTATTATTTTTTTTACAGACATCCAAAGTGAATGCTCTCAGTGAATTTGTAAATATGGAAAAAATCGGGCATCGTTATGTGATACAATACATTCATTTGAAAGGTCTAAGTCCAACCGATATCAAAGCCGAGTTGGATTCTACTCTGGGGAAGTCTGCTCCTTCGTTTACAACGGTCAAATATTGAGTAACTGAGTTTAAGCGAGGTCGTACGAGCTGCCAAGATGAACACCGCAGTGGTCGACCAAGTGAGGTCACTATGTTAGAAAATGTGAAGAAAATCCACAAAATGGTATTGGATGACCGTCGACTAAAAGTGCGCGAGATAGCAGACATGGCAGGCATTCTAAAAAGTGCTGTGCATTGCAATTTGACTAAGAATTTGGACATGAGAAAGCTGTGCGCAAGATGGGTGCTGCGTTTGCTCATAATGGAGCACAAACAGCAACGTGAGGATGTTTCCATCGAGTGTTTGACAATGTTTCGCAGCAATAAAGCCGAGTTATTGCGTTGATTCATAACCATGGACGAAACATGGGTCCATCATTTTACACCTGAGATCAAGGAGCAGTCAAAGCAGTGGACTGAAAAGGGAGAACCGGCTACAAAGAAAGCAAAGACAGTTCAGTCAGCTGGCAAGGTCATGACATCCGGTTTCTGGGATGCGCGTGGAATAATATTTATTGATTATCTCGAAAAAGGAAAAACAATCAACGGCGCATATTATGCAGCCTTATTTCAGCGTTTTAGTGATAAAATCAAGAAAAATTGGCCTCATCTGATGAAAAAAAGTGATGCTTCATCGCGACAACGCACCAGTCCACACGTGCGTCATTGCGATGGCTAAAATCAATGAGTTGAAGTTCAAATTGCTTCCTCACGCACACTATCCACTAGATCTGGCTCCCTCGGATTATTTTCTTTTTCCGAATTTGAAAAAATGGCTCTGCGGCAAAAGATTTGCCAACAATGAAGAGGTAGAGTCTGCGGTTAATAGGTATTTTGAGAAGCTTGACGGTTCCTACTATAAAGCGGGTATCAAAGCTATTGAACATCGTTGGGAAAAGTGTATCAAACTGAAAGGAGAACATGTTGAAAAACAAAAATCATTTTCGCAATTTTTTTACTGTTTTCTTTGTCGGGTCGGGTACCTTTAGGACTGCCCTCGTATTAATCAACTTTCGAGTTAATATTGTATGTAAACTTCAGCCAAATTTTTGAGAAAAGATTTCTGTAAGCTTCCATAAAAGTTTATCGGGAAGATTTGAAGAAAATTTTATGTAAGCATGTTGTAAGCTTTCATGAGAAGTGCATTAAATATTAATCGTAATCTTGCAGCAGAACTATTTGTTATCTTAAAAGTTTATTATTTATTTTAAATAAAAATACATTGACAATTAAAATTTATTATACTTGTATATGTAGTAAAACCTCTAGAACGAAATTATGTATTTAAATATATTAAATTTATAATTATTTCTTAATTTTAAAAAATACTTCACACTATAGAAGAAATTTTCAATGTAAAATTAATACAAGTGTATATGGATCGCCATGCAACTTACGATTCAAATTTAAATCTTAGTTCTACAAGCGTTTCATAGCGTAATAGTTAGGATGTCTGCTTTATAATGCGAAGGACCTGGGTTCGATCCCACCGTAAGTCAAACATTTTTCTGCGTTTTTTTCCGTAAAATAATGTGTGAAATAATATGTGCAACAATGCGAATGAACGATTAAATGTAGTGCGGATGTTAAAAATAGGTATAGTCATAATAAATAATAAAATTCTGAAATACATTAAATACTACTGTGATCAAAAAGTAAGGTGAATTTGTTTATAAAATGTAAATTCTTTATTTATTCTTGCAATTTAATTTCATCCCCTTCAAAGTTATCCCCGTCCAATAAAACGCACTTTTGCCAACGCTTTTTCCAGTCCTCGAAATAGTCTGAATAGTCTTTTTTTGGTATAGCCTTCAAGACCTTCTTCGATTCGGTTTTAATCTCCTCAATTGTGTCAAAACGGCGTCCCCGCATTGGCCTTTTGAGTTTGCTGAATAGCCAGAAGTCACACGGAGCCAAATCAGGCGAACACGGTAGTTGCGGAACGATATGAGTCGAGTTTTTGGCAAAAAAATCGCGAGGAACCAATGCAGTATGACATGGTGCATTACCGTGATGGAGGAACCAAGAGTTGTTCGCCCATTATTCCGGCCGTTTCAGACGAATAGCTTCACGCAAACGACGCATAACGCTGAAAGTATATTTTTTGTTGTCAGTTTGGCCCGGTGGAAGAAATTCATAGTGCACCACACTACGATAATCAAAGAAAACTGTCAACATGACCTTGATATTCAATCAACTTTGTCGTGGTCTTCTCGGTCTTGCTTTACCTTTTGCACGATAATCGCTGGATTGGTCGGTGGTTTCAGGGTTGTAGGCGTAAATCCAAGTCTCGTCTCCAGTAATGATGCATTTCAAGTGGTCATGATAGTCAGACAGAAAAGTTTTACACACATCAACGCGACGCTTTTTTTCCAAAAAATTGAGCGATTTTGGCACCAACCGAGACTTGACGCGTTTGATAAACAAAACATCCTTCAAAATGGTCTGGGCTGAGCCAAATGATATTCTAACACTATCAGCGAGCTCTCTAATTGCCAATCGACGATTTTCAAGCACCAAATCTTTGATTTTTTAAACATGGCTTTCGTCGGTAGACGTTAATGGTCGTCCAGAGCACGGTTCATCTTCAACGCGTTCTCGGCTCACTTTGAACTCGTTGTACCACTTATAAACGTTTTTTTCTGCCATAGTTTGATCACCAAAAGCCTTCCGCAACATTTTCAACGTGTTCGCACAAGAATATTAGTTCTGCAAACAAAATTTGATGCAAGTTCTTTGCTCAAAAAAATCACCCATTGTAAAAATCGAAAAATTCACTTTTGGTTGTTTACAAAAACACGTGTCACTCGAAGATAATTAAACCTTTTGACAAACGGACGCTTGGCAAATGTTATAGACAGTCCTACCAACCTAGGAAAAAAAATTTACCTGCCTTCCTAATGCCCGAGAGTTTTAAATGACAATTTCACCTTACTTTTTGATCACAGTAGTACACTCTGCTAAAAAAGTATCCAGAAATTTGAAATAAAACGCTAAAATATTAAACTTCTCCAATATTTATAATATCCCCTTTAAAATATGCTCCATTTAAAGCGATACACATGTGCCAACGTTTTTTCCAATCATGGAAACATTTTTTATAGGCGCTTTTAGGGATGGCCTTCAGCTTCTTCTGCGAATTTTCTTTAATGGCGTCTATGAAGTCAAATCTGGTTTCCCGGAGCGGTAATTTGAGTCTGGAGAAAAGAAAAAAGTCACACGGAGCTAGATCAGGCGAATTAGGTGGCTGGTCGATGGTATTTATCGAGTGTTCGGTCTTAAAATCGTTAATAATCGTGGCTCGATGAGATGGTGCGTTATCGTCATGCAAAATCCACGGATCGCTTTGCCGCAAATTCAGTCGTTTACGGCGAATATTTTCACGCAAACGTCTCAAAACAGATAAATAGAAGTCCTTATTGACCGTTTGACCTTGCGGAACGAATTCATGATGATCCACACCACGAATATCGAAGAAAACAATAAGCATCGTCTTGATTTTCGAACGACTTTTGCGAGGTTTTTTCGGTTTCGGCTCATTTTTTCCCACCCATTCCGATGATTATTGGCTCGTTTGTGTGTCGTATTCATAGACCCATGTCTCGTCACCAGTTATGATCCGTCCCATGAACGTGGGATCAGAATTCGCACGATCCAGCATGTCTGCAGCTACCTGCATCCAGTACTGTTTTTGAAGAAAATTCAGCTCTAACTGAACGAGCCAAGCGGCGACGCGCTGCATGCCCGATTGGTTCACCAAAATCAAATGAGCGGTTTCACGAGAGATGTTGAGATCACGAGCTATCGCTCTAACACTGGCATGACGATTTTCGCGCACAATTTCCTTGATTTTTTCGACGTTATCGTTTGTTGAAGAGGTCGACGGTCGTCCTGAACAAGGCAAATCTTTAACGATCTCCCGATCGTTTTTAAAGGCTTTATACTATTCGTACACTTGGGTTTTCGATAAAACAGAGTCTCCATAAGCCTTTTCCAGCATTCGCAACGAGTCAGCACACGAAATTTCGTTCAAAACACAAAATTTGAGACAAACTCTTTGTTCAATATTTTTTTCCATTGTAACATTCGCAGACTACCACTGAGGTCGACTAGTTTCAACAGCTGTCGTAAACAAACTAGTTGACAGACCGCACTCATGTTTTGCATAGTAATTACGGACAGTCCTACCAACATACAGAAACTTCAAATACTTAAAAATACTCAACGCGGGCAATTTAAATGAGAATTTCCGGATACTTTTTTGTCAGAGTGTATATGTATATATCTCCCTCTCTCGCTCTCGCACGCTAACTCCAGTTCTCTATCTCTCTCTTTCGACCTGCGTTAGTACAGGGTGCGTACGGTATTTGAGGACCACTTAAAAGTAAAATTAATTAGCTTGCATTTTTAATAAAATTTAATGAAATTTAAGGAATTTTTTATACAACGTTAAATTAATATATGACTATAAAATTATTCAATAAAATCGCCATTAGCAGCAATAACCTCTTCGATCCGGGTCTGGAAACGATTACATGCCCGAATCAAATGCTCCTTGTTCATATGAACCATAACTGCATTAATAGCGGTCTTCAGCGAAGAAGTGGTGTTATGAGGAAGCTTATTGGTCTCACGCACAACTACGCCCGATACGTAATAATCCAAAGGATTAAGGTCTGGGGAGCTAGGTGGCCATAGGTTCGGTGTTATATGGTCATGAAAAATTTCGGCCATCCAATCTTGTGTCGCCATCGCTTTATGTGAAGGAGCAGAGTCTTGTTGAAAAATGTATGGTCTGCCTCCGCTAACATTGTCTATCCAGGGTTTCACTACCGTCTCCAAAACCTCGATGTATGCAGCAGAGTTCACTCGAAGTCCTTGAGTAAAAAAGTGTGGTGGCGTAACATGTCCTTCGTTGCTGACAACACCTAAAACTATAACAGTGGCTGGAAATTTTGTGTGCATAACAACAGGAATCTCCGTAGGATTTGAACATAGCCATCTGTCATTTCTGCGATTGGTCTTTTGATCTTGGTCAAAATTTTTTTCGTCGGAAAAAAACCAAAACATTTTGGGCGCCTCAGGGTGTTTAAATTTGTATAAAAGACGTTTTGATCGGAGAACTCTCTGTTCCCGTGTTCGTTCCGACATGAACTGTCCTCTGCGCATCACGTAAGATTTATACCGAAGGTCTTCGTGAACAACTCTACGAATAAGGCGCTCAGAAACATGAAGCTCACTCGCAAGGACCCTCATTGATTTTGAAGGGGCCTCGTCTATGATCGCTTGCACTTGCTCTAAAAATTCTGCAGATCGGACAGTGTCAGAACGTTGTTCGTGCTATTTGCGTTTTGCAACCGATTCTGTATCGCCTCCTGATGCTTCCAATTCACGGCAAACCTCATGCACGAATAAACGGGCGCAATTAAGAAAATTAGAGATCTCTAAATCTGTATGGTTCGCACATATAGCGACGATGAGAGCATGTCTCTTCATTTCTTAAGTGATGTTGTGGTCCGCCATTTCTCATCCGAAAAGGAAAAAAAATAAAAAACAAAATTCGCGAAGTTATAGTCACATTTATGCATGTCCTCAAATACCGTACGCATCCTGTATATTAGGTATAGTAAAGAGAAATCCATTATTTTTGCATTAAATTGAAGGTTTTATTTAGCATAGATAGAATGATACGATTAAGGTCAAATATGCACTGTTTTGTTCAATAACTTGTTGCCATTTTGGAGGTAATTTCATAATGTCTCTCTCGTAGAAACCCTTGTCCCTATTGTCAAAAAACTGGGACAGTCGATTCACAATCTTCTCTTGAGGTGAATTTTTCACTGGCAAAATCATTCGTCATAGACAGGAACAGGCGGTAATCACTTAGTGCCAGGTCCGGACTATAAGGTGGATGCATGAGAACTTTCCAACCAAGCTCCTGGAGCTTCTGACGAGTCACTATCGATGTACACGGCCTGGCGTTGTCCTGATGGAATACAATTCCTCTCCTATTGGCCGATTAGGCCGTGCGAGTGCGAGTGAGAGGATCGATCTCTCTCTCTCGCACTATCATAGAATAGACGTACGAGTAAGAGGAAGCCACTCTTACTCGTACAACCTTCGAGCACGCAGTTGAGCAAGAGAAACGAGCTCTCTTGCCCAACCATAGACTGCAGCGTCGAGTGAGAGAGACGCTTTCACTCGAGCAGTCATAGACTACGGCGGTATAGAGGGAGAACTGCTCTCTCTCTATATATGTCGTCCATAGACTACACGTGTGTGTGTAGCCGCGTGGAGTGAAGAGAGTGCGCATGTGCAGTGCGCACCTCGTGGATTAGTATTGCGCGTAAGGCAATACTAATTGCTCTTCACTCGCAAGGGACCTCTCCGCAATAATTAACGTATTTTGTATTACCTCTGTTGTTTTATTTATAAAATAAGCAGTTAGCACTGAGCCGGTGCGTCTTTCTTAATTTATTCCCTACAGCTTCCCTATCCCGAATACCGTCGCCTTCGCGGGTGTGCCAATCTAGCATTGGCACACAAACTGAGTATCCGAGCCCGGTGGGAGCAACACCGGTGGCGGGGCCTTAGGCAAGGCCTCTTTCACACGAGAATAGATAAAGCAGGATCAGAGATAGGTCCTGCGTTGCTAACGGGACGTAACAAATTACCCCCGTTACAATTGATAACAAAGAATTTGCAATATCAAAGTATTATTACTAGCGTTATTTAGTCAAAGCTTATGGTTATGTTTACTTATTTATAAAAACCACAATTATCTTTTAATCGCTCATCTTAAGGTTTTTATGTTGAATACTTACGAATCGATTAATTTATTGATACAAAAATTATTTTTAAATTCAAACATACGAGGTTAGGCTATTAAATAACGAGACTGCGCGCCTAGAGGGCGCCGTAGAGGGGTGGGGATAAAAACGAGTAATGCGTTGGGTATCTAGATATCTTGTCTATGCACGTACCAAAACACGTTCTCGTCACTATTATTGTATTTGTGCAGTAGCGGTTTAAAACGAGCGTGTTTTTTTCTCGTGCCGAAAACCATGTGTGACGAAAAACAGGAGCAACGTATCAATCTCAAATTTCTCGTTAGATTGAAAAAAACTCTGACTGAGTGCTGTAAATTGTTGCAAGAGGCCTATCGGGACAATTCTCTATCTCGTGCGCGTGTTTTTGAGTGGTATTAGCGCTTCAGTGAGGGCTGAGTGAGCACTGAAGATGACCAACGCCCAGGTCGCCCTGTCACTGTTTCAACTCCGGAAACAGTGACCAAAATCAACCAAATTGTGCGTGCAGATCGTCGAATAAACATCCGGATGATTGCCGAGGCTGTAAACGCCGATCAAGAAACGGTTAGACAAATTTTACACGAGGAATTACACATGGCAAAAGTCTGTGTGAAGTTGGTGCCAAAAAACCTGACTGCTGACCAAAAGCTCTTGCGTCAACAGGTCTGCTCAGATTTCCTTGAAAGGTTAAAAAAAGATTCCGGACTGATGAAAAACATTATTACTTGCGACAAAACGTAGATTCTACAATACGATGTTGAAACAAAGCGGCAATCGATGCATTGGAAGACGCCTGAATCGCCAAGAATCAAAAAAGCAAGGATGTCCAAATTAAAATTCAAGGCAATGTTAATCGTTTTTTTCGACATTAACGGTATCGTGATGACTGAATGGGTTCCAGAGGGTCAGACTGTCAACCAGATTTACTATTTGTCAGTTTTGGCAACACTGCGAGAACGAGTTCGTAAGAAACGTCCCGAGTTGTGGTAGAACAACTCGTGGATTTTGCACCAGGACAACGCACCTGCTCATAACGCGCTATCTGTGAAGCATTATTTGGCCGGTAAGCGCACTCCTGTGCTCGAACACGCGCCGTACTCGCCAGATTTGGCACCGTGCGACTTTTTTTTCTTTCCAAAGATAAAATCTGCTTTGAAAGGGACCCGATTTGAGTCGATGAAAGCGGTAAAGCAAAAAACGGCATAGCTCCTAAAGGCCCTTACCAAAGAAGACTTCCAGCACTGCTTCAATCAATGGAAAAAACGTATGAAAAGGTGTGTGGCGAGGAAAGGGGAGTATATTAAAGAAGAGCATTCGAACGTAAAATAATTTTTATAATAAAACCCTTTTTCGTAACCAGTCTCGTTATTTAATAGCCAGACCTCGTACATGCACAGGGCTATTTAGGTTACAGCTTATGATTTTATTTTTTAATTGTCAAAAAAGATATTTAATATTCCAATCGTTTACCTCTAAATTTTTATGCTAAACGCTTACGAATCGATTAAATTATTTACAATGAAAAACTTGAAATTTAGAACTTTTATCCTTAGGGTTACTCGGTTTAGATCTTATGGTTATGTTTTTTTATGCATAAATATGACATTTAAATTTTTAAACATTCTTTTCTAGCGTTTTCATGTTTAACACTTACAAATCGAGTAATTTATTACAAAGTATTTGCAATTCAAAATTTGAAACTTTTATTCTTAACATTTTCAAATTTTATGCTCATTAATCGATTAATTAGTTTATAACAAAGTATTTGCAATTTACAACTTTCGTTCTCTTGGTCATTGGGTTAAGAGCTTATGGTTTATGTTTCTTATTTATAATAAAGATATAGGAAATTTATAACTTCCGCTTGTATTATCTTAATAAGTATATTTTATCACGAGTAAAGAAGTACAGAACATTCAAAAACTTAATTTAGAAATTAAAAGATTTTGAAATTCAAATTAATGAGTGTATGTATGTATATATAAACATACAGGATGACCCTATTTAAAAGACGCACCTAAATAACTTGCAGGTGAGTGAATCTCTACGAGGGTGGTCTAAAAAGTTTCCGACTAAACACAGATACAAGTCATTTTTTCTTAATTTTTTTTTTGTTTCTCAACATAGTCTTCTTGCAATTCTACACAATTCTCCCAGCAATGCTTCCATCTCTTTGACCCATCCAAATAGTACTCGGCGTTTTTCTCTACAAAATGACTGTTCACGAAGGTGATTACCTCCTCATTTGACGAAAATCTCTGTCCTCCGAGTGCAATTTTCAAATGAGGGAACAAAAAAAGTCGCTTGGGGCTAGGTCTGGTGAGTAAGGTGAATAGTCGAGCAGCTGAAATCGTAATTCGTGGATTTTCGCCATGGCAACCACTGAGGTGTGAGACGGCGCGTTGTCTTAATGAAACAGGATTTTCTTTTTCTGCAAATGTGGACGTTTTCCCGCAAGTTCTGCCTTCAGCTTGTCAAGTAATGATGCGTAGTATGCGTCTGTGATGGTTTTTCCTTTTTGAAGATAATTGATTAAAGTAACTCCATGACTATCCCAAAAAACAGTCACCATCATTTTCCCAGCCGCAAAAACAGTTTTTGCTTTTTTCAGAGCCGGTTCCCCCTTTGCAGTCCACTGTTTTGTCTGTATTTTTGTTTCGGGCGTATAATGGTGGATCCAAGTTTCATCTACAATAATTAATGGGGGCCAAAACTGGGATTTATTACGCCTAAACTGCGCCAATAGAGCGTTGGAAATGTTTATTCGAACACGTTTTTTGTCTAACGTGAGCAAACGCGGCACCTAACGTGCGGACAGCTTTCTTATACCTAAATCTTGATTTAATATGTAGCAAACACGTTCTTTGGACATGTTCATAACCTCTGCTATCTCTCTCACTTTAATTCGGCGGTCGTCTAGCACCATTTGGTAAACTTTGGAGATGTGATCGTCAGTAGTTGCAGTTTTTGGACGTCCCGAACGTTCATCGTCTCCTAAGCTCTCACGGCCACGTTTGAATTCAGCTGCCCAAAATTTTACTGTGGTAAATGATGGTGCAGAGTCCCCATACACAGAGTTAAACTCATTTTTGATTTGTGTAGGCGTATCGCCTTTCAAAAACAAAAATTTAATGACAGCTCGATACTCAATTTTGTCCATTTTCACAATACTTACATCGACTCACTCAAACGACTGTCAACTAACAACTGCGCATCCAAAATAGCTGAAACTTTGGTGATCAACTGTCAACAAATGAACAACGAAATACGCTAGCTTTTATTGACAAGTGCTGCTATCTTCACGTTGAGGTCGGAAACTTTTCAGACCACCCTCGTACTTGTCTCACAGAAAGATGTATCTTGATGAGATCCACAACTTTTGTTCTATGTATTTATTAGGTGCGCAATTAAGCTCCTGCAATTGAGTTTGTCAATAGAAGACTTCAGCAGTAAGTGCTTGTAGATTTCGACATCCAAAACGTCATGAAACAAGCTTAGACATATAGTAAACAAATCGCTTTGACACATTAGTGATTTCATTTTGGCGTCACATACTTTTGGTTGTGTAAAAATGTCTCATTTTATGCCAAATAATTGTCATTTGCGGAAAGTGTTGCTTTTCTTCTTTCATTTGAAGAAAACAGCGGCTGAAGCACATCAAATGATCTATAACGTTTACGGAAATGCTGCTCTAAGTGAAACAACATGCCGTGATTGATTCCGTCGTTTCAAAGACGATGATATTGATATTGACGTTTGTCCGCGTGATGTCGGTGTTATTTATCATCAGCTGTTGAAACCAAACGAAACCGTCACTGGGCAACGGTATCAAATTCAGTTGATGTGATTAAGCTAAGCACTACGCGAAAAAGGACCACAGTACGAGCAGAGGCACGAAAAAGTGATTCTACTGCATGACAACGCTCGGCCTCTCGTTGCTGGATCCGTTAAAACCTAGTTGGAAACACTCAAATGGAAAGACTCTCCCAACCCGCCATATTCCCTAGATATTGCGCCGTCCGATTATCACTTGTTTCGTTTGATGGTACATGGTCTGGCTGATCAGCAATTCCGCTCATATGAAGACTTAAAAAAACATTTATAAGTGTTTAATAAACGTTGATATACCCACGTATTCAACTGATATACGTTTAAACACATTTAACTCGGAAAATATCATCTTAAGAGAAAAACTCGCACAACAGAAAAGATGAGTTTTGATGCTATCTATAACTTTAATGAGAAATATTCTTAATCATCAATATTTTTTGAGATAAATGCAAAAAAATTTTTTTTTATGAGTTTCTCATGATTTTCAGTAAGTTTTTGACTCCGGCTTCTAAAGACGTACAAAAGTTGGCGTTCAGAACACAATAAGATAGTTAAAAGATACATAAAAAAAAAAAAAAAATAATAAACTTAGAAGTGAATATCTACTTCCGCGAGTGCCATTTTCTGTTAGTTCAGTCATCGTTATAAAATATGATGTCTAGGATCCACGACGTGAACGCAGCAAGGTAGATTTTCAGGTCCCATTTGGATCCAACCAATAAAGGCAAAAACCGTCCATTAAAGGAAAGAATCTTAGTCCAGCCAATGAAGGCAAGACCGTAAAGATACCGATCAATAAGGATATGAATATCAGTCAAACCGATGAAACCAATCAAGACAAAAATCAATAATAAATAATGTCGCGTCGGAAAACAGTGCTTATGTGCGCTCTTTTCCTGGTTCAGGTTTTCTTCGTAGGATGAGAATGATGACGTGGTTAAATAAAAAATACGACAATTTTAAGCCAATAGGAAACGTTCCTTTATTGACTCGGGGAAAAGCACTAAGGCATAAAAACCCCACAAAGACATAGATTACAACCACCTTTGATCGAATGTGTGTATTATGTAAGTGTGTGTTGTATAAATGAATTTGAACGAATATAGATGCATTTATTTGAATCAATCGTTTGATTCAGCGCGGGCTATTGCGTGGCGGTATCGTTGTACCGCAACGATGCTCACCGCAACGTATTGAGATTCTATTGGAGCTCCAGGTGCGTGCGTGCGTGCGTGCGTGCGTGCGTGCGTGCGTGCGTGTGTGTGTGTGAGTGTGTGTGTGTGTGTGTGTGTGAATGTAGCCAAAGAATAATAGCGTATTGCGAAAGATGCGTTTTTATTTGCGAGAAGTTCCTTCGACCGTGAACCGCAGGAGACTGACGAGTCCGCGCTAATTCGTCTAGTCGAAAATTGTCTCCACCGCTCGCGTCTCACGTCCCTCCTTGCCCCGCGACGATCAGTTTTTGTTTTAACGAATTTTCGCGCGGTAAACACGCGAGACCTGTAGCAGCGTGAATGAACAAGAATGCGTAGGTTCCCCCTGCCCCCCCCCCAGTTTACGCGCGTACGTTAACATGGCGCGTCTTCGTGTCTCGAAAATACGCGTGCGGCGAAAATAATATTTCGGTCGACGGAACAAATAAATAACAAGAATAAATAATAAAATGATAATAAGAATAAAAGAATAAAGTAAATTTTCACCTAATTAAATGTTCGAAAATACTTCCATTATTATCAATACATAATTGGATTCTTGGTTTAAAACTTTTGATGGTCGACAAAAGTGCATACCTTGGTATACTCCTGCAGGCATCAATAATTCTTTGCACGGTTTAAAAAAAAAACGGTGTTTTTTTTTTAAAACTCCATAAAAAAGAATCAGGGCTCGTGAGATCTGAGAATCGGAGGAGGGGGGGGGGAATTTAATATGATCTTTACCACGTCGAATACCTATCCACCGGTTAGGGTATTTTTGGTTTAAAAATTCCTGAACTCTTAAACTTTTATGAGCAGATGCACCATCATGCTAAAGCCACATATGCGATCTTGTTTTCAGAGGAATATCTTGTAGCAGATTTGGTAGTTCATTTGTTAGAAAATTAAGGTATCTTAATCTAAATTATCTATCTGTATTAACGCAGTAAAGTCCATGGCTGCAGCTGTAAAGATAGGGCTACACTAACGATTGGATGCTTGCCATGAGCAAAGATGAAGAGACACGTGTTTTTTCTTTTATTTTTTTAATTTTTAATAAACAAATTTTTTAAACAAATTATCGCAAAAGTGATTTTTTCCAAAATCTGATAGCGGCAATCGATAATACTAAAAAATTTACATAGAAAATATATATAGACAGTTATGAAAATGTTAATTAATTTATGTCTACTCATTGCATAATATTTAGTAAGGAGTAATAAGTTGAGTATTAAGAAAATAAAATTTGCGGATATCGTCAATATCGAAATAACCGTCTTTGAAGCGACGGAACCAATCACGGCCCGTTGTTTTACTTCGAGCATCATCTCCGTCAACGTTTTGGAACTCCTGATGTGATCCAGCCACCGTTTTCTTTGAATAAAAGAAGAAAAACAACACTTCCCGCAAATGACGTTTATTTGGCATAAAATAAGACATTTTTCCTCAACCAAAAGTATATGACGCCAAATCAAAGTCACTAATGTGTCAAAGCGATTCGTCTACCATATGTCTAAGCTTGCGTGATGACGGTTTGGATGTCAAAATCAACAAGCACTTACTGCTACAGCCTTATTTATAAACAACAGGAATTTAGTTGCGCACCTTATTTATACACACGCCAAATTTATATGAGTAAACTTATCTTTTTTTTATAGGATACATTTCATTATAATTTATTCTTATACATATTTCTTTTTATACATTTGTACTTTTTGTTGCTTCATGTTTTTGCAGAAGGGCATTACTGTTTTAATTATGTAATATTTGATTGAATCAAAAGTATGTCTTGAGTAGTATTTTTGTAAATCCCAAGTTTTTTGATTCAACATTGTGGTTTTTGCATTATTTTAATAATCTTTCATGTATCGCTATTTTTAAAAATGGATTTTAAAAACAATTAACGACTTGTTTACTGGGATTTTCCTAATGACCTATTTATTGTTTTATTTCGCTACTCTTTTAATGCATTGACAACCATGGATTATCATTATTTTACACGAAAATTGTTGCATAAGACTAATATAAAGAATATTCATTATTCTCCGTATTTCTCTATTGCGTAGCATTGGAATGCATTTTGAAAAGAAAGTTTATAAAAAGAAAAGATACAATTTGAATGGAAAAAATATGGGTAGGAAAAAGAGAATTTATGGGACACTTTCATTATTTCGGACGTCGAGTTGACATGCACGTGCTTAGCTTAGCATCTCTTGCTGTAATAAAGTGTATGTACCAATTTTTTTTGGCGTCCTGGGAAAACTCGTAAGCTCTTAGCCTACGCTTAGGCTGTGTCAGTAAAGAGTGCGTCAAGTAAGTTATGGAGGGACGCTTTATAATGGTGGATTGTTAAGATCCCGGTCGATGCAGGCGGTCAATACAATCAAGCGTTACCTTATTTTTTGGTAAGCGAGGCCAAAAAAAAAAGTTAAAAATTTTTCTTTTTAGATATTCTTAATTATTTAATCTTTATTATAATTTTGAGTAATAATTAAATAAATTTATGAACTAATTGAATTAATAAAATTCTATATGTAATCTAGTTGCATTACAATACTATTACTATGCGTCATACTTTATAAAGAATCTAGTATAAATAATGGCACACTGCAAGACACGCATGTTGTATACAATGGAGATTATCGTCTCCATACTGGGTGTCCCATTTTAAAAAGCGAATGCATATATCTCTGAAACTAAAGGTTTTAAAAAACAGTACTTAGACAAAACTTGTTAGATTTTGAAGGAGACGTATGACTGTGACTTTGACCATGACCTTTAATATGGCCTTGAAGATCATTTGGAGGTCGAGTTGGTTTTTTTAAACGAAAACCCTTACTTTTGACCACGGAAAACAAAAGAGCAAAAAACGTTACGTCCTAATATGACCTTGACCATGACCTTGACTACAACTTCCAATGTAATTTGAAGCCAACTTAAACATTTAAAATGGAAAATCTTATTTCTGACCCCAGAAAATGAAAAAACAGAAAATTTTATCAAACAGAGATCTAGCCAGTAAAGGCAAGATCATTCATCGATGTAAGCTGTATTTTCAGCTAGGGCGGGACAAAAGATCTATTTAAGGTAAAAGATGTTTAAAAGTTGCTCCATCTTCTCGAATATACAAGTTGACTCGTTTTCAGAAATACGATATCGTTTTTAATAACACGTTTCACGGTATGGTGTTACATTCATTCCAAGTTCTCACCTTCATATCTTCTTTTGTTGTTGGTCTGGTTCTATAAACCTCATTTTTAACAAAGCCCCATATAGAAAATTCAAGTGATGTAAGGTCTGGTGACCAGGTGGCAATTCTACGGGACCTCCTCTACCTATCCATTGATTGTTGACTCTTTTATTTTAATAATTTCTTACAATGATTAACCAATGTGGAGAAGCACCGTCTTGTTGTAACCACAGTCTATTTCTCGTATTGAGGACAACTTCTTCAAGCAGAACTGGGGGTTCATCCCTTATTAACTGCAAATAAGTTTATCTGACAACGTTACCTTCAAAAAAGTAAGGGCCAATCAATAAACCTTTAATGATTCCGTACCATACATTTAAACTCCAGCGATGTTAATGGTAAATGAAAGTGACAATTATGGCGATTCGAGACGTCAGTAACACATCGTTCAATAAGTCCCAAGACTAACCCAGAGATAGTGCTAGTAGTACCAAACTGGCCACGTTTCCATAGAGTGCGAACCTTTACATAAAACGTGTGAAAATTTCACGTCGATCGGATCACAGACAGCAGAGTTATCGAGGTTAGAGTAAAGTCACTTTGTAATTTGTTTGAAAAATGGAAAAAAGCGAGTTTCGCGTGTTGATAAAACATTGTTTTTTAATGGGTAAAAACACCGTAGAAGCCCAGCAATGGCTTAAAAAACATTACCCGGACTCCTCTCCATCCAAAACAAAAATTTGTCGTTGGTATGCTGAGTTTAAACGTGGTCGTATGGGCACAAACGATGCGGAACGTTCGGGTAGGCCATTGGAAGCCGTTACACAGGAAAATGTGAGTAAAGTGTTAAAAATTGTAATAAAAAATCGCAAAGTTAAGGTCCGTGAGATTGCAGAAACGACACAGATATCATCTGAAAGCGTATTTACAATCCTTCATGAAAAATTGAGCATGAATAAGGTTTTTTCCAAGTGGGTGCCGCGATTGCTTTCAGTGGAACAAAAACAGCAGCGAGTCGACGATTCAGAGAGCTGTTTGTCGCAATTTACTTGTAATAAAAAGGATTTCCTGCACCGATACGTGACCATGGATGAAACATGGATACATCATTTAACTCTGGAGTCGAATCGGCAATCATCTAAGTAGCGCATGGCTGGCGAAAGCTGCCCAAAGCGTCCAAAAACGCAGCAGTCTGCTGGCAAAGTCATGGCGTCTGTTTTTTGGGATACACATGGCGTGATTTTCATTGACTACCTGGAAAAAGGTAAATCGATCAACAGTGATTATTATATTGAGTTGTTGGTACGTTTAAAGGAGGAGATCGCAGCAAAACGACCGCACATGAAGAATAAAATCCTTTTTCACCAAGGCAATGCACCATGCCACAAGTCCATGTAAACAATGGCAAAATTGAACGATTTGGGCTTTGATTTGCTTTCTCACCCCCCGTATTCGCCAGATTTAGTCCCCAGCGACTACCGGCTCTTTGCTGATCTCAAAAAAATGCTCCAGGGAAAAAAATTTGGCTCGAATGTGGAGGTCATTGCCGAAACTGAAGCCTATTTAGAAGCAAAGGATAAATCCTTCTATAAACATGGTATAGAAATTTTGGAAAGGCGTTAGAAAGATTGTACGAGGTCTGGCTATTAAATAACGAAACTGCGCGCCTAAAGGGCGCCGTAGAGGGGTGGGGAAAAAAAACGAGTAATGCGTTGGGTATCTAGATATCTTGTCTATGCACGTACTAAAACACGTTCTCGTCACTATTATTATATTTGTGCAGTAGCGGTTTGAAACGAACGTGTTTTTTTCTCGTGCCGAAAATCATGTGTGACGAAAAACAGGAGCAACGTATCAATCTCAAATTTCTCGTTGAATTAAAAAAAACTCCGACTGAGTGCTGTAAATTGTTGCAAGAGGCCTATGGGGACAATTCTCTATCTCGTGCGCGTGTTTTTGAGTGGTGAAAGCGCTTCAGTGAGGGACGAGTGAGCACTGAAGATGACCAACGCCCAGGTTGCCCTGTCACTGTTTCAACTCCGGAAACAGTGACCAAAATCAACCAAATTGTGCGTGCAGATCGTCGAATGAACATCCGGATGATTGCCGAGGCTGTAAACGCCGATAAAGAAACGGTTAGACAAATTTTACACGAGGAATTACACATGGCAAAAGTCTGTGCGAAGTTGGTGCCAAAAAACCTGACTCCTGACCAAAAGCTCTTGCGTCAACAGGTCTGCTCAGATTTTCTTGAAAGGTTAAAAAAAGATTTCAGACTGATAAAAAACATTATTACTTGCGACGAAATGTGGATTTTTTAATACGATGTTGAAACAAAGCAGCAATCGATGCATTGGAAGACGCCTGAATCGCCCAGAATCAAAAAAGCAAGGATGTCTAAATCAAAGTTCAAGGCAATGTTGATCGTTTTTTTCGACATTAACGGTATCGTGATGACTGAATGGGTTCCAGAGGGTCAGACTGTCAACCAAACTTACTATTTGTCAGTTTTGGCAACACTGTGAGAAGGAGTTCGTAAGAAACGGCCTGAGTTGTGGAAGAACAACTCATGGGTTTTGCACCAGGATAACGCACCTGCCCATAACGCGCTATCTGTGAAGCAGTATTTGGCCGGTAAGCGCACTCCAGTGCTCGAACACGCGCCGTACTCGCCAGATTTGGCACCGTGCGACTTCTTTTTGTTTCCGAAGACAAAATCTGCTTTGAAAGGGACCCGATTTGAGTCATTGGAAGCGGTAAAGCAAAAAACGGCAGAGCTCCTAAAGGACCTCACCAAAGAAGACTTCTAGCACTGCTTTGATCAATGGAAAAAACGTATGGAAAGGTGTGTGGCGAGGGAAGGGCAGTATATTGAAGGGGAGCATTCTAATGTAGAATAATTTTTATAATAAAACCCTTTTTCGTAATCAGTCTCGTTATTTAATAGCCACACCTCGTATCACTCTAAAAGGAGATTATATTGATGAATAAAAATGATTTTTGAAAAAAAATGTTTACAATTAAACTTTCACAATTTAACTGTAATCATCGATGAAACTAACAAAGTATTTTTACCATTGTAACCATCTAGATGTGGTCCATTCATATCAGTGTGTACTATTTCTAGCGTTTCTCTAGCCCTATGTCTATTGTTGTTAAAGCTTCTATTGTGCATTTTATTTTTTATTCATGTACTACACTTCAAGTATTCACTTTCTAATACATCTGGCATTCGATCAACTAGTTTATTTTTACATAAAGTATTTAAGTAATTAAAATTTACATGTCCTAGCAATTTATGATATTTCTCTTTTTGTGTGTAGTTACATGTTACTTTATTTAAATTATATACACAGTGTGTCCCATGGAAAACGGAGCTTTTTCAAAACATCGATTTATATTGGCGCCACCTATTGGTGGATGTTAGCAATGGAAAGGTCCATTTTTAACTGACATCCTGTCAAAATTGTATGACATTTGGTTCAATGAAAACCAAAATATCGCGCTAAAAGTGACAGTGTGTTTGTGGTATCGGTCGAAAAATGAACTTTGAACAAAGAGCAAATATTAAGTTCTGTTTTAAACTCAGTAAATCCTTTACTAAGATGCATAATTTGCTGAAACAAGTTTATGGCGATAATTGTATATCCCGTACCAGAGTGTATGAGTGGTATAAGCGGTTCCAGGAAGGTCGTGAAGACATTCAGGACGGCGAACATCCAGGTCCTTCGAATACCGTGGTTACTCAAAGTAACATTGAAAAAGTGCGTGAATTTATAAAAAATGAGCCAAAATCATTATTGCAATACATGGAAATGGAATCGAATATGCCCGAAAATTCAATTTATCGCATTTTGACCGATCATTTGAATCTACAGAAGGTGTGTGCACGCTTTGTTCAACACAAATTGACCGACTACGAAAAATTGCTCCGAATTTAACATTGTAAGGATTTGATTAAAGAGTCAAAAAAGGACTTAAACTTAAAATATTCAATTATGACTGGTGACGAGACATGGTGTTTTCAATATGATCCCGAAACCAAGCGTCAAAGTGCTGAATGGAAACACCCAACCGAGCCTAATCCAAATTCTCTGTTTTCTCTCTGTTGCTGTTGGTTGCTGTACTGATGCCAATTTGTTCGACCCCTTATTCGCTGGTGAGACTGGTAGGGATTATTTCTCTATGCTCATCTTCCATTACCTCGTTGATATGTGTAACCTTTTACACGTGCACCTCCTCGCGCTCCGCGTTGTTGACCTCTATAGTTTGTGTTATTATTTTTTTAATTTGACGTGGCGTGAAATGCGTTTGTGTATCCAGAACGACTTTTTGTATTTCCTTCCATTTCTTCCTCTTCATGAATTTGAATTTTGCTTCTTACATAATCAACTGTTTGTTCATCTTCTTTCAGCACATCTACTAAATCACCAATATGTGCCATGGAATTTGGTAGAGTTCTCAACTAATAATTCATCTTTCCTTTTTTATTTAGTGTTGCACCAGCATTTTTCAATTCAATTGTTAGTTTTTCAAATTCACTAAAGAAATCACTAGATTCTTCAAAATCTTTTAACTTTAATTTTTCTAACTTGTTTCGTGTAATTATTTGTAGTGCTGTAGACTGTTTCAAGTATATGTTATCTAGTTTTTTGATTATATCAAAGGCTGTCTCTTGATCATTAGCTAATTCCAGTTGTTTTTTTGACAGTGCACTATAGATGTAATTTATGGCTTTCAGATCCTTATTATTCCACTCTGTAGCTTTATCTGTTTCACCTCTGTTTCTTTGAGTCACATTATCACATTTCTTTTATTTAAGTAATACTAATAATCTTTTTTTCCAAATCTTATAGTCATTGCCATCAAAAACTTGTATATTTATTTTAACTTCATCAGCCATTCTATCTAATTGTTTTTTCTTTCTCTAATTTTTAACTTTATTTCAACAAACTTTTTTATGATTATCACCCTTTTTAATTCTCTTAAAAATACTTTTCTTATATATTTTCTATCGTACGATATATTGTCATATAAATTTTCTTTGCTTTTAACTTTGGTATCGACCACGTTTTTTACCATAACCTCAAAACTTAAACACTTTAATTTTTAAATCAACCACGGACTGCTACCATGTCAATATAATCGAGATTGTGGGCAAGATACAATGTAGATTATGGTAGAATTATTATTTATTAATAGTTTGTTAAGATTACAAAGATTTATTAGTATATTCTGTTAGCTTGTTTAAGATCACATTTTGTATCACTCTCTTCGCTTGTTCACTGCCGACTCTATTGTTTCTCTCCTTTTTCCTTAGATGTCGTAACATACTCTTAATTTACCCATACATTAACATTAATATTTCACGAAAAAAACGTAGAAAAATTTTTTGACTTACGGTGAGCCCGAACCCGGATTCTTCGCATTATGAAATAGACACCCTAATCACTAAGCTATACGCACCGCTTGTACAACTAAGATTAATATTTTAATTATTTGTTGGCGGATGTTCAGTCGTTTAAATACTTAAGCATTTGAATCAATTAAGACCAAGTTTAAAAGAAAGACAAAATTTTCGTAAAGTAAACTTTGTGATTAAACTTCGGCGTAAAATAAATACTTAAATTAGAATTATATTTTATTTGTCTAAGAGTATAATGCTACCTTAGAGAACAGTAAATTTTTTTAAATGAATAACATCACTCTTGATACAATATAAATACAGCCTTATATAAATTATCATAATACAGTGAGTTTAATTTAAATTAGAAAATCTCGTTATGAACAACTAATCAATGCATAAAAGTCTTATAAAAACAGTGCAACATCCGCCAACTTATAACTGAAATTCATATTTCAATATATACAAGAGTTGCGTATAGTGTAGTGGTCTAAGGCATCTGATTCCTAATGCGAAAAAACCGGGTTTGATTCCACCGTAGATCAAGAAATTTTTCAAAGTTTTTTCCATGAGACATTGATAAATACCCACACGGCACCAAAGATTTTTGCAAGGTTTCATGAAAGGTTTGAAACCTCGACAAAATCTTATGAAAAATATTTCTGTGATGTATTCATGTCCGCGCATAATCCTTGTATAAAAATTTCCCGTAAGTCGAGGAAAGATTTTTCGCTATGTTTATAAAAGATTGACAGAAAAATTGCAGAAACATTTCGTGCAAAATTTGTGCAATGTTTTTTGAAACCTCGCAAAAATCTTACGAAATATGTTATGGTGATGTCCCTGTGTTCGCGCATAATCCTCATATCAACATTTTACGCAAAGATGAGTAACATTGAATGAAACCTTGCATAACGCTTCTTGTGAGCTTTCTAGAATAATATTTTTAAGCTTTCCAAAAGATTTAATTATCTTCCAGGAAGCTTTCACAGAATATTGACGTTATATCGAAATATCTGACTTAAGAAAGTGTTAGTTATCTCCCATGAAAGATTCCAGTAACCTTTCATTCAATCTTTCTGAAAGATCATTTGTAACCTTCATTAACTTTTATTAAGTATTTTATATATTTTAGAATTTTATTATTTATTAGGATTATAGATATTTTTAACATCCGCATTACACTTAATCGTTTATTCGCATTGTCACACATGTTGTTTTTCAGCCTACTAACCCGTACGGCGACTCTTACCTACGGAGCATCCTCATAAATGGTTTCCATACGCGCCAGCGCCTCCTCGATCGTATTAACATTTTTCTATACGTCCTCCTAGGCTTTATAGACATTTCATACGTCCTCCTAGGCTGTATAGACATTCTATACGTCCCAGGAGAAAAAAACGTTAACAGCGCCACTGCTATGTATTTGTCGCTTCATATAGCCTAGCATATGAGTCTTCATTGAGACTTATATTTTCGGAACGCGTAATACGACTTATGTATGTTGAGCGAAAGCGAGAGAACGAAATAGCGATAAGAGCGCGCACACCATTGCTCCCACGTGGCCACCCTATCTCTGTTTCGCTCTCTCCTTCGCTCAACATACATTCAAACGACCACGGGGATCTGCTTTTCTTTTGTTTTCTTTCAGTATAGTGTCGTTGGGCCGGTAATGTTCGTTCTTAATGTGTGACAAGAAGAATTAAAATGGACAATTTATTAAATAATAAAAATAGGACGAGTGATAGTGTCAGTGATAAAAAATGCAAACGTGAATTAAATAAACTAATAGAAAAAGCCAAGTCTAATATAAGGCCGCAAAATTCAAAAATTTAATAATAAGTGATTTTAAAGTGATAATTTTTTAGTTTATAATTTTGTTTGTGATTTAGATAAATGATCAAAAAGTTTCTTGTGTGAGGAAATTAAATTTAAAATATTTAAAAAAGTTACTGTTTTTTCATGTTACATAAGGGACTAAAATTCATTGATTATACAAGTAATGTGTTAAACAAATAGAGTATTGTTATGATAAAAATAACGTAAGGAAATATTTATATTACTTATAACAGTATTAATATTATTTGTAAGCCTTAAAATCTTCGAAAAAAAACTTTTGTTAAAAATCTCATTTTATATAAATACTTAATAAATTGTAACGTTTATTTTTTCAGTTGCACATGGCTGTTTACAAGTCTCACTCTTTTTTGAATTTATGTTGTCCGAGAAACCATATGCAACTAATGCGCGTTTCCCGGCTTGTTGATTAATCTTTCTTCATCGTCTTGTACTTCTATGTTGTTTACGTTTTCATATGCTTTGAGAGCTGTCTTCATGTGCTTCTTATTTTTCTCTTGTGCCTGCTTGTCGATTTCCGCATATTTTTTCGATTTATGTGTTGTCTCTTTGTTTTCTGTTTTTTGTGTCCACGCGTTTCTATTTTCATAAGTATTTCCCTTTTGATAAGTTTTATTTTGTTGTTCAGCTGCATTCCCTGTATAACACATCGTTCAATAAGTCCCGAGACTAACCCAGAGATAGTGCTAGTAGTACCAAACTGGCCACGTTTCCATAGAGTGCGAACCTTTACATAAAACGTGTGAAAATTTCACGGCGATCGGATCACAGATAGCAGAGTTATCGAGGTTAGAGTAAAGTCACTTTGTAATTTGTCTGAAAAATGGAAAAAAGCGAGTTTCGCGTGTTGATAAAACATTGTTTTTTAATGGGTAAAAACACCGTAGAAGCCCAGCAATGGCTTGAAAAATATTACCCGGACTCCTCTCCATCCAAACCAACGATTTGTCGTTGGTATGCTGAGTTTAAACGTGGTCGTACGGACACAAACGATGCGGAACGTTCGGGTAGGCCATTGGAAGCCGTTACACAGGAAAATGTGAGTGAAGTGTTAAAAATTGTAATGAAAAATCGCAAAGTGAAGGTCCGTGAGATTGCAGAAATAACACAGATATCATCTGGAAGCGTATTTACAATCCTTCATGAAAAATTGAGCATGAAAAAGGTTTTTTCCAGGTGGGTACCGCGATTGCTTTCAGTGGAACAAAAACAGCAACGAGTCGACGATTCAGAGAGCTGTTTGTCGCTATTTACTCGCAATAAATAGGATTTCCTGCGTCGATACGTGACCATGGATGAAACATGGATACATCATTTAACTCCGGAGTCGAATCGGCAATCATCTAAGTGGCGCATGGCTGGCGAAAGCTGCCCAAAGCGTCTAAAAACGCAGCAGTCTGCTGGCAAAGTCATGGCGTCTGTTTTTTGGGATACACATGGCGTAATTTTCATTGACTACCTAGAAAAAGGTAAATCGATTAACAGTGATTATTATATTGACTTGCTGGTACGTTTGAAGGAGGAGATCGCAGCAAAACGACCGCACATGAAGAAGAAAAAAATCCTTTTTCACCAAGACAATGCACTATGCCACAAGTCCATGAAAACAATGGCAAAATTGAACGATTTGGGCTTTGATTTGCTTCCCCACCCCCCGTATTCGCTAGATTTAGCCCCCAGCGACTACTGGCTCTTTGCTGATCTTAAAAAAATGCTCCAGGGAAAAAAATTTGGCTCGAATGAGAAGGCCATTGCCGAAACTGAAGCCTATTTTGAAGCAAAGGATAAATCCTTCTATAAACATGGTATAGAAATGTTGGAAAGGCGTTGGAAAGATTGTATCACTCTGAAAGGAGATTATATTAATGAATAAAAATGATTTTTGAAAAGAAATGTTGTTTTCGTTGTTAGTCTCGGGACTTAGTGAAAGATGTGTTACATTGGCTTCTTCATCTTCCATGCTTCTTTTCTTTTCTCGCTTATAGTATCTGCATCGTAATCGTTCAATATTTTAAAAAGATTCCTTTTCTCTTTTACTTGTTGTCTCAATATTGTATGTCGTATTTCTCTTCCGAAGTGCTCGCTTATTTTATCGATAATTTCCTCTTCCGGACAATCTAACTCAAGTTCATTTGCTATGCTTAGTAAATAGGTTGCGTATTTAACTCGTGTGAATCGTCCTTCGGGCGTATATCGGCCAAGCTCCAATTTTCTCTTTGCGTTTCTGCGCATAGAATTGTTCCAAAATCTTTCTTTAAAATTTTCTTCAAATGTTTTAAAATCGCCGGTTTCTCGTTCTACTAATTCCCACCACTCTCTCGCAGCATCCTGCAGGGATTGTGTAATAAAATGTTTTGCTTTTGTAAAGTCAACTTTAGCATTCTCCATATACGACTTGATTTCCTTTTAATATCGCATTGGACGTTCTCCTTCTGTATTACTGAATTTTGGTATTTCGATTCTTGAATTTGGTTGTATTTCATATCGTATGATTTGTCCTGCTGCGTGGTTGTTGCCATTTTGTATATGTAACTCGTCTAATTCGCGCTGCATCTCTGTGTTGCGTTTCATTAAACCGTCATTTTCTTTTTCTAGAATCTCGACGCGCGTTTTAAGTGTTTTGACTTCGTCCAAGATTTCTTGAAACTGTTTAAGCATATTTCCTTGCATGTTATTTTGTATTTGTTCTACATTTTTTACTTTAATGATTGTTGCCTGATATCGTTTTTCCAGGTTTTCTTGATTTTCATCTATTTTCAGTTCTTCGCAAATAGCAGTTTGCCATTCTTGCTTTTTCTCATGTCTCTCGTTTTTATCGGAAATATCGTCTAGTTCTAATATAATTTCTTCTGACGACCTTACGCGGTCCTTAACGATCGATCGTCTCAAAGATATGTTGCGTATTTATTTCTATCGTCTTCAAATTAATTCTTAATTTTAATCTTGGGTTGCTATGAATTCAAATAAATTTTGATTCTACAATCCAATTGATTTTAAATTGATTTATTTTATTTTTAATTTTTCGATTTTTTCCATAATATCATTTAATTTTTTATCCTGCGAGCTTTCCTTCTCTTTTAATTGTTTCTTTAAATTTTCACATTCTTTTTGCAATCTGTTATTTTGTTTATAGAGATATGCAATCTCCTGTTCGAATGCTCGAGTATTCTCTTCCAGGCGCAGATGAAATTCTTCTTCCAGATTTTCTAATCGCTTCTTTATATGTTCATTGTGTTGCGCCATGATGTCTTGTTCTCGACGTAGATTTTCAATATCCCATTGGTTATTTAATGTTTGTTCTTTGATTTCCTCCAACTGGTTGTTGAACGATGCTAGTCGTGCATACGTGTGTGATTCCAGCAGTCCATGTTGGTAGGTTGGTATCATCTAAAAGCACGTTAACTTTTATTTTGTTTGTCTTTTTGAATCGGGGTCCTGTCACGGTCACCAGTTGTAACGTGTCGAATTCTCACGTTATAACAAATCAACAAAAGTGTATGTTAATTCATTTGTATTAGAATTTTACTTATGTGTGCACGTTCGAGTGCTGAACCCCGATTTCTTTGACAATTCCCGTGTATGTGTGTGTGTGTGTTTTATCTCAATTTAATTTAAAAAAGCTAACGATTTCATTTTTATCTATGATCAACCAAGATCCGATTTGTGTTCTTTGTAATAATCCTTCAATTTATTAATTAAATTCCGACAAATGTGTCTTTTCGACGTTTTAGCTTTTATTTCATTTAAATACAAAAATTTTATATCATACGACACTGCGTGACATCTTAGAGAGAGACGCCGCGAGGGTCGTTGACCGGCCAATGTTTACGTTAGGCCTTTAAAGAGTTTAACGTTTAGGAAGACTATACCTATGTACTTGCTAGAGAATGCATTATCCCAGCAGACTAATGCATAGGTGTTCAAACCAGCCACACTCATTCGATAGTGGAAATCGTGTGCAGTTTATTCTTTTCAAATTTTTATTTTTTAATATTTTAACACCCGACCCCGGTGCACTCGAACACAGTGTCGATGTGCCCAAAAGTCTTCGGTTTACTCAAAGATCTTATCTCTTTTAAAAAAGGATAAAACCCTTGAGTATGAAATTTACAATGTTACCAATACTTAGGCATCTGCAGCACTTGCAAAATGCCATCGATTGGAAGTTTCGTAAATTTCTTGTTACTTTGCCTTGATTTCACACATTTATAAAAAATTAAAATCAGTTTAAATCTTAATTTTAAAATTTATTATGAATGATTCTTACATTGGCTAAGCTTAATCTATGACTGTCTTCTTTGATAGTCTGAAATCAAGTGTCTTCTGCCTTGACGAACTCGGCTTTATATTCTCTCACCGCTCCTTGATTGAGGCAACGTTCTATGGGCTTCTATGGACAATTATTTAATAGTTTACAATATTTTCGAGAATGTTCTTTCCTTATTTTCTAACTGAGATGTGGTCGCGTCGTTACGTGTATAACAATGTCGTGATTTTCGCAAATTTCGAGCTGTTTTATTATTTACAAGTTTTTTAATTTTTCTTTTTCGTTTTTTATGTACAAATAATTTATTTCTTTGGTTGTTTTTTTTGTCACTATAAGTGTACTCTCTTCATCTACATATTTTTATAAAATTAATTGTTGTTCTGTTTTTTACTCATCCAATAACCCTCATGGAACATCATAGAATTTTGACTCTCTCGAGGTACAAAGTTCTATAAGCTTCTATTTGTAATAACTATTTTTCTAATTTAAATTTTACATTTTTTCTTTTTTCTATATGTTTCTCAAATGCGTTATTTGTTATTCTATATGAAATTATTTCGGTGCTCGCCTTTTTTCTTTTACTTTTTTATGTTTAAACTCTACTTTTTGTTTAATTTCTTATTAGTCTAACTAGTATAATATAGAATATACGCCGATTGTAGCGACCTTGAAGTTCAATGCCCTTGCCGTCTCGCGGTATTGAATTTATTCGTAATTTATTTTACATTTCAATTTCTTAATCCTATCGCTCTATTTTATAATTGTTTCTTATTTCTAACTTCGCTTATAATATTGTAGATTTTATTTATATAAATTTTTCTATATCTATTAAATTATATAAAATTGTTTATTTTAATTTTTTTTTTTTAACAAGATACTGAGGTCACAAAATATATTCAAGAAATTTATATTTTTTAATAAATAATAATTGTTCAAGAATTAATCTTATTTTTAAATATGAATCCATTTACTATTTTTTTTAATTTCATAATTTATATTTATATTATGTTGTCTGTCACTTTTTGACACTACCTGTACATGTACGCGTGTGTGTATAAAATGCGCATGCGTTAACAGACGATATCTGTAGTTTACGAACTGTCAGTATAGGTTCGAAATTGCATTTTATTGATATGCAACAAAATAAAATTAATTATTTTGTTAACTAAGTAAGAGTCTTCGTACAGGTTACAAGGCTGAAAAATTTTTGAAGCACCATGAGTGAACCTCGCGGCTCGCTCAAGGTACATAAATAACTATTACAGATTATTTTACGGAAAAAAACGCAGAAAAATGTTTGTCCTAAGGTGGGATCGAACCTGGGTCCTTCGCATTATAAAGCAGACGCCCTAACCATTACGCTATGCAACGCTTGTAGAACTAAGATTTAAATTTGAATCATAAGTTGCATGGCAATCCATATACACTTGCATTAATTTTACATTTAAAATTTCTTCTATAGTGTAAAGTATTTTTGAAAATTAAGAAATAATTAAAAATTTAATATATTTAAATACATAATTTCGCTCTTGAGATTTTACTACATATACAAGTATAATAAATTTTAATTGTTGATTTATTTTTATCCAAAATCAAAAAAAATTTTTAAGATAACAACTAGCTCTGCTGCAAGATTACGATTAATAATAAATGAACTTTTCATGGAAGCTTACAACATGGTTGCATGAAATTTTCTTAAAATCTTCCCGATAAACTTTTGTGGAAGTGTAATGTACTTCGAGGATTTAATTGAATAAAAACAACACGTGCATTTTATGTAAAGACAATACGTATATTTTTCTCTACTTGTGTAACAAATAAAATACAAAAGAAACGTATTACAATAGAATTTGAACATTGCGCTAGAGCTTGATGTGCTCTCGATTGAGTCGCGAAAGAATCTGTCTGTAGAGTAGCCTTTTCGAAGCAGGATATTTCGATTTCCTAAGGAGTGGAAACTCCCAATTTTGAGTGGGAAGAAAAATGCAATGAAGGTGGTATATTAGATGCGTTAGTGGAGATCCGAGATAGTGGTGTAAGGGTGGCGGTAATAATAATATTATCGCTCCTCGAATTCGCGATTTTTATTCTATAAACCGCGTGTTGATGCTGCCGTTCGCGCCTATCTTTCGACACTAGCGCGGGTGGCTTCTGCGAACTATTTTTTTGGAATTTGCTAGCTTGAAAACTCGAAACGATCTAGACATAATTCCAATTTTTCCTCCTTATATACTAAAGTTTTCTTCGCGGCGCGTTTTCTTTTAAATACGTAGGGTAGGGTTTTATTACTCTCCCTTATCTTATCTAGCTTTTCCGTAAACGCTCATTTACGGTTTAAGGATGGTTAAATCCTTAGAGTTAGTAATGCATGCCATAAAGAGGGAATAGCGATGATCGAAAGTGTTACCAGCTGCTCGCGAGGTCGACTTTAGCACAGTCTCACCTTTCCGACGCCACACACTCTTTCGGATGAAGGAAGTATTGGGAGATGGCGATGTAGGTAGGTTTAGACGTTAATTTAATGAGAGGTATAAGAAATAAAAAGATAGTTTTGTTAAATCTTACGTTCTATTAGATCTCTCAAATAATAATTTTAATACAATTGGTTATACAAGTTTTGAGTCGCAAAGTTTGAATATTATAAAAGTTAGAATGTATAAGAATTTTGTACGTAATGTAGTAAGAGTTTGAATATAGTAGAATTTTTTATGTAATGTAGTAAGAGTTCGAATATAGAAGAAATAGAAATTGGAAGTAACAGGGCTTCGAGGTCATTCTGAGTCGTGCTCTTGGAGTTTTCCTCAAGAAAAGCCGTCAAATGCATCGATGCACCGGCTTTTATACCCGCTGGACCGCGAGTTTTTCGGCGGCTGGAAAAGCGGCGAGAATAGTTTGGACCAATAAGGGCATTTCCTCGGCCCTACCCTTGACCTTAGTAGCGTTTTGTAAGACATAGAAGGGTTACAGTGGCGGGAAGAAGTCACGCCTCCGTCTACGCATTTTATGTGAAAGAGAGAGAAAGTGCATCGTGTGAGGGAGAGCTTATATGGTGTGAGAGAGAGAGAGAGAGAGAGAGAGAAAAGAGAGGCAGTAGCATCTGCCCGTCTCTGTCGCTCTCGTTGGTAAACTGTCAGCTTTCTTTCTATTTCATATTTACAATATTAATTATATAAAACTTATAATAATAAAACTTATATAATTATATATATATATATATATATATATATATATATATACATATTAGTTATTTATGTACCTTGTGCGAGCCTCGCGTCATTACAGCTTGAGGCAAAATATGTTGTGGATGGATAGTAGGGCCGCAGTCGCGAGCGCAGCGAGCGACTAAGGCGCCTCTATCCATCCACAAAATATGAGCCGAAAGCTTTAATGACGCGAGGTTCACTCATGGTGCTTAAAAAATTTTTCAGCCTTGTAACCCGTACGAAGACTCTTACTTAGTAAACAAAATAATTAATTTTATTTTGTTGCATATCAATAAAATGCAATTTCGAACCCGTACTGACAGTTCGTAAACTACAGATACCGTCTGCTAGCGCATGCGCATTTTGTACACACACGCGTGCATGTACATGTAGTGTCAGAAAGTGATAGACAACATAATGTAAATATAAATATAAATTATGAAATTAAAAAAAATAGTAGATGGATTTATATTTAAAAACAAAATTAATTCTTAAACAATTATTATTTATTAAAAAATATAAATTTCTTGAATATATTTATTAACCATTTATATAAAATAACATTCTTAACAAAATTTTTTTTTATAAGATTTTAAGACTTATAAATAATATTAATACTATTATAATTAATATAAATACTTTCTTATATTATTTTTAACATAACAATACTATATTTGTTGAACACATATATAATCAATGAATTTTAGTCGTTAACATGAAAAAATAGAAACTTTTTAATTATTTATCTAAATCACAAACAAAATTATAAACTAAAAAATTGTCACCTTTAAATCACTTATTATTAATAGTTAAATTGCAACTCCGCTATGCCGGTCCCAAGCCCGGGACCTCTCCTTCTAGTGGAGAGGGAGGAGGAGGGGGAGGAGTTACACCTCCTTAAAAATCCTTGAATGATGCATGGCATAGTGGTACCTTGCTGACATGTCCAACCACTCATCATAATTACACACCCATGTGCAGCTACTTGTCTCGGGATCCACTGTGAAGCCGATCGGGAGGGCTCTCTATAAACGGGAGCGAGTCCGTGTGGTGCGGAGAGGTCCCGTAAAACGGACTCTTCTCGGCGGGTGGTGGAACAACGGATCTCACTAGACAGTACTCGTGCATGTACACATACACGCACTACAGACAATTGTACTCATGCACACACGCAACCCCACATTTACAGCGCACACTCTTGTACACTGACACCCATACATAACTTGTCGCCTTTGCGGCCACTTAACACTTTACACAATACACGAAAGAGGCGCACCCTCCCTCTTCCTTAGCCGCAAGAGGCTTTCCCGTGTCGTCGGTAAAGGGGTCGCTGGGAGTTGAGTGAAGCCATGCTTATCGAGGGATTCTGACGTTAAGGTCATGTCTCTGACGTCAGATGACGGAGGTATGGTGGAGCAATACACGACTTTGCGCCTTGCATCGGCTAGACGGGAGGTTCTGCCGACACCCCCGCTGGAACTAGTCGGCTCAGGGGGACAACGCACTTAAGCAAGATCCCCTAGGGGTAGCGTGGCCGTCGGGAAACGGGGCGCGAAACATCCCAGAAACTCAGAGCCGCTAGTCACGGTTTTCTGAGTTGAGGATGTGGACCGACAACCGGGCCCGGCAGCTGCGTGAGCTTCAGAAACGATCCGACCCCAGGTACCGCCTCGAAACACGAGTCGAGATGAATGACCGTGGTTCGACTGCCACTACCGGGGCCCCGAGAAAGTGGGTCTCCCGTGGAGCAGCGGAGCGTTTCTAGGAGTCTTTATTTAGCAGAACCATGGCAGAAAATCCGACTATTTTACATGAAAAAAGACAAGAGGAGAGGTGTACTACAGCTACACCAGCAAAAAATAACTCACGCACGTGTCTTCCTCCGAAACCGGAGGATGGTAACAGTGCGCGACAAGAAGAGGGCAGAAATGCGCCCATTTCTGCAAGTGCCGTGAGTCTCCTTCCGCAAAAACTCGCGGAAAGCGAGAGACTTACAATGGAGTGCATTGACGGTATGCAGTCCATCATAAAGGAGATGGTGGCTGCTTTAAAAAGTCAGCCAAACATTAAGACCTCTATAAAAAAAGGTATACCGAAGATAGAGGAGATGCTGGATCAACTCCGGCACACAACTTTCGCAGCCAGCGAGGCTCGAAAACAGCTGTTTACTACAGTAATCAGTTATAGAGCGACTTCGCAGCCAAAGAGGCCAGCTTCCAGCCCGCCCAGCCTCCCCACTCAAACGCCTGGGCAAGCGCTAACGTGGTCGGAGGTCGCTAAGAAGAGAAAGAAGAGAACCAAGACGACTCCTAACAAAGAGCCTAAGGGCGGGCTCTTGAAAGAAGAAAACAAGGTGCAGCAGCAGCCACAGAAAAAAGCCGCTGCACCTAAGAACAACGCAAAAGCCAAGAGGACGCGTCCCGAAGCAATTTGCGTTAAACCGGTGGACGGCCAAACGTACGCCGATATTTTAGGTCGGGTCCGCAAGGATGTGAAGCCCGAAGCTTGTGGCGCCGAAATCAAATCGATTCGGCGCACCAAAGCTGGCGAGGTTCTCCTCGAGTTGAGGAATACCTCTGCCGAGGGACGGAAGGGCCTATCAGACGCCCTTCAAAGGGCTGTCGGGGGTGCAGGCTCAGTCAGGCAGCTGATCCCAAGGGCGACCTTGGAAATCAGAGACCTTGACTGCTGCACCTCGAAGGCAGAAGTCGAAGAGGCCCTTCAGAGCGCCCTGCCGGGGTACTGCGGGGCAATAGAAGTAGCGCTGACCAAGCCAAACGCTATTCAACAGCGGATGGCCTTTGTGACCATCGACGAAGTCAGCGCCAACCGATTGCTCGAGTCGGCTCGGCTTCGGATCGGCTGGGTGAATTGCAGAGTGCGACGAAAAACTGTAGCACTAAGGTGTTACCGGTGCCTCGGTTTCGGCCATTCAAGCCGTAACTGTAAGGGACCGGACAGGTCGAACTGGTGCTACAGGTGTGGAGCAAAGGAACATCGGGCCGCCGATTGCGCGGCGCCACCCGAGTGCTTCCTTTGCGAAGCACAAAGCGATCCGGCAATGCGGAAACACATTGCCGGGTCAAGCGTTTGCGCTGCATATCGCGCAGCCGTATCTAAGGCCCAGCGATGATGCAACTCTTGCAGGGCAATCTCAATCGGAGCCGAACGGCGCACGATTTACTCCCGCAGATCTGCTTCGACCTCTCCGTGGATATAGTTCTTATCTGCGAACAGTATCGGAGCAGGGATGCGGGAGAGTGGTATTCCGATGACAGCGGAACAGCGGCCATCTGGGTTCCCGATCCACGTCGTTTCGGCGTCGTGAGCCATGGATCTGGAAATGGTTTCGTTTGGGTTAGAGACACTGACGTCACATACGTCAGCTGTTACTTTACCCCAAACGAAACTATAGGTGACTTCCAGACTAGACTTGATAGTCTGGAAGACACCGTCAGAGACATGGAGGGTGATCTAATAATTGCCGGAGATCTAAATGCGAAGGCTCTTGAATGGGGGATGGAGAGGCCGGACTCAAGGGGGAGGCGGGTCATGGACGCGGTGTCGCGGCTCGGGCTGGTGGTACTTAATACCGGCCGCACCTCAACCTTTAGACGGCCAGGGTACCGAGAGACCATACCCGATGTGTCTCTCGCATCCGCGGGTCTGGTTGCGCGTGTCAGGGGTTGGCGGGTGATCGAGGACTATACAGCCAGCGATCACCAGTACATCACCTTCTGCGTGGGTGATGGAAGGCCAATCGATACGCGTGGCCCAACCAGATGGAATATTGATAAACTTGATAGGGAAGAGCTATCTCTGGCAATTACACGCGGTTGGGGATCCCTTGAAGGAGTCCCAGATGACCTCCCAGCCTCCAAGCGAGCAGAGGCGGTGACGGACGCCACTATGCGTCTTATCCACCGAGCTTGCAAGGAGGCGATCCCGCGGAGGAAACCGAAGATCGTGCGACGCCCGGCCCACTGGTGGACGGATGAGATCGCTGAACTCAGGCGCAAGTGTCTGAGATCTCGGCGATTAGCAACGCGATCCAGAAAACGGGACGGCGATCTAGCTGGAAAAATGGCCGACTACAAATCGGCCAGAAAAGAGCTTCGACGGGCCATCAGGTCCAGTCAGCGCCAATGCTGGAAAGAGCTTTGCCTGGAACTCGACAAGGATCCGTGGGGTCTGGGGTACAAGATCGTTATGCAGAAGCTGGGTGCCTTCTCTCGAGGAGCACCCACGGACGCGGCTACGATCGACAGTATTGTCAGTGCCCTTTTCCCAACGCACCCATTGCTCGAGGATCGGGCAATTGCGCCGGTCGACCCGGACTTTCCATTGTTCACCGAACAGGAGCTCAAACGAGCTGTCGGTTCGATGAAGAATCGGAAGGCGCCGGGACCCGACGGAATTCCGGCGGAGGTACTCAAGGCCGTAGCTGAACTCCATCCAGAGCTCCTGCTCGGTATGTACAACTCGTGCCTAAAGGCGGGTACATTCTGTGCCCGGTGGAAGGTTGCGAGACTTGTGCTTATCAGCAAGGGCAAGGCGTCATCAGGTGGACCTTCTTCCTATCGGCCTCTGTGTATGCTCGACACCACGGGCAAACTCCTGGAAGGCCTATTGCGACCCCGACTCCAGCAAGCCGTGCATTGCGCTGGAGGCCTAGCCGAAAGGCAACACGGTTTTCGGAGTGGTAAGTCGACAATCGGCGCTATCCAGGAGGTGGTGGAGGCTGCCAGAGCCGTGGAACGGGGCAACCACCATTCTCGCCCCGTCTGCCTGTTGGTCCTTCTGGATGTGAAGAACGCGTTCAACTCGGTCAGGTGGGCCGATGTTCTAAACGCGATGCAGCGTGATTTCCAGGTCCCTGGATACATTCTTCGAATGATCCAGAGCTACCTGACGGATCGCTACATCGTGTACGAAACATCGGATGGACCGAAAAGAAGGAAGCTCACAGCTGGAGCTGCACAAGGCTCAGTGCTGGGTCCTGAATTATGGAATATTTCATATGACGGGATTCTGCGCATGGAGATGCCGGAGCAGACCTTCCTGATTGGGTACGCAGATGACGTTGCTGCCGTCATCATCGCTCGCGATGTGGAGGCAGTACAGATGCGTCTTAATCAGGTGATGCGCCGTGTCGTGCGGTGGATGGATGATCACGGCCTCGAGCTGTCAGCCTCAAAAACCGAGATCGTCTTGATTACTAAGAGGCGTATCGATAAAATACGCACTTTCGATGTGGGGGAAGCGTCAGTCCTAACTAAGCCGGCGGTAAAGTACCTGGGGGTAATGCTTGATTCCAAGCTTACCTTCTGGCACCAGATCCAAAGAGCTGCGGACAAAGCGGCCGTCGTGACGGCGTCTCTTAGCAGGGTAATGGCCAACATTGGGGGCCCAAGCTCCTGCAAGCGACGCCTGCTCATGCGGACCGTGGAGTCCATAATGCTATATGGGGCTGAAGTATGGGCTGAAGCACTGCGGACGTGGAAGTATCGTCGGAAAATGGCCGCGGTGCAGCGAAGAGGGGCCCTTCGCATCGCTTCTTCGTACCGAACGGTCTCGGGGATTGCGGTGCTGGTAGTCGCTGGAGTGGTCCCTATCGACCTTCTGGCTCAAGAGCGTAGGTTCGTGCACCAGAACAAAGCGGAACTCGGCAAGGTGGCCGCAACAGAGGAAGCCCAGGCTCAATCCTTGCGGGCCTGGCAACTACGTTGGGAACTGGACCCACGGGGGCGTTGGACGGCTCGGTTGATACCTCAGCTCGAGCCATGGCTCCGACGCTCTCATGGTGAGGTGGATTACTACCTCACCCAGTTCCTGACAGGACACGGCCTCTTCCTCAAATACCTTCACCTTATGGGGAAGGTAGAGGCTAGTGGCTGTGCCCTTTGTGACTGTCCCTGCGACGACGCTCTCCACACGTTCTTTTATTGCGAGCGCTGGAGCGTCGAGCGGGGAGAGTTAGAAAATGACCTTGGAGCCATCACGCCGGACAATATAGTCTCCGTGATGCTCCAGGGTCAATCGGCGTGGTCGAAGGTCACCTCCTTTGTTAGGAGGGTCCTTCGACAAAAAAAGGCCGTCCTGGACGGCCTGCCATAGGCCGTCCATAGAGGGCGACGATTAGAAGAAAGAAGAAAGAAGAGGAGGTTAAGCAGGCCTCGAGAAGACGGCGCATCGCTGGCGAAGGCCTGGTCCCACTCCGATGCAATGTGAAAGCAGTTCTGGAGTGGGCACTACGACCAGGCTAGGTGGAGGGGTTTTAGTGGGTAGGGCAATTATTGCGAGTCCCACACACCGGGGAGGCACGGAGCCGCCCTGATGGTCCGTAAAAGGGATTTCCCCTCCCTCAGAAAAAAAAAAAAAAAAAAAAAAAAAAAAAAAAAAAAAAAAAAAAAAAAAAAAAATAGTTAAATTGCAATTTGTAAAAATATAAATTGGTTTTTCTTTCTTGCTTATATTACTTAAAAAGTCAGTAGATAAAATTTTTTCTTGGGTAATATTTTCAATATTGCTATTAAATTGCTTTTTGTCTTTTTCCATTTTTTTCTTTGGTAAAGAAAATTCAGTCTTTACTACTTCTTCTAACTCTTCCTGGCTAATATTTTCTAAGCCATCGATTAAATTATCGTTAATCTTTGACTTTCTTCTTTTAAGTTTTTTATTTGAATAAAAATCAGTTTCTATAACTTCTTCTAATTCGTCTTGTGTAATGTTTTTTATCTCATCCACTTCTATTTGTGTTAGAATCGTGCTTTGTTTAGAAGTAGATGGACCAGCACAATGCAATTCTTGCATAGAATTTATTGCATTAACACCTATGTTTGAAAAAGCATTTCTTTTTGCAGAAAAAACTTGTTTATTATTTATTTGGATAGCCGTTGAAATTAAATTACTTATATCCTTCTTATTTTGCATTGATTCATTTATGTAGCTTTCAGCTACAGTACTACTTTTCCATGCTCCATGTCTTTTCAGTGTCAATATATCTACTCCTTTGTCAGCGATTAAAGTAGCCGAAGTTCGTCTAAAGGCATGTCCTGTGTATTTTTCAGCTTCAGGAAGATTGAGAAATTTAGCTATTTCTTGCGGAATAATGCCAATTTTTCCTTTTCCCACATTCTATAAACGTTAATTATGTTATTTATTAATCTAGTTTTGTTTTTCATAAATAAATTGAAATGGAAATATATTTTACCTGGCGTGTACATTTTTTGTTTTTATACTGAAGAAAAAATCGCTTCATGCCTTCAGGACGTAGCTTTATGTATTTTTCAATAATAGGAAAAGCACTTTCACATGTTACAAACGATTTGCTGACACCTGTTTTTGTAACAGGTATTGAGATATAGTAAAGCGACCCTTGACGTTTTATATCATCTATTTTTATATTTAACAACTCTATTTTACGTAGACAGCCATATAACCCAATAAGTAAAACTACCTGTTCATGTAAATAAGTCGAAAAATAAGTTTTTAGTATAGTAGATTCTTGTTTAATGATACCTTGTATTTAAAAAATAGCATTTTTTTACTTTGACTTACCTTATGTAAAAGAAACTCATCATCTGATGCATCGATAATAAATTTACTGATTTCATCTTTTGTAAATACTTTTGACTTTTGTACGATGTCATGTTTTGTCTTTGTTTTTAGAAAATATTGCACCTCCATGTATTTACTAATGTCGATATTTTGTTTAAATATGAGCATTGATTTCAACTTAGTGTACGTTGCCCATAAAGTTGTCGCTTTATAATTTTGAGACAATTTTTCAAAATACGCTAATACGATTTTTTCATCTATTTTCTTTATTTTCATTTGCAAACACCAGTTTTGAAACTTTTCATACTGTATTTCATATAACCTTTTTGAATTTTGCGGGATTATATTACACTTGGCTTTTTCTACTAGTTTATTTAATTCACGTTTACATTCTTCATCACTGTCACTATCACTCGTCCTATTTTCATTATTTAATAAATCGTCCATTTTTATTCCTCTTATCACACTTTAAGAAAGTACGTTACCGGCACAACGATGCAAAGAAATCTACACAAAGAAAACAGAAGAAAAGCCAGAGCCCCCGTGGTCGCTTGAATGTATATTGAGAGAGGGAGAGAGCGAGACGGAGATAGGGTGGTCACGTGGGTGCAATGGTGCGCGCGCTTTTATCGCTATCTCGTTCTCTCTCCTTCGCTCAACATACATAAGTCGTATTACGCGTTCCAAAAATGTAAGTCTCGATGAAGACTCACATGCTAGGCTATATGAAGCGACAAATACATAGCAGTGGCGCTGTTAAAATTTTTTTCTCCTGGGACGTATACAGTTTAGGAGGACGTATAGTATGACATACAGCCTAGGAGGACGTATAGAAAAATGTTAATACGATCGAGAAGGCGCTTGCGCGTATGGAAACCATTTACCCGCTGAGGATGCTCCGTCGGTAAGAGTCGCCGTACGGGTTAGTAGGCTGAAAAAATATATATATATATATATATATATATATATATATATATATATATAAATAATACAATTAATAATATAAAATACAATAATGATAATAGAATTATATATTGAATTATTCGATTACTTACATAATTGAAAATCAAATTTATTAACAAAGATCTTTTATATAATATTAATTTCGCTGCTTTTTTGGCTTAAATTACAAGAAGAAGTAAAACAAAAAATAAAATACAAAAACGAGATTAAAATACAAAATGAAAAAGATGCATGATGATTTTACTATGAACCTTTTGGAGCAATAAAATAAGTAGCATGTAGGGATATTGTTAGAGCGGATTTAAAATTTTGTCGATGTTTTATTATTAATTACGGGTGGCTCAAACGATTACATTTATTGTATAACAAAAAAAATTTTGTACTTATAACGGTTACATTTTTTAACTGCTCGTACACTATCGTTTATCTCTTTCTATTCTCAAGCGCTTGGCGCACATGTGGACAAGATAAACAAGCATTCTAGAGGAAACGTATCTGAGATTTTCTTTTAGGCTTGCTTTAAAATTTTCGAAATAAAGAAATTTTAAAATTGCACAAAATATAACGGGACGTAACAGTAGAAACGGAAAGGAAAAAGGACAGATGTTTGCGGACTAGTTTATGATAGGGATGGATTAGTTATCAGATAGAGTGTGATGTAGAAAAACCGCTCTTTTCCTTTTTTAAGACAAAACATATGTTGATTATGGCGGTTGAAATGGAAGTGCAAACATCGTTAAAATAACATTAGGCGCTTTCTCACATTGTTTTCGGTTCGTTTCGATATTCTTATTTGTAAGGAAGATAATACTACAGTAAAATACAATAATAGTAAGCAAATTTAGTGTTTAAAAGCAAATGTACTTTTTAAAAGTACATTTTAGCGATACATAAATGAAGAATATAATAATGCGTAAATGAACATAGATATATATAGTAATGTGCATATGAGAGGGACATTACACCTCCCCGCCAAGATTAAAGACAGCGATAAAAAGAAAATAATTGAATATTTTTAGAGATTGTCTTTAAGAACGTGGTTACATTTAGTTCGCGATCGAGTTTGCCTTAAAAATTTATTTTTGCCTTCTTCTTTTTCTATTTCGTTTAATGATACATTAATCGATTCGGGTTTATCTTTCTTAAAAGTAATATTTATTGGGGTTGTCTCTTTTGGAATTTTCTTCTTTTTACAAACATTAAAAGTGAGACAATTTATAATTTTATTGCGACAAAATTCATCATCGTGTGAATGTGCATTGCGATTTCTGTGTCGGTTGCAACATTTATATATTTTCCTGATTATACAAATGATCACTATGAAGCTAATTATGCACATAAAATACGTATAATAATTAATTTGATTATATTGTTGTTTATGCTGCAGAATCTCGTCAGCTAAATCGGATAAATGTTTTAATTTGTGACTTACCACATCTAAATTTTCAAGATTTATATTTGATAATTTTACTATATGAAACAAAGGAATGAACGTAGAATTATCGGTTTTATTTTTACAACAGTCGTCTTCTAAAATGTAAAATCTTGGTACATAAGAAGTATAATTACTTTCATATGCATTTTCCGTGATTAATATCGTAGATAGCGTGTATGTCTACAATTTTGTTTCAATTCTAAAATTCCCTTACCTTCAAATTTTACATTGCTTATCAGCATTTTGTTTTGGCACTTTATTGTCACATCGATTACTTTAGGTGAAACATAAATCCATTTGTTTTTGTTACTTAATTTGTTCCAAATTTCTGTCTTTATTTTAGCGATTCTTATATCGCATTCTTCTGAAATTGCAGCGGTTAAAAATAATAATTTTACTTTGCAATAGTGATTTACATTAGTACTATACACTGGTTTTAATAATTTTTATATCTAGGATTTTTGTGATGTTTATTTATTTTGGCTTTTGATGCGCGTGTCTTAGGTTATCTACATGCACTATCGTTTGTTTACGATTTTGTTTTGTTGTAACATTAAAGGGTGAAACGATTTTTATTATTTCATATAGGCCTTTATATTGCGGGCTTAATTTTTTTCATTTTGTAAACTGTTCTATTTTTAAATATTCTTTATCTCCGAAATTGTATTTAACCCGTTGTGGTCACACCTCCGAATAATAGCGTAGTGGTCATATGGGGTCAGCGTGACCCCACGCGGAAAAACCTTCGCCATTTCCCTCCCATTTATTGGATTGACTTGAAAATTGGTTTGGACATAGTTTATAACTACCTCTTTGAGAGAAAATAGTTTATTTACCTCTTTATAATTTTTTTAATAATAAAATTGTTGAATGAAAATTTTTTTTGAAATTTTGGGTTTTTTTACTAAGAAGGTCATAAAACATTCAATTTTTGAGATACAGCGGACACGTTTCGGGGTTGTACTCTTGATAATATATACTTTTAAGAAAAATACAACTTATAATGATCGGCCGGAAAAAGTATATTTATTTTGAAAAGTGAAGTGGGCCGTTTTGACGTAATTTAGAAATGTGAATAGGGTAAGCATTATCATAAAATATAACACTGAAAAACATTTTTTTATAGAACATTTATTTACTAATTTTGTCTGAGGTCATCTGGACCCCGAGTGACCACAACGGGTTGAACGGTTTAGCTTTTTTATTGTGATAAATTTTATTTTTATTTTTAGATTTTATGACGCTTTCTCTTGCAATTTCTCTGCTTTTTTTTAACTTGTGTATTAGGTCAATTAGATAGTCATCGTATGTATAATGAAAGTTGGGTGTTTTGGTGATAGATGAAGGTAAAGTTGCTTTTGTACCGAAGATTAGTTCGTAGGGTGTATGAGATGTAGAAGAATGTGAAGTTGTATTAAAAGAGAAAGAGAAAAAGTCTAAGTATTCGTCCAATCAGTTTGATCTTTGTTGATAAAATGTTTTAAATAATAAGCTAGAGTTTGATGTGTGCGTTCTAGTGCTCCATTAATCTGAGAATGATATGCAGCAGTTTGTATTTGTTTGATTTTAAACAATTTTGCTACGTCCTTAAGAAGTTCACCAGTAAATTCTTTTCCTTGATCATTCAATATGCTGTCGGGAATTCCAAATATGCAAAGATACTTTGTTGTAAATACTCGAGCTATCGTTTCGGCTGTATGATCACGTAGTGCATAAGCTTAGGTAAATTTAGTCAAATCGTGTTGTATTGTTAATATATATTGATTTCCAGATTCAGTAATAGTGAGCGGACCTACTTTGTCGAGAGCTATTTGTTCAAAAGGTTTGGTGGAAGTTGTCGTTATTTCCATTGGCTTTTTATTCTTATTTCTGACTAGTTTATTTATTTGGCAAGATTCGCATGATTTTATGAAATTAACATATATAACACATCGTTCAATAACTCCCGAGACTAACAACAAAAACAACATTCTTTTTCAAAAATCATTTTTATTCATCAATATAATCTCCTTTTAGAGTGATACAATCTTTCCAACGCCTTTCCAACATTTCTATACCATGTTTATAGAAGGATTTATCCTTTGCTTCAAAATAGGCTTCAGTTTCGGCAATGACCTTCTCATTCGAGCCAAATTTTTTTTCCTGGAGCATTTTTTTTGAGATCAGCAAAGAGCCAGTAGTCGCTGGGGGCTAAATCTGGCGAATAGGGGGGGTGGGGAAGCAAATCAAAGTCCAATTCGTTCAATTTTGCCATTGTTTTCATGGACTTGTGGCATGGCGCATTGTCTTGGTGAAAAAGGATTTTTTTCTTCTTTATGTGCGGTCGTTTTGCTGCGATCTCCTTCTTCAAACGTACGCACCAATCGAGACTTAACGCGTTTGAGACACAAAACATCCTTCAAAATGGTTTAGGCTGAGCCAAATGATATTCCAACACTATCAGCGAGGTCTCTAATTATCAATGGACATTTTTCAAGCACCAAATCTTTGATTTTTTGGACGTGGCCCTCGTCGGTAGACGTTGATGGTCATCCAGAGCGTGGTTCGTCTTCAACGCGTTCTCGGTCCGCTTTGAATTCATTGTACCACTTATAAACGTTTTTTTATGCCATAGTTTGATCACCAAAGGCCTTCCGCAACATTTTCAACGTGTCCGCACAAGAATATTCGTTCCGAAAACAAAATTTGATGCAAGTTCTTTGCTCAACAAAATCACCCATTATAAAATCACGTGTAACTCGAAGATAATTAAACCTTTTGACAAACAGACGCTTGGCAAATGTTGTAGACAGTCCTTTTAACCTAGGAAAAAAATTTACCTGCCTTCCTGATGCTCGGGAGTTTGAAATGACAATTTCACCTTACTTTTTGATCACAGTAGTACATAAGGTCGAAAATGTTTCGTTGCCCAAACAATTGCCAGCAGCTCACGTTCAATCGTCGAGTAATTCGACTCAGCACGATTAAAATTTCTGCTCTCATATGCAATAGGAAGATCATGAGAATTGTGTATTTGAGAGAGCACTGCGCTGATAGCATAGTTGCTCGCGTCGGTCGCTATTATAAATCCTTTAAAAAATTAGGATAAAATTAGGATATTGAAGAATCAGTGTGGATGTTAGTCGAGTTTTTAATGTTTTGAATGCTTCTTGTTGCCTGCTTGTCCAATTGAACTTAACATCTTTTTTTAGCAAATTAGTTAACGGTTTCGTGATTTTGCTATAATTCTCTATAAATCTTCTATAATATCATGCGAGGCCTAGAAACGTTCAAATTTCTTTTTGAGATTTAGGGCTTGGATAGTTATTCACTGCTTTTACCTTTTCTGGATCTGGCTCTACACCTTTTTCTAAAATTTTATGGCTTAAGTACGAGGGTAGTCTGAAAAGTTTCCGACCTAACACAGATACAAGACAATTTTTATTAATTTTTTTTTTATTTCTCAACATAGTCTCCTTACAATTCTACACACTTCTCCCAGCGATGCTCCTTTCTCTTTAACTCATACAGTTTGTCAAGTAAGAGCGTGGTTGACTTCACCGACAAGTTATAAATGATTCCGCTCTAATTCCTTTGCGAGCCGATAGAGAGAAGCTTTGTCCTTGATGCATTGTTAACGAAGATTCAGTTGTCGTTGATCTTTTGAAAGAGAATCACGTTAAACGCCATGAGTGCTAAGTACGCGTCACGCTACGAGGCTGTGTTCCTTTGCATCCACCCGAAAGGTCCCAAAATGTCGCAATCAGCGGCTGCTAAATATATGAGAAAATCGAAGGCATTTGTACAAAAGTGGATACAGCGATATAAAGTGGCTAAAAATGTCGATGATTTACCAGGACGTGGCTCGATAGGAAAAGTGAACAAAAAAGATGAAAAAAGAATAGTGAATCTGTTTTCGCGGAATCCTGCTTTAACACTGCGGCAAGAACAAGCAAAATTAATGGCAAAAGGTTTAGATATATCCTATGAAACTATCCGAACCCATATTCGTTCTCATCATCTGAAATGGCGCAACACAATGAAGAAACCTCTGTTGACTGAAAAACATGTGACAAAGCGACTCGCTTGGGCGCATGAGAATATTGATAGAGATTTTGAAAATGTTATTTTTACTGATGAATGTTCTATATGGGCACGTTCTGTCCTCACGCGAACCTGGTCAACTTCCACCAATAGGCTTGTTCAGCGGACCGTAAAACATGGAATAAAGGTGCATCTTTGGGGCTGCTTCTCAAAGCAGGGATTCGGCACTTTGCACCTCTTTACTGACAACCTAAATACCGAGAAAATGATAAAAATCTACAAAAAGGCTTTACTGCCATCTGCCAAACGATGGTTCACCACGAAAAATGAAGATTGGATTCTGCAGGAGGACAACAATCCTAAACACCGCAGCAAGCTCTATACTCAGTGGAAGACTTAATCTGGCATCGTTACATTGGATTGGCCGTCGCAGTCGCCCAATGCAAACCCTATTGAAAATGTGTGGGCATATATTAAACGGAAGTTTCGTGGAAGACGCACATACACTTTGAAGCAGTTGTGTTACGAAATTCGTCGGATCTGGAGATCCTTGCCACTAGAATACGCCGTCAAATTAGTAAAAAGCATGCCTCGGAGATGCCAGGCAATTATCGACGCTGGTGGTGACTGGACACATTATTGACCGAATTGCATCATTGTTTGTAATGTGTACAATGTATATATAAATATGAAAGTTTCATCAAATAAATTTTTTTATAAATTAACACTACCACGCTCTTACTTGACAGACTGTACAAATGGTACTCGGCGTTTTTCTCTGCAAAATGACTGCTCACGAAGGTGATTACCACCTCATTTGACGAAAATCTCTGTCCGCCGAGTGCAATTTTCAGATGAGGGAACAAAAAGAAGTCGCTTGGGGCTAGATCTGGTGAGTAAGACGGATGGTCAAGCAGCTGAAACCGTAATTCGTGGATTTTTGCCATGGCAACCGCTGAGGTGTGAGACGGCGCGTTGTCTTGGTGAAACAGAATTTTCTTTTTCTGCAAAAGTGGATGTTTTTCCGCAAGTTCTGCTTTTAGCTTGTCAAGTAATGATGCGTAGTATGCTCCTGTAATTGTTTTTCCTTTTTGAAGATAATCGATTAAAATAACTCCATGACTATCCCAAAAAACAGTCGCCATCACTTTTCCAGCCGGAAAAACAGTTTTTGCTTTATTTGGAGCCGGTTCCCCCTTTGCAGTCCACTGTTTTGACTATATTTTTGTTTCGGGCATATAATGGTGAATCTAAGTTTTATCTACAGTAATTAATTGGCGCCAAAACTCAGATTAATTGAGCCTAAACTGCGCCAATAGAGAGTTGGAAATGTTTATTCGAACACGGTTTTGGTCTAACGTGAGCAAATGCAGCACCCAACGTGCAGACAGCTTTCTCATGCCTAAATCTTGATTTAATATGTAGCAAACACGTTCTTTGGGCATGTTCATAACCTCTGCTATCTCTCTCACTTTAATTCGGCGGTCATCTAGCACTATTTGGTGAACTTTGGCGATGTTATCGTCAGTGGTTGCAGTTTTTGGACGTCCCGAACGTTCATCGTCTCCCAAGCTCTCACGGCCGCGTTTGAATTCAGCTGCCCAAAATTTCACTGTGGTAAATGATGGTGCAGAGTCTCCATACACAGAGTTCAACTCATTTTTAATTTGCGTAGGCGTATTGCCTTTCAAAAACAAAAATTTAATGACAGCTCGATACTCAATTTTGTCCATTTTCACAACAACACTCACATCGACTCACTCAAACGACTGTTAACTAACAACTGCGCATCAAAAATGGCTGAAACTTTGGTGAGCAACTGTCAACAAATGAACAACAAAATTTGCTAGCTTTTATTGACGACTGCTGCTATTTTCACGTTGAGGTCGGAAACTTTTCAAACCACCCTCGTACATCACTTTGCGTCTGAGAAATTCGCATCTATCTGGTTGTAATTTCAAATTATATTCGTCAAGTCTTTGAAAAATTTCTCTTAGTTTTCTGTCGTGTGTTTCAAAAGAGTCGGTGTAGCATATTATATCGTCTAGGTAAAGCATACATCGTATACCCTGTATACCTGCTAAGGCTGTATTCATAAGTCGAGAGAAGGTTGCAGGTGCATTTTTTAATCCGAATAGTGATCTGTTAAATTCGTAATGTCTTGTCGTCATCGAAAAAGCAGTTTTCTTAGCATCATCTGGATCCATCTTTACCTGGTGGAAACCAGAGGCTAAATCAAGAGTTGCAAAATATTTTGATCTAGAACTTCAGAGATATTGGGGATCGAGAAAGAGTCTCCTATTGTTATTTCGTTGAATTCTCGATAGTTCTATAACAATTCGACATTTGATTTTACCGGATGTGTCACGTTTTTTTCGCACCACCCATAATGGTGCGTTCCACAGAGAATTCGAATGTTTAATTATGTTATTTTTAAGCATATCGTTAATTTGTTTATTAACTTCGTCTTTATGTATTTCGGGGTATCTGTAAATTTTAGAAGTAATTGGTCTGTCTGTCGTCGTTTCGATTTTGTGTGCAATTGCATCTGTACAAGTCAACGTGTCGCCTTTGAGAAAAAATATATGATTGTAATCTTTGCAGAGATTGATAATATAATCGCGTTCTTCATTATTTAAATGCTCGAGTCGGAGTTGTTCGATTAAATTTCTGTGTCTTTGAGAAGAAAAATTCGTTAATTGATTATGATTTAAATTCATTATTTTGCAATCGTTTGTTAAGGGTTCGAGTTCATTCAATAGTATTTCAATTAACGTCATTTTCATTGGTATTTAAAATTGAAGTTATGGCTTCTCGTTTAGAATTTGCTTTTACAATGCTTTGGCAAATGTATATACCGTCATCTATAAATTTCCCGTTTATAACGCCTTCTTTAAAATGTGAATTTAGAATTTTTATTTTGACGATAGATTCAGTGTGCGCCGGTAGTATAACGTTGTCAGATTTGTCGCGATTGGATTGGAATAAGTCTATTTTTACTAGAGAATTTTCAGAAATGTTTAAGGGTATATAGTTATTATTAATTTGAATAGTTTTCAATTTATTATTAATTATTATTTTTAAATCTGTTATTACATCATTGCCTAGAATGCCTTTGAATAGTATAGGAAAGTTATCGTTTACTACAAGTAAAAAAGTTTAAGATTGTATTGATTATAATTTGTATAATTTATATTAATATTTAGGTAAGAATAACCTAAGGTTTCGATATTTTCTGTCGATAAACCACTAATTATTACTTTAATATCATCGTAAAAGTAAGTATTTGAAGAAAAATTTGATAGTTATATTAATAAAACATCAGCTCCTGTATCTACAAGTAAATTTATATTTGAATCTAGTTCATTTATTTTTAAATTATCGGTTGACGTTGCGGTTTTCGGTTTTTTTGAAATATAAAAGATTTTATTTTATTAGTCCTTAAGGGGGGAAATCACAGTAGCACACAAAAAAATAGGCATATTTTCGGGAATTAATTTTGGCTGAATAAAAGTATCAATCAAAAATCTGTAAAGTAGGTTTTATAGCAATACTAAAGAAGTACAAAATGTGATTTTTTTAATCATAAATATTTAAAAATGGCGGCTGCGCAGCATATGCCCCAAGGCGCCTAATTTTGAAAGCGTGTCAATGGCCGAAGACGTAGACTCCTTAATTTTTGACCTGGAAGAAAAAACCAAAATTTTTTAGTTTTCATATAACAACAGCTAGCGAGTTACGTAGGATTTTTTTGATGTATTGATTTTTCACAAAATGGTGCATGTTTGAAAATAAAGTTAAATTTTTAACAAAAAAAAACGCCATCAAATCTTTGATAAAAAAAACTAAGCCATATAAAATAAAAAATCCTACGTAGCTCCGTGGAGAAAGATATTTCGAAGCTACTGTCAAAATTTTAAGTCGATCGGTAAAGATTTTCTTGAGTTATGTCTTCGGCGAGCTCAAAAAAAGTGGTTTCGAGAAAAACGCGTATAAAGTTTTAAGTACTGAGAGCATATCTGAGTGGCGTTACCGCAGAATGAAAAATTTGGGCACTCGGACACTTTTGTTGTGTTCCATCATTTGGTATATTATTAAGACCCTAAAGCACCTTTTAGGCGAAAAAAATTTTTTTTGAAAAATTGAAAATTTTACTGTGATTTCCCCTCTTAAATACTTAATAAACAGAGGTTATATGTCTTTTGGTAATTTCTTCCAAAATATTTTTTCTCTGGCGTTTGTGTTAGAAAAATAAAAGAAGTTTTTTTAATTTTCCTAAAAAGTACTGACGCACTTTCACAAACACAATCACGTTATCCCACTTCTGACGTCAGTTTTGTAATGTACTTTGAGGATTTAATTGAATAAAAACAACACATGCATTTTATGTAAAAACAATACGTATATTTTTCTCTACTTGTGTAACATACAAAATACAAAAGAAACGTATAACAATAGAATTCGAACGTTGCGCTGGAGCTTGATGTGCTCTCGATTGAGTCGTGAAAGAATCTGTCTGGAAAGTAGCCTTTTCGAAGCCGGATACTTCGGTTTCCTAATGAGTGGAAACTCCCAATTTTGAGTGGGAAGAAAAGTGCAATAAAGGTGGTATATTAGATGCGTTAGTGAAGGTCCGAGATAGTGGAAACGGAAAGGAAAAAGGACAGATGTTTGCGGACTAGTTTATGATAGAGATGAATTAGTTATCAGATAGAGTGTGATGTAGGAAAAACGTTCGTTTCCTTTTTTAAGACAAAACATATGTTGGTTATGGCGATTAAAATGGAAGTGCAAACATCGCTAAAATAACATTACGCGCTTTCTCGCATTGTTTTCGGTTCGTCTCGATATTCTTATTTGTAAGGAAGATAATACTTGAGTAAAATAAAATAAAAGTAAGAAAAAACTACATTTTAGCAATACATAAATGAAGAATATAATAATGCGTAAATCAACATAGATATATATAGTAATGTGTATACTAGGTTGTCCAAAAAGTTTTGAAAGTGACATCTATAGAGCAGTAGAAGAACCAAAATTTTTACGCCATTTTAATATTTTATCTTTCATATAAACATACCCAAAGTTTCATTCTACTCTGTCAATTCATTGTTTGTTTACAAGCCATTTGAAGTTGACGTGTCAGTATATTTTTTTACAATGGAAAAAATCGAATATCGTGCAGTGATAAAATTCTTTGTTTTGAAAGGTTTATCAGCAACGGAAATTCATACAAAAATGGTGAAAGTGTTAAAGAAATCTGCTCCTTCATTTTTAACTGTGCCTCGATGGGTTTCAGAGTTTAGACGTGGTCGAAAAAGCGTTGAAGACGATCCACGCTCAGGACGTCCAAAGAGTATATCAACACCAGCATTCATAGCAAAAGTACAGGATATGGTTTTGAAAAATCGTCGATTGACCGAGAGAGATTTAGCAGAGGCCCTAGACATCTCATTAGGCAGTGTAAGTCATATTTTAAATGAAGTTTTGGGTTTCAGAAAGCTCTGTGCACAATGGGTGCCGCATTCGCTCACAATCGAACAAAAACACGTTTGAATGCGACTTTCTGAGCAACATTTGGAGCGTTTTCGAAAGGATAAAAAGGATTTTTTGCGTCAATTTATCACTATGGATGAGACTTGGGTCTACCATCATGACCCTGAATCAAAACAAGAGGCTAAAGAGTGGTGTCAACCAGGCACTTCGGCACCGAAGCGAGTTCGCGTCCAGAAATCGGCGAAGAAGGTGTTAGCGTCAGTTTTTTGGGATGCAAAAGGGATTTTGTTGGTAGATTATCTCCAAACTGGCAAAACAATAAATTCTGAATATTATTGTTACCTTTTGGACCAATTGGATGAAAAAATTAGTAAAAAAAGACCCGGTTCGCACAAGAAAAAAATCATTTTTCATCAAGACAATGCACCCGCTCACACAGCTCAAAAAACCATCACTAAAATAACCGAATTAAAGTACGAATTGTTGCAGCATCTACCTTATTTGCCTGATTTAGCTCCCTCTGACTTCTGGCTGTTTTCACACCTCAAGAAATTCCTTCGTAGGAAGCATTTTTCATCAAACGAAGAGGTTATAGCCGTCGTAGAGGAGTATTTTGCAGGCCTTGCAGAAAGTCACTTCCATGATGGGATAAACAAGTTGGAAGACCGTTGGACCAAGTGTATTGAACTTATGGGAGATTATACTGAGCAATAAAAGTGATTTCACCAACAAAAAAAAGTATCTTTATTTCCGCTTTCAAAACTTTTTAAACAACCTAGTATAAGAGGAACATTACAGAAGCTTACAGAAATCTTTACTTAAAGATTTGGCTGAAGTTTACATGCAATATTAACGCAAAAGTTTATCGATATCAGTAACATTGTAAAATACTTTCAAGAAAGCTTCCAGTTTTTGTTTTTTGAAAAGTTACAAAAGTTTTCGAAAAAAGAAATATTTTTAATTAAATATTAATCAAAATATTTCAAGAAACTTCCCTGTATTTTTACGTAAAATATTTTGTAAAATCTTCCAGGCGAAGAGTCCTTATACTTATCACTTTCAACATTCCTTCCTAAATTTTCTTTGCTTTTAAACCTCCAAAAAATAAAAATTCAATCACTGCACGATACTCGATTTTTTCCATTCTAAAAAAATACTGTAACACATCGATACTAAATGGCTTGTAAACAAAGAATGAATTGACAGATTGCAATGAAACTTCACATACGTTTATATGGAGAGTGTACCAACATAACAAACAAAAATTTAGGCTATTAGCAACACCCTTTTTTATCGAACCGCAAAACTTATTGAACAGCCTGGTACAACAAAATCTTTTAGGATACCTCGTTGTATTATAATGTAAAATATTTTAAGAAATATTCCAGCAAATTTGCTTCAAGGTTTGGTTGAAACATTTACACGAAATCTTGTAAGTCCTTGTTAAGATGTTTCAACTAGATGTTTTAGAAAATCTCACCGCAATCTTTTGTAAAATGTTTTGTGAAATGTTCTAGCAAGATTTCTTCAAGGTTTCGATGTAACATTTATACGAAATCTTGTTGGACCTTGTTAAGATATTTCAACTATATGTTTTGAAAAACCTCACAGGAATCTTTCTTAAAATGTTTTGCGAAATGTTTTATCAAGTTTGCTTTAAGGTTTCGTTGAAAGACTTATACGAAATCTAGCAGCGACCTTTTTAAAATGTTTTAACTATATGTTACAAAAAACCTCACAGGAATCTTTCTTGAAATGTTTTGTGAAATTTTCTAGCAAGTTTGCTTTAATGTTTCATTGAAACATTTATACGAATGTTTCAACTATATTATTCGAGAAACCTCACAGGAATCGTTTTTAAAATGTTTGTAAAATGTTCCAGCATGGTTGATGCAAGATTTCTTTGTAAGATTTCAATGTTATGTTTTTATTATCTTAAAACGATGTTTTAATGTTATGCTTCTTTAAAAGATTTCTGTAAGGTTTTAATATAACCTTTGTACAAGTTTTCAATGAAACTTTACATAAAATCTTTCACTGAAATCTTTCGAAAACTTTCGTGCCGTGTGGGTACATACGTAAGTATTAGAGTTTAAATTGCATTTAATAATCAAATTCATAAGTTTATTAGTATTGAAGTTAAATTATTTCATTTCTAGACATATATCTGTATATTATATACAAAATTATTCGAAATTTATTCATAGCTACAAATGCTATAGGTTATGATGTAGGAAAAAAGTTTCACTTAAACTTAATTTTAATTCATACAATAATATTATTAATATACTTAATGATAGTTGTTTATTATCTTTATAATTTTAGTGAATTATTCTATAATAGCTTTTTAACAAAAAACATTATTCAATTGCCTATTTAAATTACATAATTTACAGTAAATATACATATCATCAAAATATAATCAAATTTTCTATTTAAACTTACATTTTAAAATAGTGAAAATTATGTACTTGAATAAAATGTAAAATTGTTTAGATAATTATTAAATGTACTTCGGAATATTATGATTAAAAACAATTATTTTAATTTTATTATCACAAACTAATTTTTTTATTCAAACTTCTTGAAGGTACAGCGTCAACTTTGTTAAAGCTGCTTGAATAAAAGCTTCTCAACACCATCTTATCTAGGTTTGCCTTTTCAGCGAAGACCACCACTCTTCTTATTATGGGTAAGTAACTGCAACTTTTTTTTTGTTGCTTTGTCTCATACCCACATAGCATGCAAGCTTTAATTGAAAGATTCAACGCAAGGTTTCAGTAGAAAGTTGCAGCAAAGTTACACTAAAAACTTGCAAAAATATTATACTGATACATTTCAACGAAACCTTGCAGCAACCTTGCAGCAAGATTTTAATGCTGTATTCTTTGGAAACCTTACAGTAGCCTTGCAGCAACATTTCGTGAAACATATTGTGCAAGATTGCAGCAAGGTTTATTGGAATATTTCAGTAAAACTTTGCAGCAACCATAAAGCAAGATTTTTCTAAAATATTTCATTAAAAAATTGCAAAAACTTGGCAGCAATATTTTTCAAAATACTGGGTGATTCATTATGAGGTTTGATTTTCGATAGGCTTTTTTTACAGATCACGCGTGACTCCTGTCAAACTGAAATGTAATTTTTATTCAGTATTGTTTGACAAATCCTCATGGAAAGACTTACACCGCAACAACATTTCGAAATTGTTTAGCTGTATTACGAAAATCAGCGTTCTGTGAGAAATGTTTTTCGTGCTCTTACAGCAACTTATAGTGTGCATCGTCGACCTACCGAAACCACTATAGCCAATACCATCCGCAAATTTGAAGCCCAGCATACATTATTGGATGATACTCGACCGATTAGACCACATCCAGCATGTAGTGAAGAGAATATAGCGGCTGTAGCTGAGAATGTGGCTGAAGACTGTGACGAATCGATTCGGCGTCGTTCTCAACAGCTTGGTTTATTGTACGCAACAACTTGGCGTATTTAACTTAAAGATCTTGATTTTAAGGCATACAAACTTCAACTCGTGCAAGAATTGAAGCCGGGCGATTTAGGTTTGCGTCGTGTTTATAGTGAATGGGCTCTGAATCAGCTCAATGAACATCCGCTGTCCACTGAATCGCGAAATTTTGTTCAGTGATGAGGTTCAATGGATACATCAATAAGCAGAATTGCCGTATTTGGGCTGATGAACAACCTAAAGAGCTTCAACAGCTGCCACTAAAGCCACAGAAGTCAGTAGCAAAAGTAAGTGGCTACTCGATAGTATAATTAGATCGCGGGTAATTATATTTAGTTTTCCTGACGCGTGTGCGATCGCGTCAGGCATGGATATAGATATATATTGAGTTACGCGCGAGACCGCGTAACTCAAACTCGAGTAGGCCGTGCGAGTGCGAGTAAGAGGATTGATCTCTCTCTCGTACTGTCATAGAATAGGCGTGCGAGTAAGAGAAAGCCACTCTTACTCGTACAACCTGCGAGCACACAGTTGAGCGAGAGGAACGAGCTCTCTCGCTCAACCATAGACTGCAGCGTCGAGTGAGAGGGAGAGACGCTCTCGATCGAGCAGTCACGGACTACGACAGTATAGAGAGGGAACTGCTCTCTCTATACCTGCCGTCCATAGACTACACGTGTGTGTGTAGCCGCGTGAAGCGAAGAGGGTGCGCATGGGCAGTGCGCACCTCGAGAATTAGTATTGCGCGTAAGGCAATACTAATTGCTCTTCGCATTAACGGACCTCTCCGCAATAATTTATCAGTTTTGTATTAATTTTGTGTTTTTAATCATTAAATAGGCAGTTAGCACTGAGCCTGTGCATTCTTATTTCTTATTCCCTACAGCGTCCCTATCCCGAATACCACCGCCTCCGCGGGTGTGCCAATCTAACATTGACACACACTCTGAGTAACCGAGCCCGGTGGGAGTAACACCGGTAGCGGGGCCTGAGGCAAGGCCCCTCACACACAAAGAAGATAAAGCAGGACCAGAGGAAGGTCCTGCGTTGCTAACGGGCGTAAATAAAATTTACCCCGTTACATGATATAATATTATTTTTCAATGGAAAAATGTATAATACCAATAAAAAAATGTTCAATACCTTCTACTGCTGATTGGTTCTGCTTGTTTTTCAGTAATTAAATTTACTTTTTGCAATTTATTTATCAAAAATTCAACATTGTTTCGGGTGCACATAAAATTAATCTTATCTAAAAATCATGTTTATCCCCAAGCGGAAATGATCACGTGTATATAAATATTATCAACAATAAGTAATTCTTCCTAATGATTATTAGCTTTTATTAGGTAATATTAAAATCTTATAATGTGTGGATTTTGGACTCTAATAATATTCAATAATGTATACTAATGTTTCGAAGTTTTTATCGTCATTTTATAAATTTAATATATGTTTATAAGATTTTATTAGATTTTTATAGATTTTTATAGATTTTTATAGATTTTTATTTTTAGGAAATATCCTTACAAAGATACAATAAAAGCTAGAATATAAATAGTTATTAGCTTTTAGAACGGTTTCATATTTCTTTTTTGTGTAAAAACCAAAAAGCTAATCATTACTAATTACTATTATTAACCAATAATAATAATTATAAATACTTTATAAGGGTATTTAATATTTTTTAAATATTATTAGCAGTTATTAGCTTTTCTAAAGAGTCACAAATTTCGTTTGATCGAAAGTTGAAAAGCTAATAAAAGCTAATAAGACATACATAATAAAAATTAAGAAATGTTAGTAAAAGTTAGTAACGATAAATAACTGTTACGAGAGTCGAAATTCCACACTTTATTAACTAATAATAATAGTTATTAGATTTTATAAGCTCTTTTTTCATTCAGTTCATTTCCACTTGGGTCGTAGCAATAATTAAAAGGTATCAATGAAATCTTGTAAATATTTAAAATTTTTATTTTCTCCTAAAATAGTTATTGTTATGTCCAAATGATTATTCGCGACAGACATAATTCTCGTTAAATTCGTAGAATCCTTACCACGAATTTATTTGCACGTAACCTCTTTTTGAGCCAAGATATTATTCTTATAGCTTGGGATGGGTTACCGTGCCTGTTTCAATAACACCATTCGACCGATAATCTCCTGTCAGTCTTAAGGAAAGGGGTACATTTATTTGGCTCTTAATTTTATTATTAACTTATTAAATATAAACGGGTTAAAATAATTATAGTATGTATATAGTAAAATAAATTAGCAGTATAAATTTGTAAATACTAATAATATATTCGGCCTGTGTTACAGGCCTGGCTGCGTTTTATTTTTATTAATAACTTAAATTTAGTAAATAACTAGAAAGAAAATAGTATACATATATTTAAATAAATTATTATTATAATTTTGTAAATAGAAATAAAGTGTCCGGCTTGTGTTACAGTCCTGGCTGCACTTTATTTTTGTTAATAATTTTATATTGAAGGAAATATTTATATGTTGAATAAATTAGTATAATAAAATTGAAAAATGAAATAAAGTGTCAGGCCTGTGTTACAGTCCTAGCTGCACTTTATTTTGTTAATAATAGAAGAAAATTGTATATATGTGTGAAATAAATTAGTATAATGAAATTGTAAAATGAAATAAAGTGTCCGGCCTGTGTTACAGTCTTAGCTGCACTTTATTTTGTAAATAATTTAGTAGGTAGGAAATTGATTGTAAAAAAATAATTAACAAATTTTATAAATCAACTCACTTTTATTGATGGTTTTTCTTTTAGCTGGTGTTATATTAGGTGTAGTAAAAAGTAATCCATTATTTTGCCAATAGATGGCTTTAGTAGTCTGTATCTCCCGTTGTAAAAGTGCGATCGAGTTACACTAGATGGCATTAGAGAGATAAGATTTCGTACTAAAAAAGCTTATGATACAGTTTTGTGATTGCTTGACTCAGTATTTTTTTAGCGCGCGTCAAAGATGGACACCAACAAAGAGAAAATACGCCATATTTTACAGTTTTTCTTCGATAAAGGCGAAAACACAAGCCAGGCAGCTGAAAATGTGAATATTGTTTATGGCCCTGACACTGTAACAGCCAATCACGCGCAATTTTGGTTTCGTCGATTCCGTTCCGGTAATTTTGACGTCAAAGATGCACCACGCTCTGGAAGGCCAATTGTCGAAAATGTCGATAAAATAATAGAAATCGTCAAGTCCGACCGTCACATAAGCACTGTTTCGATTGCCCAGGAGCTAAACATTGCACAAAAAACCGTTTGGAACCACTTAAATAAGGCTGGATACGAAAAGAAGTTCGATGTATGGGTGCCACACGAGTTATCGCAAAGAAACCTCATGGACCAAATTTCCATCTGCGAATCGCTGCTGAATCGCAACAATGTCGATCCATTCCTGAAGCGGATGGTTACTGGTGATGAAAAGTGGGTCACTTACGACAGCGTCAAGCGACAACGGTCGTGGTCAAATCGTGGTGAGCCGGCGCAAACGGTGGCCAAGCCAGGATTGACAGTCAGGAAGGTTTTGCTGTGTGTTTGGTGGGACTGGCAGGGAATCATCTACTGTGAGCTGCTTCCCTACGGCCAAACTCTTAATTCGGACCTGTACTGTCAACAATTGGACCGTCTGAAAGAAGCAATCGCCCAGAAGTGGCCAGCTTTGGCCAATAGGAGAGGGATTGGATTCCATCAGGACAACGCCAGGCTGCATACATCGATAGTTACTCGCCAGAAGCTCCGGGAGCTTGGTTGGGAAGTTCTTATGCATCCACCTTATTGTCCGGACCTGGCACCAAGTGATTACCATCTGTTCTTGTCTATCACGAATGATTTTGCAGGTGAAAAATTCGCCTCAAGAAAAGATTGTGAAAATCGACTGTCCCAGTTTTTTGACAATAGAGACAAGGGCTTCTACGAGAGAGGCATTATGAAATTACCCCAAAAATGGCAACAAGTTATCGAATAAAACGGTGCATATTTGACCTAAATCGTATTATTCTATCGATGCTAAATTAAACCTTCAATTTAATGCAAAAATAATTGATTTCTTTTTACTACACCTAATACAAGGACATGCCGGGCCTGATGCGGAGCTCGTTCGTTACAATAGTGGTGGCGAATTTCAGTGCACGGGTTCACAGAAAAATTGAACAAAGAAAAAATTAAAAAAATCAAGTGACGCGAATTTAGACTGGAGATTTGATCTGATCTAAGCGGGTCTATTGTTTGTGTTTATTGGCACGGGGAGGGAAAATCTTCTAAAGACACTCAAGATGTTAGAGGGTAGTGTCGGATTCACCAGCGGAAGCTGACTCCTAGCAAGAGCTGGCTTTAAGCTATCGCTGGTGCCTACCGACTTAAACCCTTCCCAGAGCGGGGCACAGTCGTTAGACTAAAACTCCCAACCTAAAAATAAAAGAAGCGTGAGAAAGGGCGGAGGCTTCCCGTTGGAAGAGAGGCACTTGCGCTAGGAGCGAAACTAGAGGGTGCTAATTATGGCAGCAGGTGACAGGGCCTTCTGACTCTGTCGGAGGGCTTGCGGGTGAAGCTGGCAAGGGCCTTGATGCTGGAGTTAGGGTGGGATTGTACTGTGGCCCAGAGGTTTGCAGCATATGTAGAGGCTGCTTGAGGGATGGAGGAAAGTCCGGTTTCTGCGAGGATTTGCTTGTTTCTGATCAACTAAGGAATTTTGAGGGCAGAGCGCAGTAGTCGCATGTAGGTACCTTGGATAGATCTTAGGCGATGGGGGAGGGTAGAGCTCCAGATGGGGATGCTATAGGAGATGATGCTCCTGATAATAGCGTTGAAAGCGCGGTTTTGGGTGAGATCTTGAGGTTGTGGAAGAAGGGTTTTAGAGAGGTAAAGACGGCTTGCGCTTTGCGCTTAGTTGCTTTGATGTGGGGGATCCAGGTTAGCCTGCGATCCAGGGTGATGCCTTAGTATTTGGCGATGGAACTCCATGGGATGCGGAGAGAGTTGACTCTTATGTTAGGCGGGGTGCGTTGCCTGTGGGAGAAGAAGACGGCGGTGGATTTAACCTCGTTGATTGCGAGCCTCCATTTTTGGTACCGCTCTAGGAGGGTGGGAAGAAACTTGTTGATTTTGGAAGAGCAAGCTTCAATGGCTTTATTGGAGTCTAGGATGGCTATATCATCGGCGTAGAGAGCGGTGAAGATGGGTTCTTTGGAGGGAAGGTCGTGGCAAAAAATGTTGAGAAGTAGGGGGGAAAGTTTGGAGCCTTTGGAGAATCCGGCAGAGATATGTACGGGGTTCGAGAAAGAAGTGCCGACGCGAACGCGGATTGTTCTATCGGCGAGGAAGGAATTAGTGACACTATAAGGTAATCTGGGAATTTTAAGTTGATGAGATTGTGGATGAAACCTTAGTGCCAGACTCGGTCAAAGGCCTGCTGGACTTCCAATAAGAGCATCGATGTGTGACGGCATTTGTTGAGGTTGTCAGCGATGAACTCGGCCACTCTGAGAAGTTGGTGGCTGGTGCCGTGACGACGGCGGAAGCCGTGCTGGTAGGAAGGGAGAAGATTGTTGGCGTCGACGTGTTGGTTGAGACGAGCTAGAATTACGCTTTCGGCTACTTTGCTTAGAGAGCTGAGGAGGCTAATTGGCCTGTAGCTTGAGGCTGAACTTAGAGGTTTACCGGCTTTGGGACGACAGATGACTGTGGCTTCTTTCCAAGCCGTCGGGAAATAGCGAAGACGCATCATGGCATTTGTTATATTGCAAATGGCCATGATGTGTTTGCGGGGAAGAAGTTTTAAGACGTTATTGTGGATACCGTCTTTGCCAGGAGATTTTCTGTTCTTGAGGGCTCGTATGATGTTAGAGATCTCCTGCGGGGAAGAGGGGGCGATAGTGTCTGTAGAGAAGTTGTGGAGGGCTAACTGTTGTTCGATTTGTAGATGCGTGCTGGTTAGATGAGGGGCGCTTGGGAGATATTGGCCTTGTCTTCGTCCAAAGTGAATGCGTTGCCCCCGTGTTTGAGGGCTGAAAGATGAAGGGTCCTATTGCGTAGGGCTCTGACTACTTTCCATACGATTTTGGGGTGCGCTTCGGCTTCTTAAATAAATTGATTGAAGGACGCGCTGCGGATTTCGGTAAGGCGGGCACGGAGGTTGCGTTGAAGAGCATTGAGAACAGGGTGGAGGGCCGGGTCTCTCCGTCGTTGCCATTGGCGCCGAGTTTTATTTTTTTCCCGAATGAAAGATTTGACATCTGGAGGGAGGTTTTAAATTTTGGGGGTGACTGGGTGACTGGTGGTGGCCTGGAGGGAGGCTGTATTAATGTCGAGGGTGATGGCCTGGATTTCCCGGTTAATGTCGGAAGTCGTATGGAGAGCAGAGCATTTGAATTGGGAAGATTCTAGGAGATAGCAAAGGTGGAGCCAGTTTGTCGAGTGGAACATTAGCGGGGATTTCAGGGGGCAGCTAGGCACTTCCAGAAATACCGGGTAGTGGTCGGAGCTGAGTTCACAGGAGGACCAGGGATCTGTTGTGATGTTGAGGTTCATGGTGATGAAGATGTCTAGTATGTCTGGAGTGTGGCTTGCTATTGAAGAGTTATACGTCGGGTCGTTCGGAGCTTTGACGAGGAGATGGTGACGTAAAGCGAGGTTGAAGAGGGCGAGGCCGCTGTTGTTGTTTTGGAAGCAGTCTCAGGCTGTGTGTTTCGCGTTGAAATCTCCTGCGCAGATTGTGAGTATGTTGTTGTTGAGGGGGGGGAGGTCGTCGAAGTGTTGGGTATTGCTAGGCGGCGCGTAAATGGTAAAGATACGAAGGGGACCGGTGGGCAGAGTGAGCTCGGTGCCGATGATTTCGGCTAAGGGGCAATTAATTTGGATGGCCTTGTGGCGGATGGATTTTTTAACAAAAATGGCTACGCCGCCTTTGGAACCGTGGGGGCGGTCTCTTCTATAGGTCGTGAAATTTGGCATGAATAGTTTTTTGCCGGAAGTGAGGTGGGTTTCGGTGATGCAAGCGACTCCGATGTTGTTGTTTGCGAGAAGGTCCTGGAGCTCAGCGAGCTTGTTATACGCGAGGAGTCCGTTGGCGTTCCAGGTGCTGATTTTAAGATTTTTGGGTATACTATCCATGGTGGGCTGCTTGGATGGCGGAGGTGAGTTCGCTCATAAAATGAAGGAAGATATTTTGAAGCTGGGGTGACATCAGCTGGGGTAGGGGTGGTTTTGTTTTTTGGGAGAGGTGGTTGAGAGAGAATTTGTCGGGGGGCACCGGGTTGCGTTGGCGTATGAGAGTGAGGGTTAAGCGAGACGGCTAGGGATTTTCGCTAGCTTGGGGATTGGAGCGGGTTGGGGGGCCGAAGATCTAGGCATTGGGAGGGTGGAGGCCTTATTCGGCGACGGATTTTTTTGGGCTTGGGGGCACCCGCGATAGGAGGCTCGGTGGTCGCCTTTGCAATTTACGCAGGAGGGTTTCGCAGATTTTTTATCTTTGAGAGGGCAGGAAAGTGTTTCGTGGTTTTCACCACAGAAAGCGCAGACCCAGGCGGTGTGACAGCAGTTGGCCGTGTGGAAATATTTGAAGCAGCGGCGGCACTGGGGGATGATTTTGGATTTCCTCTTTGGCTCAACTTTGATATTGGCGCCTCCGAGAGTAGAAAGGTTATAGATATTTTTTGAGAGCGGGTTTAAAGGGTCGAGATGGACCGCGACGAGGGGCCAGATTCTGTTACCGTTTCTCATGCGTTGGATCTGGCGGATAGGAAGGTTTTCGCTGCGAAGCTCATCAAGTAGTTCGGCATCTTCGATAAATTCGTTGACGCCACGGATGACTACGATGAGATCACGATCTACTGGGAGTTGGTGGATAGAGTACTCGATGTTTGATCCTTCCAGTCTCTTGGAGAGGATGCGAAAATCGGAAACTGATTTGGGGTATACGCGAACAGAGTCCGTTGTGTTGACGACGCGACGGGGGAGAATGCCTATTTTCTTGAGTGCGGCATGTAGTTTGGGCCAGATTTGTTTCCGACGGATAATGATAGGAGGGAGGCTGCGTTCGGGCGCTACGTCAGGCTCAGCAGCCTCTGAGTCCGAGTCGGAGTCCGAGCGGCTGCTGGGGGACGGAGAGATTAGGGGGCTTATAGTGCGTTGGCGTTTAGGGCGACGCGAGACTTCTGTGAAGCCGTTGAGGTCGGCGTCGGGGCCGGGATTAAATTTGCTGTCCATGGGGACGGAGTCGGGGCCAGCTGCCTGCTGCCATGAGAGCGCGGAGGAGGCTCTGGGTGGTTCTATGTGGGGCGTGTCTTGGGAAGCTGATCCCTTGACAATTTTTCTGAGGGCTACAAGTTCTTTCTGGAGGTCCAGAATGATCTGTACAAGTTGGCTCGGAGGCAGCCCGATGAGAGAGGTTCCCTCCATTGTGTGGCAATGGAGGGAGAGGTCAAATGGAGAGAGAGGCTATGAGGTGGGGGGCTCCTAGAAGAGCTGTTTGAAAGGTGTGGGAGGGGGAAACTACATTGCGAGTAGGTGCTTAAAAGTGCCGATTTTATATTGAGGGGTGGTGGAATATAATACGTTTAAATTGGCTCTTAGAAGAGCCGTTTGTGAGCGAGATGCCGTGGTTGGCGTGGAGAGGACAGTGCTGACGGAGACCGGTGTGCGCTGCACAACGGTCGGCGCAAGACTGAGCGGGTCTATTGAATTGTGCGGCGTTTTTATATGTTCGACGAGTTTCTTTTTGGCGGCGCGGTCCAGTGACAGTGGTGGGGGGGGGGGGGGCTTGCTGCATGGTGATGCATCTTATTACGCCGCGTATCGTAAAAATTTTAGTTATATCAGCATTGTTTTTATTATTTATTGAAGTCATATATATTTTATAATTTATACGCATTAGTAAACATTGTTATATAAAAAATATATATATATATATCTTTAATAAACTATGTGTAAGATCACTTATGTGTTTAACGTATTTATTTAACCAATATGAATATACTTACATTTATTTATATATTTATTTGTTGATACTAAGCCTTATAATTATTTTCATAAGTTTTTAATGATAGATAAATTGTACTTGAATATGAAAAACGTAAATTATATTGATAAAAAAAAGCTTAAAATAAAATAACAAAATTATCGCGCTTAAATCGAAAATATATAAAATATATAAATTTATTCTAGAAATTCTTAATGAATTCTTCTAAAAGGTTATGATTATTATTAATAACCTTTGTAATTTTAAAATAATCTCGTATTACAAAACTGTCAAAAGAAAATTACATTTATATTGCATTGTGTCATAAAAAAAAATATTTAATCAACTATCCTAGAATAATTAAAAATCTATACGATTCCTTAATGGAAATTTTACATAGTATAATATTGATGATAATAATTAATTATAATAATTAATAATATAATAACAATAGTAATAATAATAATTATAAATAATACAGATAAATCGAATGTTAGCTATTGCATAAGGAAAAGTTTCTAAGTGATATATCGTTTAATATTGAACATAAAAGTGCTTTATAGATATACGAATTCCATTAGAAAAATTGTTCATATGTTGTAATACGAATAAAAATTCTTTAGTTGACTATTGGAAGTGACTAATTACAAAATACATATCCTAAATATATAGTAAAGGGAGGTTTTCCTTAGAATCGATAAGAAGAATTTAAAAATAATTAAATTAAATAAAAGGAAAGGAACATCGGCAACCTCGCTATTTTCGTGATCGGTAAAGTACAAAGAGAAAATTGTATATAAAAGACACGTTGTTTATATCTGGATAATATCTTATGTCATCAGTCGTCTGATTGTATCGCTTTTCCTTCAAGTATGCGAGTTGTTTGTTTCTAGCGCGAAGAAAGAAGAGAGTAAACAAAAGTTTAAAACGGTCTTTGGAGCTAGTTATATACTTAGTGCGTTTGATAGTTTTAAATTGACTTAGATGATTCCTTCCTTATCCACTGCCAGAGGCAACGCAACTCTATTTACCATAAGGGTATATTATATATTCTAATATTACGGTATGAACGTAACATTATAAAGTGTAGAAACCCACACAAATCGAAAGGTTTTTAAAATGTTTGTAAAACGTTTCATGAAAGGATGTTACTACATATGTAGTAAAATCGCAATAGCGAAATTATGTGTTTAAATATATTGAATTTTTAATAATTACTTCATTTAAAAAAATACTTTACACTATAGAAAAAATTTTAAATATAAAATTAATACAAGTGTATATGGATTGCCATGCAACTTATGATTAAAATTTAAATCTTACAAGGGAACCACCCCAACCCGACCCCACCGATTTTAATAATTTTTGGATATGTTGTAATACTCAAAAAAATATTCGACACTTGTTTTTTTTTATCGGCTGACATCCACTTTTAAAGGGTGAAATCCACCCCTGAAAATCACCTCGATAAATCGTTTTTTTAATATATATCTGCATCTAATGAATATTTTTAAATAAAATCAACGCCAAAATATTTCTTATAAGTAGGCACTTCTACTGATATAACTTCAACACCAAGGGGTTGCAACCCTTTTCTCTATAGGGGTCAAAGTTCTATTCTCTTTGCTATTTTGCGATTCAAAATTTGTTAAATAAGGTCGAGTGGGTTAAAAACTGCATTTATAATGAGAAAATAAGAAATCAAAATTGACGTATTTCGGGATTTTTTAAGAAAAAATTTTTGGGGGGTGTGTTACCCCTAAAAACCACCTCTACCAAATCACAAGCAGGCTAACCCACCTAACCCAGGCCACAGTGTGTCTATTAATTATTTGTTCTGTTATATGTACCATATGACAAGCGAAATATATTAGATAACCAAGCTAACCCTAACCTCTAACCCCTAACCTCAAAAACCCAAAAAACCACCTCTATTAAACCACAAGCAGGTAAACCCACGTAACCCTGGCCACGGCATGTTTATCTATTATTTTTTTAACTAAATATATCCTACATCACAAGCGAGCTATGTCCGCAGAAATCCGACCCTTGACCCCTAACCCGCTCAACCCCAAAAAACCTCCCCTACCAAACCACAAGCAGGCTAACCCAACTAATCCCTGCCACAGCATGTTTATTAATTATTCTTTCTGTTATTAAATATATCCCATATCATAAGCGAACTATATTAGCTAACCAAGCTACTCCTAACCCCCAACCGTTCAAAATCCAAAAAACTACCCCTATCAAACCACAAGCAAGCTAATCCATCTTAACCTGGCCCCAGCGTGTTTTTTGATGATTTTCTTTTTTTAAATAAATATATCTTACATAATAAGTAATTTATGATAGCAAACCATTGTACCCTTAACTCAATGAATCCCTAAAGAACACCCTTACCAACCCACAAGCAGGCTACCGCTCTTAACCCTGACCACAGCGGCGTTTATCGCTCATTTCTTCTTGAAATAATTGTCAATTTGAAACCTGGAATGAAAAAAGTCAAAATGAGAAAAATGTCAAAAAATAAGTATCTAATGTAATACGTTGTCTTATTATTTTCAAATGAACTTTATTAAAAGTTATTCTTATAAAAGACTATATTTTTGATTCATGTGTAAATTAAAATGTATTATTTGACATAGTTTTTACAGTAATGATAATCTTCAAAGAAGTGCTTGAAACATAATGACTTTTTACACCAACCACATCGTATTATTGCAACATTCTTACATCCTTCTACTTCGCAGTTGACATTGCAAGATTCTCCAAAACTAGAATCAATAGGATTATCAGTTTCATCTGGTTTTTGAGTAATATAGCCGCTTTTATACCAGGAATATTTGAAAATATCCGTATATCTCGGTGAAGAAAACTAGTAATGTACCAGCGATTGTAATGTTATAATGTTATTTCGTACATGTAAATTCAAGTCATAATCCGTCAGCATTACTTGATCTAAAAATTGCCTCACGGAATTGAAGACTCTTCTTTTAATTTACAATAATAGCAAGTAATAAATTATGGTGCCACTTCGAAAAATATGTTTGAAATTTAAAAAATTGAGCCTGCTTCAGGATTGTTAGGGGTACCCACACAGCATGAATTAATTCTGAATTAAATCTCAATTAATTCAGGATATAATAAAATTATTCCAGAATTAATTCTGTATTAATGCTATGTCCACTTTCTGATTTCTTCAGAATTAATTCATAAAATAATTATAAAATAATTCCAAAATTATTGAGGAATCATTTCATAAAATAATTTTGTTATAACATTCAAATCAGATATATATATATATATATATATATACGAGGTCTGGATATTAAATAATGAGACTGCGCGCCTAGAGGACGCCGTAGAGGAGTGGGGAAAAAAACGAGTAGTGCGTTGGGTATCTACAGGGTGCGTACGGTATTTGAGGACAACTTGAGAGTAAAATTAATGAGCTTGGATTTTTAATAAAATTAAATGAAATTTTAGGAATTTCTTATGCGACGTTAAATTAATATATGGCTATAAAGTTATTCAATAAAATCGCCATTAGCAGCAATAACCTCTTCGATCTGGGTCCGGAAACGATTACATGCCTGAATCAAATGCTTTTTGTTCACATTGACCATAACAGCATTAATAGCAGTCTTCAGCGAAGAAGTGGTGTTATGAGGACGCTCATTGGTCTCACGCACAACTACGCCCCATACGTAATAATCCGAAGGATTAAGGTCTGGGGAGCTAGGTGGCCATAGGTTCGGTGTTATGTGGTCATGAAAATTTTTGGCCATCTAATCTTGTGTCGCCATCGCTTTATGTGAAGGAGCAGAGTCTTGTTGAAAAATGTATGGTCTGCCTTCGGTTACATTGTCTATCCAGGGTTTCACTACCGTCTCCAATACCTCAATGTATGCAGCAGAGTTCACTTGAAGTCCTTGAGTAAAAAAGTGTGGTAGCATAACATGTCCTTTGTTGCTGACAACACCTAAAACCATAACAGTGGCTGGAAATTTTGTGTGCATAACAACAGAAACCTCCGTAGAATTTGAACATAGCCATCTGTCATTTCTGCGATTGCTCTTTTGATCTTGGTCAAAATTTTTTTGTCGGAAAAAAACCATAACATTTTAGGAGCCTCAGGGGGTTTGATTTTGTTTAAAAGACATTTTGATCGGAGAACTCTCTGTTCCCATGTTCGTTCCGACATGAACTGTCCTCAGCGCATCACGTAAGACTTATACCGAAGGTCTTCGTGGACAACTCTACGAATAAGGCGCTCAGAAACATGAAGCTCACTCGCAAGGACCCTCATTGATTTTAAAGGGCCCTCGTCTATGATCGCTTGCACTTGTTCAAAAAATTCTGCAGATCGATCAGTGTCAGAACGTCGTTCGTGCTTTTTGCGTTTTACAAACGATTCTGTATCGCCTCCTGATGCTTCCAATTCACGGCGAACCTTATGCACGAATGAACGGGCGCAATTGAGAAAATTAGAGATCTCTAAATCTGTATGGTTCGCACATATAGCGACGATGACAGCATGTCTCTTTATTTCTTAAGTGATGTTGTAGTCCGCCATTTCTTATCTGAAAAGGAAAAAAAATAAAAAAAAAATTCGCGAAGTTATAGTCACATTTATGCATTTTCTCAAATACCGTACGCACCCTGTAGATATCTTGTCTATGCACGTACAAAAACACGTTCTCGTCACTATTATTGTATTTAAGCAGTAGCGGTTTGAAACGAACGTGTTTTTTTCTCGTGCCGAGAACCATGTGTGACGAAAAATAGGAGCAACGTATCAATCTCAAATTTCTCGTTAAATTAAAAAAAACTCCGACTGAGTGCTGTAAATTGTTGCAAGAGGCCTATGGAAACAATTCTCTATTTTGTGCGCGTGTTTTTGAGTGGTGTATACACTTCAGTGAGGGCTGAGTGAGCACTTAAGATGACCAACGCCCAGGTCGCCCTGTCACTGTTTCAACTCCGGAAACAGTGACCAAAATCAACCAAATTGTGCGTGCAGATCGTCGAATAAGCATCCGGATGATTGCCGAGGCTGTAAACGCCGATAAAGAAACGGTTAGACGAATTTTATACAAGGAATTACACATGACAAAAGTCTGTGCAAAGTTGGTGCCAAAAAACCTGACTCCTGACCAATAGCTCTTGCGTCAACAGGTCTGCTCAGATTTCCTTAAATGGTTAAAAAAAGATTCCGGACTGATGAAAAACATTATTACTTGCGACGAAACGTGGATTTAATACGATGTTGAAACAAAGCGGCAATCGATGCATTGGAAGACGCCTTAATCGCTCAGAATCAAAAAAGCAAGGATGTCCAACTCAAAATTCAACGCAATCTTGATCGTTTTTTTCGACATTAAAGGTATCGTGATGACTGAATGGGTTCCAGAGGGTCAGACTGTCAACCAGACTTACTATTTGTTAGTTTTGGCAACACTGCGAGAACGAGTTCGTAAGAAACGGCCCGAGTTGTGGAAGAACAACTTGTGGATTTTGCACAAGGACAACGCACCTGCCCATAACGCGCTATCTGTGAAGCAGTATTTGGCCGGTAAGCGCACTCCAGTGCTCGAACACGCGCCGTACTCGCCAGATTTGGCACCGTGCGACTTTTTTTTGTTTCCGAAGATAAAATCTGCTTTGAAAGGGACCCGATTTGAGTCGATGAAGGCGGTAAAGCAAAAAACGGCAGAGCTCCTAAAGGCCCTCACCAAAGAAGACTTCCAGCACTGCTTCGATCAATGGAAAAAACGTATGGAAAGGTGTGTGGCGAGGGAACGGGAGTACATTAAAGGGGAGCATTCGAATTTAGAATAATTTTTATAATAAAACCCTTTTTCGTAACCAGTCTTGTTATTTAATAGCCAGACTTCGTATATATACAGGGTGCGTACGGTATTTGAGGACGTGCATAAATGTGACTATAACTTCACAAATTTTTTTTTTTTATTTTTTTTCCTTTTCAGATAAGAAATGGTGGACTACAACATCACTCAAGAAATGAAGAGACATGCTGCCATCGTCGCTATATGTGCGAACCATACAGATTTAGAAATCTCTAATTTTCTTAATTGCGCCCGTTGGTTTTTTTCCGACGAAAAAAATTTTGACCAAGATCAAAAGAGCAATCGCAGAAATGACAGAAGGCTATGTTCAAATCCTACGGTGGTTCCTGTTGTTATGCACACAAAATTTCCAGCCACTGTTACGGTTTTAGGTGTTGTCAGCAACGAAGGACATGTTATGCCACCACACTTTTTTACTTAAGGACTTCGAGTGAACTCTGCTACATACATCGAGGTTTTGGAGACGGTAGTGAAACCCTGGATAGACAATGTAAGCGGAGGCAGACCATACATTTTTTAACAAGACTCTGCTCCTTTACATAAAGCGATGTCAACACAAGATTGGATGGCTGAAAATTTTCATGACCACATAACACCGAACCTATGGCCACCTAGCTTCCCAGACCTTAATCCCTTGGATTATTACGTATGGGGCATAGTGGTGTGTAAGACCAATTAGCGTTCTCATAACACTACTTCTTCGCTGAAGACCGCTTTTAATGCCGTTATGGTCAATATGAACAAGGAGCATTTGATTCGGGCATGTAATTGTTTCAGGACCCAGATCGAAGAGGTTATTGCTGCTAATGGCGATTTTATTGAATAACTTTATAGCCATATATTAATTTAACGTTGTATTAAAAATTACTAAAATTTTATTAAATTTTATTAAAAATACAAGCTAATTAATTTGACTCTCAAGTTGTCCTCAAATACCGTACGCACCCTGTATATATTTTTGAAATAATTTATTATTTGCTATTATTGTAAATTGAAAGAAGAGTCTTTAATTTTTCGCCATTTAAAATACAAAGTGAGTGTTATATATTAAAATTTCAATGTATTAATTTAATATTTATTGTAATTTAGTGTAATAATATAATGTATTATTCTGTTATTTTTCGTTTAAAGAATAATTTATAACAAAGTTTAATTAGATTACTACTATCATCATTGCTCTTTTAAGAAAGTTATAATGTTTACAAAGCATGCGTTATCTGCATTTTTATCTAATCTATGTTTCGAGGAAGATAATTTCTTGTGGAAACATCATTGGGGAAAACATTTAGCTTGCATTTGATAAATAATAACAGTTCAACTGAAGTGTATTATTTATTGTGCTGGATGTATTAACACATTTACTTGTATTTTTATATGAAATTTTCTTAGCACAAGAATATTATAAATAAAAGTAAGAAGAAAATTTTTTGATTACTACGTAAGTATTTATGTCACTTTTCACGTATAATTTTTAACACATGTTTTGATTTGTAAAACAAAATATGTATTAGACTAGGTTTATTTTTTTTAATACTTTACAACTGCAAAAAAAATATTTATTTAGTGCTTTTATTTTAGATTTAATTATGAAGGTTAATGCTTTGAACGTATTGAATTTATTATTCGCATATTTTTAAAACTTACAAATACCACGCAGTGAGATTAATTTCAAAGATATTGAATCATCAGAGAAGTTGAAACAAATATTAATAGATGCAGCACACCAGTTCAATGATGTGGACATGATTGTAGAAGAAATGTTGGATTTTCACGAAGAATATAGAGATAGTGATGCTCAAATAGTCGAAGATGAAATACAACATCACTTTCCTGATCCAGAATTTGCACTAACAAATCATTGTACAAATGATGTTGAAAAAGTATCATTTGAATAAAAAATAATGCCGTAGAATATTAGAGAAGCGGAAAAAAGGGTAAAAATTAAAAATTAGAAACTGTAAGTAATAGATTTATAAAAGTTTTATTAATGAGTCAACTGAAACGTTAAGCCAAGACAATAAATGAAGGTGGTACTTATCGAGAAAAAATTGCCCGAATCTGCCAGTATACATTAGACAATTTCAAAGCGGCTATTGAAGCTGATTCGATAGTGCATGACAAGAATATACGTAAATGGGCGTTACAAGCACAAAAAGAACTCGGCTCAGAAGATGTAAGATTCAAGGCTTCTGCGAATTGGGTATTAAAGTTTAAAAAAGCTCATAGAATTGTGCCCAGAAAAATAAATAAATTTTTTACTAAAAAAACATTAGAAGGTGCTTCAGAGCTTCAAGCTAGTGCTGAAGCTTTTGTTGCTGACGTGAAATCGTGTACACCAAGAATCGGAATAGCAAATATTTATAATTCAGATCAGAGTGATTTTAAATTAGAAATGCATTCAGGAAGGACATTAACGATAGAAGGAGAAAAACAAGTGCAATTTTTGGTACAGTCAGTTTCATCGACAACGCACAGTTGCACAATTCAACCAACTATATCAGCTACAGGGAAACTTCTATCACCACTTTTTTTAGTATTAAAAGAAAAAACTGGTCAATTCGGTTCTATAGTACAATCAACTTTGATAAAACGAAATAATGTGCATGTGGAAGCATCAAAATCTGGAAAATCAACTACAGCTGAGATTATTTTGATGTATAATAATGCAATAATATAAAAAAGTATTCTATAGCAACATTTTTTTTATTTCAGAGCACTTTAAAATTTGATAATAAGAAGTATTTTCTCCAAATGTTGGTCCTCAATCTATTCTTTTACTTGATTCTTGGAGTAGACATTGTAATAGAGTTATAGAGAAAACGATGCCAACGAATAAAATTGTTAACATTAAAAAAATTCCCACTAGAACGACAGGGAAGATCCAACCTCTTGATGTATATGGTTTTAGGGTTTGGAAAAATTTCGTAAGGCAATATCCAGATCAAGTAATGCTGATGGATTATGACTTGAATTTACATGTAAGGAATAACATTATAACATTACAATCGCTGGTACATTACCAGTTTTCTCGAGGAAACACGTTTCTTCTGAATGTCCAAATCTTTTGCAGAAACGACATGCGGTCGGCCTACTGGCGTGAGTTTCGTACCTTGTCCCTTCAGTCCTTTTTGGTCTTGGCTTTCCCACGTCTTCGCTTGCGTAAAACAAGTTCTCCTCTGACCCTTTTGTCTATCACGAAAGGCATTTTTAGAGGCAATCTGTCTTTTGGCGAGTATCGCGTTTCTTAAAATATCCGATATGTCGTCGATAGTTCTCATTTTATTCTCTATTTCCGGTTTTAACCCTTATTTGGAACTTCCTATTATGTGAGCTTCTGTTTGTGCTTTGAAGGTGGGGTCGAGGTTACTGGTGCTTACTCTAGCTTCGTTAATTTGAGCTCCTAAGTCCCTCATGCGGTTGGTGAATGTGAGGACACTCTCGTTGTCCCGTTGATATTCATTACTAAGTTCCCCTAATAGTTGTTGCTCTGTTTTATTCGACGCATAAATGTCCTTTAGGAAGTCTTTGAAAGATTCGATAGTTGGGAAAGTGGATCCGAGAATGGCAGCACGTGCTTCTCCTTTTACCCTACTCCAGATCAGCCTTACTTGGTTCGCTTCATCATAAAGTCTTAGTATTTCCTTGGCTTCATTACAACCTTCCAAGAATTCGCTCAACAGAATATTCTTTCTATTGAATTTAGGCACCACTCTAAGGGCATCTTTCAACGAGGCTTGAAAGATGGGCTTCTGATCGCCTGCATTTGCTGCGTCGCTACTGCAACCGGCTCTGTTAGGTTGAGCCATTGTCGGGTAATCTTGATCTAAGATGTTTAGATCGATCGGAGGTTTGTGGATGGGTGGAGTAGAAGTAATGTCTTTAGTTATCCCTAGAGAAGAGTTGACGGAAGAGACAAGACTTCTATTTTGGGGAGTGCGGTATACACGTGGTCTACTGGAGAAGGGATAGGCAATTTCGTCCTTACCTTTTTTTGATTTCAACGCCTTGGCGACTTGTAGCCTGGTTTGTCTCTTATCGGTCATTTGTTGTTCGATGACCCGTAAACTATGCAGCTCTTTGGTTAGCTAATCAAGTTGTTCCTTGAAGTTTTCAAGGCGGGTGGCGACTGTCTCGCTGCTGTGGATAAAATCTGTGATTTCCCTTGTGGAGTCTCTTGCATGCAATTTACTCTACCCATCTCTATATATTATTATATATTTTAAATTTTTTTTTCTTTTTTTTTTTATATAAGAGTTTGTTATCCCAATATTCAATGCGGCTTGACTACATTTTTTTTTTTTAATTTTTTATTCTTTTGTATATATATTCTTTTTTTTGGAAGTTTTTGTTATTTGAAAGGAAAAAGAGGATAAAGAAAAGAAAGGTGAAAAATTGTTGTTTAAATCAAAAAAAAATTGTGTATAAAAAACGAACATTAATTGTTAATTATAAAAAGAAATTGATTTTAAACTATAATTTTAGTCGTAGGAAAGGCTTATGGATAAGTAGGGGAAGTGGATCACGAAATAATTGAGGGCATTGATTCTGTTAAAAAAAAATTTAATTTATGTAAGAAAATTAAATTACATTTCCTCTATGTATTTTCTCATGACATATTGTCTCTGAGGCTCAATTTTTTTTATTTTCTCCTCAAGGCTCGGCTCTTTATCCTTGCTATCCCGCTTCCTTTTGGGGATTTTATAATTTTGGGCTAAGCTCGAGATACAATTTGAGCAGTGCGCTGGGAATCCTCCATGCACGCACCAAAGGCTCTTTATTCTCTTGTCGAGAGATGGCCTTTCTTTCCGGGGGCAGTTTTCGGTGGCGGTTTAACTTGCCTCGATTTCTCTCAGTTTTTCGGTGCGGACTCTGAGCTTTTCCTCATACTCTTTCCCGGGGATCCACTTTTGCCCTGTAGCCTCCCTAAACGCCTTTCGGTACCTCCTCCTCTGTCTCTAGTTGGAATTCTTCTTGAGGGGAAGTACCCTGGATAGTCTTTGGTGGGGTTCACTGGTAGAAAGAAAAGAAAGATGTGTAAAAATAATAGTAATAAATATATAATAGGCAATAAAGAAAATAAAAGAATCAAAGAAATTAATAAAATTAATAAAATAATGAGAAAACACAAAACACAAAATAAAAAATATTAATAATAATATAAGAAAATATGAAGAAAGGAAAGGAGAGAAGAAAAAGAAAAGAGAAAGAAAAAGAAATATTTAAATGGCGAAATTAGTCTCTAATTTCGATGCGTAGTTTGGCCATGGGTTCGGCGAACGCCTGTATATCGTCTCGGTTTTTTACGGTTACGGAGCTTGTTAGCGCTAGTGCCTTATCAAATCTTCTGTGGGCTTCGTGAGTCGTTTGGAACTTTTTCTTGATGATTTTCCTGTATTTTCACATTAAGTTGCTGAAAGGTGGTATTGTCAATCGCAGTAATTGTTTTTTTAAAACTACCTGTATTCATAAGTCAGGTCAGGTACTTTTGGGACTACCCTCGTATTTTTCTGTTTCCCCTTTTTTACTCTATACTTAATTTTTTCATTGCTTTTTCTAGTTACTCGATAACCTTATCATCTACCGGTTTGTTGTTTCTGACTTGCGAGAGCCCTCTGAGCACTGCTTTGGTTGTACTGATTTGTATTCCCGCTAGCTTGTTCACCCTCCGATTCCTGTCGTTTATATTGTTCTTCTCTTTAATAAAAGTTAGGTCTTTGATAAGAGAGAGAATTACGTTTTCTTGCAACCTTATGGCTTCTATCAGAGCTTTCAAACGATTTTCCAGGGCTTGTTTCTTGTTACTTGCTGCTAGCGGGTTTAAATCTTCATAAATAATTAGAATCATTTAAGTACAGTAGTGCATGGAGATGCTCATTTCTATTATTTATACTTATTATTATTGTTATTATTATTTTATTTATTTTATTTAAACGCGTGATTTATGTTTCTATTTTTTTTATCCTAAATTTTTATTCAATATTTATTTTATTATTCCTGTTGGTCTGTGACTTTCATCCTAGCTAACGGGCTTTCTTGGTGTTTTGGGTCGTAATGCAGGCTCCAATAAGTCACGTAGTCTACGTGTTGCTTATCTAGGTAATAGCCGTGCACGTCTTTTCCTGAGTAGAGGCATATTTCGAAAACTTTTACAACCTCGTTCGCGGTCTCGGTGAGGTGCCTATTTTAAACCTCGGGCAGGTGACAATATACTGCTGGGCAGATGCAATCGTCTTCGAGTTCAAGGTATTAGTGGCAACCTTCTTGTGACTCGTAGGCCCTTACAACACTGGACGAGTAGGCACCGCAGTCCGTGAAATAGATTTTTTCTTATTAGACAATAGGTCGAGCCCGAGTTTTAACGCCTTGATATAAAGGCGATCAAATGCTAACTCTGCTAGGGTTCATAACTACACGAAAAAAAGGTCTAATTAATCAAAAAATAATTTTATTTTGTTCAGGAAGAATTAATACCTATTTGTTTATTTAATTTATTTAGTTTATACTTACTTTATATACACGAAAAAAAGGTCTAATTAATCAAAAAATAATTTTATTTTGTTCAGGAAGAATTAATACCTATTTGTTTATTTAATTTATTTAGTTTATACTTACTTTATTTATTGTCTATCTAATTTATTTATTTCGTCTTAATTTGTTTCTTATTTACTTAATTTATTTATTTATTTTTTATTTATTTCGTCTTAATTTGTTTCTTATTTACTTAATTTATTTATTTATTTTTTACTTATTCTTTTAATTCATTTATATATTTAGTTTATGTATCTAAATTATCTAATTTATTTTATTTATTTATTTACTCGATTGATTTATTTATCTATTTATTTATCTACATAGTCGTTCTTACTGTTAAACTTTACTTATTTTATTGTTAATTTATTTATTTAGTATAACCTGGATTTATTAGAATTGTTTCTTAATCTTAATTACCTCTATTTTAATTTATTTTAATGCGATTATTAATTTTTTTATATATATTTTTTCTGCGTATTTGCATTATTTAGTTCTGTGCTCTTGTTTCAATGCTGTCTTCTCGCGAGTAACGGTGTTATTATACTTTTGTGTCAATAGTGGTATTGCAGAATTATAATCTGGATTATTTATAAAAGAGTTATGAAGATTTTCCTGTTAACAAAAAAGTTTCCTATTTATAAAAAGTGAAATCGTGTCAGTGTTATTCGTTGTATCTTATTTACGTTTTCTTTTTTTTAAAGAGGCATTAATTTTATATTTAAAAAGATTTAAAGTGTTGTGTTAAGTTATGATTGATTGCTTTATTTTAAATGCAAGTATTTAAAATCGAAAAAGAGGAAAAAAAGGTTACTAATGGCATTTGAAATAAAATTAGTGAATTTATTTATGCAGTAGCAAGAGTTGAAATGATGCGATAAGGTTTTACACGAATAACAACGTTATTATAGTTTGATTTTAAAAATTGTTCTTATTATTAGTGATGTGAAAGAATATTTTGTGAACTGCGTGTTTTTGTTTTTAAATAAATTAGGAAATTTATTGGAACTTGAAGCGTTTCTTGTATATAAAAAAAATTAATAAAAGTATGTGCAATTTAGAGAAAAGAAAGAAAAAATGGTTAGATTTATTCGTGCAACAATAGTGCTACGTAATAAGAGTGTGAAAGAATAATTATTTTATTGTAGCGTTATAAGTGTGGGTTCGATATACGTTTTGAGAAAAAAAAAGTATGTAAGTATTTGTGTGGGTACTAGTGAAAAGGTATGAGTGGAGAATAAAACTGTTTCTTATATTTTTGGAAAATTCATGAATGTGATATAATGTGTGTAAGTGAAGTTATTTTTTTTTATATAAAATAAAACGGTATGTGAATCTGAGTGTTTATTTGTTTCCAATTGTCTAGAAAATTTCCTTTATTTATTTTTATTTTTATTTTAATTTTATTATTTATCTATTTAATTAGCCATTAATTCGTTTTTATGAATGGATTGCTTGAATTTCTCTTTTTCTGTTTGCCTTACTTGTGCTTAATATGACTTTTCTACTTAATTATAATATATATTTATTTATTTTTAGTCAAGGATTGGATTGTCGCTCGCGAATTAGTCTTTCCTTCGCTCCCCAACGTTTCGATTTTCGTGTAGACATTCCTTCGGTCTTGGATATAAAATCCTAAAATCCTAAAAACCAGCGAATTTTTTGCTGTTTCTGGAAAATTCAGACTTGGTTTTGGTTCAATGTTTGGATGTCTTTCAAGAGATTGGTTAGACGCGCACGTAATCTCGAATTCCCGTATGCCAATCGTTCAATCAGCTGTTCCTTTTGTTGGTCTTCAAATTCAAGTTCTTGCACGCGGTTACTGATTTCCCGGATCAGCACATATAAATGTGCCTTAGTGAGTCTTTCTTGAAAAAGCGGTATCATTTGTATTAAATTTTATATTAGTTTGTTAATAGTTATTTGATTAGTTATAGGGTTTATTCGGAAAAGAATATTTATTCGCTAAAAATTTATTTGGACATTTATTTATTGTTTAATATTTTTTCCAGTTGTTTGATTATTTGTTTAGTTATTTATTAGGGTAACTAAATAAAAAAACTATTATTAAATTGAAATAAAATGGTTATTTGTTCAGTTATTTATTTAAATCTTGTTATTAACATTTCGGTTGGCTTTAAAAATTAAATGATTAAATATTGAATTATAACAAGTTTTAATATTATAATGTAACATATATATGTTTGGATCTAAAAGGAATTTGTTTTATTTTCGATTGGTTTTTTTTTATATGTTGTTCACTTCTGGGTTTTTTTTATATATTTACTTAATTAATTAATTATTTATTAAATTATTCACCTAGTTATTTATTTATTTATTCAAGGGAGGAAAATATTTATTTGTTTTTTAATTCAATACCTACACGGCACGAAAGATTTCGAAAGATTTCAGTGAAAGATTTCATGTAAGGTTTCAGTGAAAACTTGTAGGAAGGTTATTTTAAAACCGTGCAGAAATCTTTCAAAGAAACATAACATTGAAACATTGTTTTAAGGTAGTCAAAACATTACATTGAAATCTTACAATGAAATCTTGCATCAACCTTGCTGGAACATTTCACAAACATTTTAAGAAAGGTTCCTGTGAGGTTTTTTGGAACATATAGTTAAAACATTTAAAAAAGATCGCTGCTTTAAGAAAAGATTTCTGTAAGCTTCTACAAAAGTTTATCGGGAAGATTTCAAGAAAATTTCATGTAAGCACGTTGTAAGCTTCCATGAAAATTGCATTGAATATTAATCGTAATCTTGCAGCAGAGCTATTTGTTATCTTAAAGATTTATTTTTTATTTTGGATAAAAATACATCGACAATTAAAATTTATTATACTTGTATATGTAGTAGAATCTCAAGAGCGAAATTATGTATTTATATTAAATTTTTAATTATTTCTTAATTTTAAAAAATACTTTACACCATAGAAGAAATTTCAAATGTAAAATTAATACAAGTGTATAGGGATTGCCATGCAACTTATGATTCAAATTTAAATCTTAGTTCTACAAGCGTTGCATAGCGTAATGGTTAGGGCGTCTGTTTATAATGCGAAAGACCCGGGTTCGATTCCACCGTAGGTCAAACATTTTTCTGCGTTTTTTTCCGTAAAATAATGTGGAAAATAACATGTGCGACAATTCGAATAAGCGATTAAATGTAATGCGGATGTTAAAAATATGTATAATCATAATAAATAATAAAATTCTAAAATATATAAAATACCTAATAAAAGTTAATAAAGGTTACAGATGATCTTTCAGAAAGATTGTATAAAAGTTACTGGAATCTTTCATGGGAGATAACTGATAGTTTCTTGAGTCAGATATTTTGATATTACGTCAATATTCTGTGAAAGCTTCCTGGAAGATAATTAAATCTTTTGGGAAGCTTAAAAAGTTTTTTCTAGAAAGCTCAAAAGAAGTTCTATGCAAGGTTTCATTCAATGTTACTTATCTTCGTGGAAAATCTAGATATGAGGATTATGCGCAGACACAGGAACATCACTCTAATATATTTTGTAAGATTTTTGCGAGGTTTCAAAAACTTTGCACAAATTCTGCACAGAATGTTTCTGCAATTTTTCTGTCAATCTTTTATAAGCATAGCGAAAAATCTTTCCTCAACTTAATGGGAAGTGTTTATATGAAGATTATGCGCGGACATAGATACATCACAGAAACATTTTTCGAAAGATTTCTGCGAGGTTTCAAAAGACATTGCCAAAATTCTGCAAGAAATATTTCTGCGATTTTTCTGTCAATCTTTTATAAGCATAGCGAAAAATCATTCCTCAGCTTTACAGGAAATGTTTATACGAGGATTATGCGCGGACGTAGATACATCACAGAAATATTTTTCGTAAGATTTTGACGAAATTTCAAACCTTTCATGAAACCTTGCAAAAACCTTGCAAAAATCTTGGGTGCTGTGTGGGTACTCTCTTCGGTTTGTATCTATTTATGTATGGAAAATCACTCAAATTTTGTGTCGTTCGTAAGTTTCGTGTCTTTTGCCCGTCGGCAATCATTGTCCGCTAAAGTTTTTGTTCTCGTCGCAATTTTTTCTCTCGCTTCATTTCTTTTATATATTTTATTATTACTGTCTCTATTTTATTGTTTTCCTCTATTTTTTATTCTATTTATTATTTGTTTATATATTTTATTTTATCTTTCTTCTAATTTCACTTTTTTTATTAATTTATTTATTTTTTCCTTTTATTTATTTATCACTTATCTTTATTTTATTTTATATATTTCATCTCATTTTATTTTGTTTCATATTATTTTGTTCATTTTAGTCGTTTATTATATTTCCTTTTATTTCATTTTATTATTTTATTCACTTCTTTATATTATTTTTATCTTTTATCGTTTCTTTTTTTTTCTAAATGTGTATTATTTATTTGTTTTTTTATTTTTCACAATTCGTTTTTTATTCACTTATTCTAGCACTTTCATATTATTTGATTATTTTTCGTTTTGTTTTATTCTGTTACGTCCAAATTACTATTCGCGACAGAACATAATCCTCGCTATATTAGTAGGAATATTTACCACGAATATATTCGCACGTAACCTCTTTTTAAGCCAAGATATTACTCTTATAGCTTGGAATGAGTTACCATGCTTGTTTCAATAATACCATTCGATTGATAATTTCCTGTCAGTCTTGAGGAAAGGGTATTTTATTCGGCGCTTAATGGTTCGAGATGAAATAAAATTTAGTATATATATATGTCATTAGAATTAGTAAGAAATTAGGAAGGAGATGGTATGTAATTTCAAATATTTAAGTATTATAAATATATAGTATCTAAATTTCTTGAGGTTAGAATAAAGGAGAATAAATAGATAAAATTGTTTCTCTGTAAATAAGAGTTATTATTATTATTATGATTACTTACTATTTACAATAATTACAGTATTTACAAGTTACCTGTAAATAAGAGAAACGACGATTAAAGTCTATTATTCGTCTCTCTTTTACAAAACTATTTAGTCACTTTACTTTTATTATATTAATTAATTAATTATTCTGTAGAAGTTTTATTCTTATTATGAATTCTATATCTCTCTATCTATGTTTTCTTTCTCCCCGCTTCGTTATCGATGATTCATCGTAATCGATAACCTTGATACCTAACGAGACATTTAGTGGGTATTGATAGATGAGCGCGCAGAGTATACTAAGCGCGCTAGATTTAAAGAGAGTACATTCTCTTTACATCTTCCCTTTTCAAGATGAAAATTGCCAGATTTTCAGTTCTCTTCCTCTACTATTGGTATCATTTTTGTTACATGAAATAGACTAGTTTCTTGTTTTCTTCTTCCAGTGTTAATTTTATATAGAGAATTAGATATTTTCTCTTGTATTTTAGAAGGTCCTATTCTTAATTCGTCTAGTTTTTTTCTGTTGAGTTTGTTTCCGTTTTCTATGTATACCATATCTCCTACGTTGAAGTCATGATGTTTCCTGTTTCTATTAAATAGTTTTTTATTGTATTCATGAGATTTTTGTGTTCTGTTTAAAGCTAGTTCTTTATCTTTTGACCAATCATTTACTTCTTTTTGTTTTTTTAATTCTTCTAGTATCTTGCTAGTGTCTGTTCCGTATAATAAATATTCTGGTGTAAATCTTGTGATTGTATGTTCTAATTTGTTGTATTTCTCGACACATTCTCTGGCTATCGATGTCCATGCTCTTTTTTTTTCTTTCTCGTTTATTTTACATCTTATTTTGTTTATTAGTGTTTGATTTAATCTTTGGTTCAATCCGTTCGAGAATAGTGTATTTATTGCAGTAAAGATTAGCTGAACTTCTTTCTTCCTTAAGTATTCTTTGAATTCTTTCGAGTTTATTCCAGGGTACTGGTCTGTTAGAATCGTTCCAATCTTTTCTATATCTAGCGCGGTTTGAACTAACTTTATAAAATCATTTGCACTCTGGGTTTCAGATGTTAAGATAAAAGCATATCTCGTAAAATAATCCACGAGTAGATGTAAATATTTTTTTGTTGACCTAGCACCTCCAAATCCTCCGATGGTGTCAATGGACATTATTTCGAAAGGTATAGTTGCTGGTCGTAACTGTGACATCGAGCCGAATTTGTGTTGTCCTCTTGATTTATTTTTTATGGATACTACTGTGATCAAAAAGTAAGGTGAAATTGTCATTTAAAACTCCCGGGCATTATGAAGACAGGTAATTTTTTTTTCCTAGGTTGGTAGGACTGTCTATAACATTTGCCAAGCGTCTGTTCGTCAAAAGGTTTAATTATCTCCGAGTTACACGTGTTTTTGTAAACAACCAAAAGTTAATTTTTCGATTTTTACAATGAGTGATTTTGTTGAGCAAAGAACTTGCATCAAATTTTGTTTGCGGAACAAATATTCTTGTGCGGGCACGTTGAAATTGTTGTGGAAGGCCCTTGCTGATCAAACTATGGCACAAAAAACGTTTATAAGTGGTACAACGAGTTCAAAGCGGGCTGATAACGCGTTGAAGACGAACCGCGCTCTGGACGACCATCAACGTCTACCGACGAAGGCCACGTCCAAAAAATCAAAGATTTGGTGCTTGAAAATCGTCGATTGACAATTAGAGACCTCGCTGATAGTGTTGGAATATCATTTGGCTCAACCCAAACCATTTTGAAGGATGTTTTGTGTCTCAAACGCGTCAAGTCTTGATTGGTGCCAAAATCGCTCAATTTTTTGGAAAAAAACTTGGCTGTCTGACTATTAGGACCACTTGAAATGCATCATTACTGGAAACGAGACTTGGATTTACGTATACGACCCTGAAACCACCGACTAATTCAGCGATTATCGTGCAAAAGGTGAAGCAAGACCGAGAAGACCACGGCAAAGTCGATCGAAAATCAAGGTCATATTGACAGTTTCCTTTGATTATCGTGGTGTGGTGCACTATGAATTCCTTTCGCCGGGCCAAACTGTCAACAAAAAATATTATTTAAGCGTTATGCGTCGTTTGCGTGAAGCTATTTGTCTGAAACAGCTGTAATTATGGGCGAACAACTTTTGGTTCCTTCATCACGATAATGCACCATGTCATACTGCATTGGTTCTTCGTGACTTTTTTGCCAAAAACTCGACTCGAATCGTTCCACAACCACCGTATTCGCCTGATTTGGCTCCGTGCGACTTCTGGCTATTCAGCAAACTCAAAAAGCTAATGCGGGGACGCCGTTTTGACACGATTGAGGAGATAAAAACCGAATCGAAGAAGGTCTTGAAGGCTATACTGGAAAAAGACTATTCCGACTGTTTCGAGGACTGGAAAAAGCGTTGGCAAAAATGCGTTTTGTCGGACGGGAATTACTTTGAAAGGGATGAAATTGATTTGGAAGAATAAATAAAGAACTTACATTTTATAAACAAATTCACCTTACTTTTTGATCACAGTAGTATGTTACATTCTTTGCATATTTTTTTTAAATTTTTTTCTAAATTTTTTGCCGTATAGAATGGACTTATTTTCATTTTTATTTGTGTGATTCCTGTGTGGCACTAGTCTATATGTGTTTTTCGTATCAATTGTATACTATATCTAAATACAACCTTTTTAATAAAAAGAAAATTATGGTAAGTATTCTACTATGAAATTATATGTAAATTATTGAATTGAATTAAAATAAAAACTAAATGAATGTAAGAGTAAAAAGAATTATTTCGCATTATTGATATTTTGTATACTTTGATATTTCAATTGAAAGTAACATTTCAAAAGTAAATTGTAAAAAATATAAAATAATATTTTTTAGTATTAACTAAAATTATAAAATAAATGTGTTCGACACAAATATTAAAATACTTAACAACATTAAATAGATTTCACAACTTTTGTGCGTAGAAATTTGTGTAATGACTTTTTATTAATCCGATAAGTAAATGATGACCAGGTAGCGGTCAAAAAATACATTAATAAAAAGAAAGATGATATTTAGCGATATTATTATATTTTATTGCTTTCTTTAGTCTAAAATATTTTAAAATTAAAGAAAATTTGAAAGTATGTTTATGAAAATTAATTAATAATTATATTTTTTTATATTTTTAATAACAACGAAAACGATAATTTTTTTGTATTTAAAAGATTGTTGTATTTACATGTAGATATTCATTAGCATAATTATTCATTAGTAACAACATTGATGATCAACTATCGTTAAAAAAAATGTGTTGATAAAAAAGAAAATACTTAGCAATATTATTTGATTTCACAACTTTCGAGAGTCAAAAATGCTGATTTTAAATATTCTTTTTGATAAGTTACTCACAGGTGCCATACTAATATTCGATAAATTGATAATACATGAAGAGAGCACAGAAAAATATGTTTAAACGATAACCAATACTTACCATAATTTTCTTTTTATTAAAAAGGTTGTATTTAGATTCCATAAATTGGGTAGAATATATATCAAATTATAAAACATTATATTAGATTTATTATGAAAGTAATATGTGAAGAATGATTACACTATATGATGCATTAGTTGTTTAGATAAAAGAAAATGAAATTCTAATAAGTTGTAAAATTTTGTTGAATGTTATAAAATTAACGTTTGTTCTAAGGAAAGAATGTAAATATTTTGAGAAACTTTTGGCCATTGTTTTTTTTATAATTTTATTATTTTTATATTTCAAAAAATGTTTGTGTAAAAACTTTATAAAAATAAGTTTAATTTTAAGAAATATAATTTTGATATAAATTTTATTATAAAAATAAGTTAAATTTAAAGTAATAGATAATAATCATGTACAAATTGTTTTGTAATTTCATGTACAAAATAACATTATATTAATTTATAATAAAAATATTGATAAATTAAATTTATATTTGTGTTGTTAATTGAAAGATTTAAATTATATTTGTGTTGTTAATAAAAAAAATTTAATATAAATATACACAAATAGCTTCATTTAAAATTATTTTAAAATATAGTATGTATGTAAAATATATATATATATATATATATATATATAAATATATATTTATATTGTGACAGGTGGCTTATAGAGGTTAAGCCACCTGCCATAGGCGATAGAAAGAGAGTTCAAGGCGCGATGATACGCGGCTCCAGCGATCAAGCGACCGATGGCTTGACGCGATAAAAGGCGCGAAAATCCGCGGAAAAACCGAGAGGCGAGAGGGGAAGGAGGAGCCCTCCTCTCAAGCCTTCTTCTCGTCCGAGCCATTGTACTAGCCGCACGTGTCGAATTTTTCCGTCAGAAGTTTCTTTAGAAGAAGGAGGCGATTCTCCCGGTTTTTTCGGTAGCAGATATAAAGAGCGCAATAACGTAAGTTGCCACTTATTCGTAATAATTTAGTCCGCGAATATATTATATTTAGTTTTCCTGACGCGTGTGCGATCGCGTCAGGCATATATAGATATAGCAGAGTTACGCGCGAGACCGCGTAACTCAAACTCGATTAGACCGTGCGAGTGCGAGTGAGAGGATCGATCACTCTCTCGCACTATCATAGAATAGGCGTACGAGTAAGAGAAACTACTCTTACTCGTACAACCTGCGAGCACGCAGTTGAGCGAGAGTAACGAGCTCTCTCGCTCAACCATAGACTGCAGCGTCGAGTGAGAGTAAGAGACGCTCTCACTCGAGCAGTCACGGGCTACAGCAGTATAGAGAGGGAACTGCTCTCTCTATATCTGCCGTCCATAGACTACACGGTGTGTGTAGCTGCGTGAAGCGAAGAGGGTGCGCATGCGCAGTGCGCACCTCGAGAAATAGTATTGCGCGTGAGGCAATACTAATTGCTCTTCGCGGTAAAGGACCTCTCCGCTATAGTTTATCAATTTTTGTATTGTTTTGCTTGTTTTTATTGATTAAATTATCCTTTAGCACAGAGCCGGTGCGTTCGTTCTTATTTTATTTCCCTACAGCGTCCTTATCCCGAATACCGCTGCCTCCGTGGGTGTGCCAATCTAGCATTGGCACACAAACTGACTAGCCGAGCCCGGTGGGAGCAACACTGGTGGCGGGGTCTGAGGCAAGGCCCCTCACACACAAAAGAAGATGAAGCAGGACCAGAGGAAGGTCCTGCGTTGTTAGCAGGTGTGAATAAATTTACCCCGTTACAACTGGCGCCCCAGACGTGTGTCTTAGGCATAGAATCGCGCGACACGAGAGGGCGTGCGCAGTAGGGAAAGAGAGGTCTGAAACGTGCGCAGAGGGCGCAACGAGCGCACACACACACAAGCGTGCAAAAGAGTGTAGTTGCGGAAAATCAAGTGTCCCTGGCATGGCAACGGGGACGGAAGAATTTTCTTTTTTTTTGTTCTCGTGTTAAAAATAACTCATAAAATTTTTTTTTAATTTTGGAGCATAGCTTGCTTGTAGCACCGAGGCTCAAGCAAGTATAAGGTCAGGGAGAGCTGACCTCTCTACAGCCACGCCAGTGCAAGTTGCGATACCGTGGGTAGAGGGACGAGGTAAATCCCTTTTAAAAATAAATTGTATATATTTTACCTAATTATTTATTTATAATTATATATTTAGCGTCTAAGTATATATAGCGTGCGATACCTACGATATCGCAACTGTTCGATTTGTCAAAATATTAGCGTGTGGAATACAAAAGACGACATGGCGGCAGGAGACTCCTCCAAAATAGAGCAATGGCTCTTCGCCATGGAGGGCAAGGAGGTAGAGGAAACCCTTTACGCTCTCCGATTACGGACAGACGGGCCACGTTCCGCAAAGCTGGCCCGTATAACTAATTGGCTGCTGGGAAACTTCACAGCAGCTGATTTCCAGGAGAAGGTCGCCGGGGCAGACGAAGCTGCCCAGGCTACGAGAGCCGAAGCAAGAAGGAGCTTTGTGCTCCGAGCCTGCCAGGAGAGAGCAGGCACGACGGCGGGATCGGCGGACTACGACAGAGAAGAGCCGCATCCGCTGACCATGTTGTTAGAGGACGAGGCGGACCAACCGTCTCTAATAAACACTAGAGAAGAATAGGTGGCGGACGTGGAAAACCCGCCACCAACGAGAAGAGAGCTCTTGATGCAGACAATCGAAGGCATGGTCAAGTGCTTCACGGCCATGCAGGCGGAGCTACAAGATTTGCGAGCCAAGCAAGAGGTCGCAAATCTTAGGCCGAGAGCGTCATCCACCAGGATAGACAGCACGCCAGGCCCGTCCAAGGCACCACTGAGAGAGACCGCGGAACCGGCTCTCTCGCCACAGGCTCGGCGTAAGAGCAAAGCGCCGAGCCATGTCGCGTCCCAGGACACGTTCACGTGTAACTACGTGTCAACGCACAGCAGCCCCCGCGAAGGCGAGGATTCGCGAGGGCCTGCAGAGTGCACGCCATCCCCTAGATCTGGCCCAAATGGAGCCTGGAGGGGGGGGGGGGGGAAAGTTGCACTAATGCACCGAGTAATAGTGCATGGTGCAACACCGCTATGGCGGCACCGCGCGACGTCGGTCGAATCGTCAGTCGGTGGAACATCGCGTTCCGGGGAGAGCCAACTGACAACATTGACGCGTTCTTCCGCAAAGTGGACGAAGCGAAGAACGCGGCAGCGATTAGCGACCCAGAGATGCTGGCGTCGCTACCCGCGCTGCTAAGTGGCCTAGCCGAGATGTGGTACGGTTGCCACAAGTATAAATGGCAGACGTGAAAGGCGTTCTGCCAGGCAGCGCGTGCGCGCTGGGGTTCCAAGGCCAACATACAAGAACGGCTGAGGGACGAGGCCAGCCGCCGCTTTCAGCAGGCGGATAAACCAGCGCGTACATACATAACGTGTCTGGAGGCGATACTTATAGAGATATCGCCACCACTGTACGAGAAGCAGATGGTGGACAGTCTCCACGATAACCTGCTCCCGCAAATCAAACGGATCGTCACTCGAAAGGAGTGCCGCACGGTCGACGAGCTGATCGACCGAGCCGCAAGAGCCGATTTGACGCTGGAGAGGGAACGAGGCGAGCCGACGCCCGTTCCCCCAAACCACGCGGTAGTGCCGGAAGCGGCCTATCGCCCGAGGACCGCCGCAAAAGCGCATCCGAAGGTGAGCGCTAAGGTAGGCGCTACCGAGGTGGCAAAGGTCGATCGGCCAGACTTGCCGGTCAACCAAATGAAGGCGGCATTGCGGGAAGTTTTAACGGACTTCGCCTAACACAATAGCCTCATGGCGGGTCATAGGAGCCGAGAGGGTAGGCTGAGCCTGCCCAGAAAGGGCAGCCCAAAGCGGCAGAAGAAGCCGCGATCCGGACCGAGCAGTCCGAAGTCATAATCCCTCAGAAGGGGGGAGAAGGACAAAAAGAATGACGAAAAGTCTGAGCAGCCGAAGCAGAAGGAGTTCAGCTGCCATGGCTGCGGCAGGCCTAATATGATCAAGAGGTTCTGCCCGGACTGCTCGGGAAACGACCAGGGAAGAGCGTAAATGAGATCCCTACGCCCTTCTCCTCCGAGTCTGGGATCCAAGTCCCCGAAGGGACCACCAGCGAGCTCGTGAGCACCGAGCTTGCGTCGGAGACGGTTTTGGATCATCCAGAGGAGGGTGCTCCAAAAAGTGCCAGATGGTGGTTGCCTGTGTGCGTAGGGGGGTACACCCTACGCGCACTATATGACTCGGGCGCGTCACACACAGTAATGAGCGCCGTTGGCTTACAAATAGCCACGGCATGTGGACGCGCGATCACGCCGAGCCAGGGCAAGAGAGCAATGGTAGCGAACGGCCATTACGCTTCTATAGTTGAGTTCGTTTAACTGCCCTTTGAGGTGGCCAGCGTGACGAAGGATATTGAGGTGGCAATTTTGCCTGGTCTACCAGCAGATTGTTACCTCGGTGTCAACTTCTTTAGAGGATTTAGGGCCATCCTCGACCCAGCGAGGAACCAGCTCCTCATACAAGAAGCCAGGAAGGAGCTGGCTTTGGAATTAGCCTCGCTGTAAACAACGGACAATCCTGCCATGTCAGCTATAGGCCTGGCTGATGTTTAGCCCTCGAAGCGAGAGCAGCTTCAGGGGCTCCTGGATGGGATGTTGGCGGAGGAGCCAGACACTCTACGGTGTACGGGTTGGATCAAGCACGCCATCGACGTCGGCGATGCTCGTCCCATAAAGCAGAGGGCTTACCCGTACTCCACAAAAATCCAGGAGGTGATGCACGCCCAAACAAGGGAGATGTTAGAGGGTGGCATCATCGAGCCTTTGCATAGCGGCTGAACGAGCCCAGTCGTTATGATAAAGAAGGCTAACGGCAGTTACCGATTCTGCATTGACTTCAGAAAGGTCAATGCAGTATCGAAGCCGGATGCTTATCCATTGCCGAGGATTGATAGCATTCTGCGCAAGCTGCAGAGGGCGAGATATATCTCGACTCTCGACCTTAGCAGCGCCTTTTACCAGATACGGCTAAAGGAGGAGTCGAGACCAATCACGGCATTCACCGTGCCGGAACTCGGACTCTTCCAGTTCACCAGGATGCTGTACGTTCTGAGTTACGCTGGAGCGACCTTCCAGCGACTCATTGACATGGTGATATGCCCGGAGCTTGAGCCGTTCGCGTTCTCGTACCTTGACGATGTGATCATCGTCACTGAGACGTTCGAGGAACACTTGCGACAGCTCGAGCACGTGTTGCGACGCATTCGAGCGGCCGGTCTCACAATCAACCGCAAAAAGAGCGCGTTCTGCCAGGACGAGGCAAAATACCTCGGGGTGCTGGTAAACCGGGAAGGATTTCGCCTGGATCCAGCAAAAGCCGCTCCTATGATCGACTTCCCAGCAACCAAGAATCTGCGACAGCTGCGCAGATTCTTAGGCATGGCGTCGTGGCATCGCAAGTTCCTAAAGGACTTAGCCACGATCGTCGAACCGCTCACGCGCTTGACAAAGGAGGGCCGGCGCTACGAATGGGGAGAGGAGCAGCAAGCTGCCTTCGAGCAGGTGAAGGCCTTGCTAGCTTCCGCTCCGATCCTACAAAGTCCCAGGTTTGACGAGGAGTTCGTCATTCAAACGGACGCGAGTGACACGGGAGTCGGAGCCGTGTTGCTCCAGGACATCGATGGAGAGGAGCGACCACTAAAGTACGCGAGTCGCACCTTGAGCCCAGCAGAGAGGAACTACAGCGTCACTTAGAGGGAGTGTCTCGCTGTAGTCTGGGCCATCAAGAAGTTCAGGCCGTACGTGGAGGGCTATGAGTTTAGGGTAATAACTGACCATAGCAGTTTACGCTGGCTCAGTAGCCTCCACAACCCGACCGGGAGGCTAGCGCGGTGGGCCTTAGAGCTACAAGGCCACCACTTTACCATCGAACATCGGAAGGGGGCACTTAACCATGTGCCCGATGCCCTTTCCAGAATGTTCGAAAAAGAGGGTGACGTGCCAGCCATAGCGGCCTTAACCTGGGCAGAAGGTACCACGGACGAGTGGTACCTTCGATTAGTAAAAGAGGTGCAGGAGGAGCCCTCAAAGCATCCTCGCTTGAAGCTGGTGGGGGGTCAGATATATAAATACGACCCCAACCCGGCCATCGAGGATGCCCTTGGAGACGACGACGACGCCTGGAAGGTCGTCGACCCCGCCGAACGGAGAAAGCAAGTCTTCCAGGAGTGTCACGACGTCCCTACGGCAGGACATCTGGGTCGCGAGAAGACGCACTCCAGGGTCACGCGGCAGTACTACTGGCCGAAGCTAGCAGACTGTGTGGCAGATTACGTCCGCAGGTGCTAGGTCTGTCAGCAGTGCAAGGTGGAGCAGAAGGCTCCAGCTGACTTAATGGGCAGGAGGCTCATTGAGCGGCCATGGCAGGTAGTAGCTGCTGACGTGATAGGGCCATTCGTCCGAAGCCGCAAGGACTTCGAATACATCCTGGTCTTCCAGGATCTATTCACAAGGTGGGTTGAATGTGTCCCGTTGCGGAAGGTGAGGGCTGAGGCCGTCCTCAAGGCCTTCATTGAGCGTGCCGTGCTCCGATTCGGTTCGCTGGAAGTACTTCTGACCGACAATGGGACGGAGTTTAAGAACCGAATCGTTGATGGGTACCTGGAGAAGTACGGTATCCATCATTCCACGACACCGGCATACCACCCGCAGGCGAATCCTGTCGAGCGGGCCAACAGGACGATCAAGACGATGATCGGGGCCTGCTTGGAGGAATCGCACGATCGTTGAGACAAACACCTGTATGAAGTAGTGTTCGCCTTCAACACGGCTGAGCAGAGCGCCGTCGGAGCAAGCCCGGCGCTGCTCAACTACGGCCGACAGCCCGCCCCTCCAAGGAGCGAAGCCCGCACGTCACGTGAGGCGTCCGCGCAGGTATTGCAGGAGAAAGCAATACGGGGCTGGGCAGAGTGCGTGCGAAGCTACCGGAGCTTCACGCACGCGCCTCCGACATCGCATCCAAAGAGCAGGAGAGGCAGGCGTGCTATTACGATGCGCACCGCCGAGAGCTCTCCTTTCAAGAAGGTGACTGGATGTGAAAGAAGAACAAGGTGCTTTCTTCTACAGCCCAGGGGATAGCGGGGAAGCTAGCCCCTAAGTTTGCAGGGCCTTACATGGTCAGTAAGGCCCTGGGCAGCAATACGTACGAGCTGAGGGACGAAGATGAGTGTACCATCCGTCCCGTACACGTCAGCCAGCTCAAGAAGTACGTAGCTGCCCAACCGTCGCCACCAGAAGAGGACGAGAGTACGACGAGCCGTACTCTCGACGCGGCGGGGCCCCTCCTGACGAGCCAACCAGGAGCAGGCCCAGTCCGCGGCGGGGGACCTTTGCAAGGCGATTGCGCGGCCGCTGCACCGGCCAGAAAGCGGGGTCGACCCCAAAAGACGGTCTGCGTCGTGAGGCGTCCCACAGCGAATGTAGGGGAGCTACCGTCGACTGGGGGGCGACCAGAGGTAGGTGCGCGCGCTAAGCGGGGCCCAGGAAGGCCTCCGGGTAGTAAGAAGGCGAAAGGCGTGAGCGAGAACGCCCCGGCTTCGCCTCGACGAACACGCGCGAACTCGTAGTCGCCACCCCCCCCCCCCCCCCGCCACTTAACCGTCCTTCCTCCTTTTGTGTTGCAGGCCATGGAAGCTTCAACCACCCACCAGAAGGCCATCGACGCACTGGCAACCGCCCTAGCCCATATAAGGGGGCTAGGGGTAAGCCAAGAGGCCGACAAGTTCGTCGTCGACATGCTCCGCATGGTCAGAGAAGTGACAGCAGAAGGGGAGCAGGACGTCAACGGCTCGTCGACTGTCCTGATCGAAGAGGTGCAGGACGCACCAACGGAGGGCACGGACGCGCGCGGAGAGGCCCCGCGCGCCTCCGCCAACGCCCCGCCACGGCTCCGCCACACCAAAGCAAAGCAGGAAGGTAAGGACGCGCGCGGGGAGGCCCTGCGAGCCTCTGAACAGCCACCGCAAAAGAGTACGCGCCGAGAGGCCCCGCCGGCCACTCAGCAGCCGGCACCAGAGGACGTGCGTGGTGAGACGCCGCGCACCTCTAACCAGCCACCACCAGTCGGCACGGAGGTCGACTGGGCGGAAATCAAGGAGTTAGTGCGGAGCAGCCTAAGCTCCAACGAGGCGCAGCGAAAGCGCCTCGACGCGATCTACCGTCGGGGCGAACGGTGTTATGCCGCCGCCAGCGACGACCTAAGGAAGATGATCTCCGCCTATGATGCGGCAATAGAGATGGATGCCTGGCGAGCCGAAGTGGCCCACGACGCTGAGCGGGTACGAGCGGCAGCAGCTCAGGCCGCTAGGGCCAAGCTCGACGCAGAGACAGCGAGCCGGGTCGAGGAAGCCTGGCGCGCGAAGAAGGAACCGCCCCGGTGCTTCGTCTGCGGCCTGAAGGGCGTAAAAAGGTCCAAAAAGTGCCCCAGGTTGCAGGAGCACTGGAAATACAAGGAGCCCTGGCAATGAAGAGCCAGGGCCTCCATTTGTGGTATCATAGGAGCCCCGGGCCGAGAAGAGCCAGGGCCTCCATCCTAGTCGTGTACATACCAATGACAAAATATAAGTTCCTTTTTCTATTTTTCTAATAAAGCAGTATATTATTTATTAATCCTTCCAACCCTCATCCCGACCTAAGCCAAGGTGAGACGTTGGGACAGTAGCTGCTAGTCGAGGCCTAGCAGCGACTGGGGGAGGAGTGTGACAGGTAGCTTATAGAGGTTAAGCCACCTGCCATAGGCAATAGAAAGAGAGTTCGAGGCGCGACGATACGCGGCGCCAGCGATCAAGCGACCGATGGCTTGACGCGATAAAAGGCGCAAAAATCCGCGGCGCGATCGATGAAGAATCGATAGCGCTACGCGGGAAAACCGAGAGGCGAGAGGGGAAGGAGGAGCCCTCCCCTCAAGCCTTCTTCTCGTCCGAGCCATTGTACTAGCCGCACGTATCGAATTTTTACGTCAGGAGTTTCTTTAGAAGAAAGAGGCGATTCTCCGGGTTTTTTCGGTAGCAGATTAAAAGAGCGCAATCACGTAAGTGGCCACTTATTCGTAATAATTTAGTCCACGAATATATTATATTTAGTTTTCCTGATGCGTGTGCGGTCACGTCAGGCATATATAGATATAGCAGAGTTACGCGCGAGACCGCGTAACTCAAACTCGATTAGGCCGTGCAAGTGCGAGTGAGAGGATCAATATCTCACTCGCACTATCATAGAATAGGCGTACGAGTAAGAGAAACTCACTCTTACTCGTACAACCTGCGAGCACGCAGTTGAGCGAGAGTAACGAGCTCTCTCGCTCAACCATAGACTGCAGCGTCGAGTGAGAGTAAGAGACGCTCTCACTCGAGCAGTCACGGGCTACGGCAGTATAAAAAGGGAACTGCTCTCTCTATATCTGCCGTCCATAGACTACACGTGTGTGTGTAGCCACATGAAGCGAAGAGGGTACGCATGCGTAGTGCGCACCTCGAGAATGAGTATTGCGCGTGAGGCAATACTAATTGCTCTTCGCGGTAAAGGACCTCTCCGCTATAGTTTATCAATTTTTGTAGTGTTTTGCTTGTTTTTATTGTTTAAATTATCCTTCAGCACAGAGCCGGTGCGTTCGTTCTTATTTTATTTCCCTACAGCGTCCCTATCCCGAATACCGCCGCCTCCGCGGGTGTGCCAATCTAGCATTGGCACACAAACTGACTAGCTGAGCCCGGTGGGAGCTACACCGGTGGCGGGGCCTGAGGCAAGGCCCCTCACAAATAAAAGAAGATAAAGCAGGGCCAGAGGAAGGTCCCGCGTTGTTAGTGGGTGTAAATAAATTTACCCCGTTACAATATATATATATATATATATATATATATATATATGTATATATATATACATACACATTTATTACAAAGATACTATATATATAAATATTTTATTTTAGTATAGTTAGTATATACATACATATATACATATAAAGAGATGTTTAAATAATCGAAAAACAAAAAAACTTTTAACTATCTTAGCTCTATGATTTTGTAATAAATTAGAAAAAATCCTACAAAACCGATAATATAGTTTATTAAATTTCGTCACTAACTTTATTAGAGAGCAAAAAATATTACATGTAAGTAATCCTGTAAAAGTTATTTATTTTGAATGCACATTTAATTTTTATGTTAAAAATATTTAATAATAAATAAATATCTACTGCATATATATATATATATATATATATATATATATATATATATATATATATATATATAAATATACACAAATAGCTTCATTTAAAATTATTTTAAAATATAGTATGTATGTATGAATAATATATATATATATATATTAGGGTGTCCCTTAAATTTCAATTTCAATATATTTTCACGCATACCTTCTAAAAACTTTCGTATTGACCTAATATAGTCTAGAAAATAACATTAGCCCGATTTATAAACGATAACCCGTGCCGACTTGAGTTTTTTACTTGTCCATACAAGTCGCGCGGGTGCAGCGCTGCGACCTGTTACTGCGAGTTTCAATTGTCATTTCATACGTGATTTCTAACATTATTAGTGCGTTGTTGTTTATTGTGTAAAGATGTCTGTGGAATTACGAAGTGATAAACAAAGTATTTACCTTATCGGACTTCCAAGCCATCAGATAAATGGTGCAAAATTACCATGTAATCGACAAGTTCTCACCGTTTTATTTTACAATATTCGTGAAGTCAATCTGACTGTTAGTGAAAGTGCGAATCTTGTTATAAGAGAGTGCATTATATTTTGGGAAAAAGCCAGAATTTCTACAAAGGCGTTTCCTGACTGCGTGAAGAAACTTGTTGACTTATATCATGTTTGGAGGGATCTGCAAAAAAACTGTAAGAAAACTCAGGTGACGTTCAAGAACCGTGAAAATAATTTTGTTAAAGACCTTGATAACTTATTTGATATTGCACATGCTGATGCCTTCGACAGAATGAAGTTAGAGGAAGACAAAGAATTTTTAAGGAAACAGAGAGAGCCTGGTCGACCGGGATGCTTAGGTGGAATTGAGAAAAAATTAGCGGAGAAAGAAAAATGAATTAGGCAAAGACGATTGGAAGAAGAGGAAAGAAAGTTAAAACAAAGAGAGTTATTGGCTGTTGCATATACTTCTTCGATAGATAGCTTGGAATATCTTGAGAATTCGTATGAGGAACAGATTTCGAACTCTGAACTTAGTACTCAGATTCCTTGCCCTGAAAAAAGTTCTAAAAGAGGCACGAACAGTTTCATAACTCCTTAACTGGTAGCAGCTTTAGATCGATGCCAATTAAGCATAAGGGACTCAGTTTACATTCTCCATGCGGTTGTAGAAGCGCTTGGTCTGAACAGCGATGATTTCCCTATTAACAAATCCTCGATTCAGCGAATTCGGACTCAGGCGAGAAAATCCAGGGCAGAAGCAATAAAAACTGACTTCCAGAATAACTTGCCTGACGTAGTCACAGTCCATTGGGATGGAAAACTATTACCTGGATTGGATGTACGAAGTTCAAAAAAAGAACGCTTGCCAATTATTGCTTCATTTCACGATAGAGAACAGCTTCTTGCAGTACTAAAATTAGAGAGTTCTTCTGGAAAACATCAAGCTAAAGCCATTTAACTGCACTCTTTGACTGGAACCTCCATGATAAAGTACAGATAATGTGCTGCAATACAACAGCTTCAAATACTGGCCGTTTCAGTGGAGCTTGTCCTATTTTGGAGCAGACTTTAGAAAGGGAATTGCTGCTTTTTGCTTGTCGTCATCATATTTATGAATTGGTGCTTAAAGCTGTTTTTGAAACCAAGGTAAAGCAAATTACAAGTAGCCCAGATATTCCAATTTTCAAAAAGTTAAGAGATAATTGAAAACATATTAACACCGATAACATTGAGCCACCTCTCGATTTCGTTAAAGCACATATTGCTGAGACAAACATTACATCTTTGTTAACTTTTTATAAGACTGAACTGGAAAAACCTTTTATTTACAGACGATTACCGCGAATTGGTTGAACTATGCGTTGTGTTCTTAGGAGGAGATACAGAGAATAAACTAAAACTCAGGCCCCCCGGAGCTTTGCATCAAGCGCGATGGATGGCGAGAGCAATCTATTCTATAAAAATATGTTTGCTTCAATCGCAACTTAAAATTACTGCAAAGGACAAAAATGCTCTACAAGATGTTTGCTTATTTATCGCCACCTTGTATACTAAACCTTGGCTTGAATGCACAGTTGCAATTAAAGCACCTTACCAAGACTTGTGCTTTTTGAAAGCTCTAAAAGAATATGAGAAAGTAGACGCGACAAGTTCCAAGGCATCCATAAGCAAGTTTGTTCATCATTTATGGTATTTGTGTGAAGAAACAGTCATGTTATCACTCTTTGATGAAGAAGTTGATTCCAAAACCAAGACAAAAATGATTAATAATTTAAACAAAGACGAAAGTTCAGATTCCGCTAAACGCTATCTCCCATCGAAGGAAGAAATTACGCAAAATTTGTTTGGTAAGCTTAATATTTTTTTGTTTCTTTTTCAAAGTTTCGTGGCTTAGTTTTTGCATATTTAAACTGTTTTTTCTTTCTTACAGAAATGACGCTGGATGATTTTGTGACTCAAAGAAGCAAACAATTTCTATCTCGACTGCAGATCGACGAAAGTTTTCTTCGGGAAGATGTACCTTCTTGGGGTGACAATCCTGCTTTTTTGGAAGCTAGAAGACAAATAAGTCGTTTGAAGGTCGTAAATGACACTGCTGAAAGAGCTGTTAAATTAATACAAGATTTTAATGGACTTATCACGGCTGAAGAAGAGCAAAAACAGTTTTTGTTGCGTTGTGTTCAGGAACATAGAAATCTGTATCCAGACTGTAAAAAAACTACACTAAAGAGAAGTTACTCTAATTAATTATTTATTTATAATATAATTTGTATTTAAATAAAAGTTTATGTTGATCTTATTTTATTTTTACTCATATTTACTTTATTTGTTGCATTTTTATTAGTTTTGGATCAAACCAAAATGTTAGGCCAAAACACCATTTTCTATTAAACTTTAGAGCTCGGTCGGCACGGGTTGCAATCATGCTACAAATATGAAATTTCATATTTAAGTACATTTTAGCATTTTTAAAAAAAGTAAAGGGTATGCGTTTCGAAATTCTAAAAAAAAAATTTTTTTGCCATATAAGGGACACCCTAATATATATATATACATATATATATATATATATATATACACATTTATTACAAATATACTGTATATATATATACACATTTATTACAAATATACTATATATATATATATATATATATATTTTATTTTAGTACAGTTAGTATATTATATATATACATATAAAGAGATGATGAGATATTTTAGTATAGTTAGTACATGGCCCTTTGATACATGTAAGGAGATGATGAGATAAAAACAAGAAATTGTCTTGTTCAGATTATCTCATCTTAATATGATTCTAGATATTAGACGAAATGCTTGAAGAGCAATTTGATCAAAATTTGGGGGCACATATCGTATCTTCATAACGAATGCACGAATTTTAATGCTTTTTTTTTTATTTGAAAGAACATAAAAAAATAGCAAAGTTGTTATATTACATTTTATTAAATATTAAAATGTATACTTAAAAAAAATTTTTTAATTTTTAAATGCACTAATTTAAAGTATAAATGGGTGCGCCAGGTGCCCGTGGTTAGTACCAATACTTACCACGGGGCGCTGGCGCACCCCTTGATTTTTCAGACAGAATAATCTTTTTTCCTTTTTCTAACTTTTTGTAATATATTGCATCTTTCTTTATTAATTTTTCTTTGTGGTTTTGTATTAGTTTGTTATTTCCTTGGTCCAACTTTATTTCATCTATCTCAATCAATTTTACTGTTTTAAGTATATCATCTTCTTTTATATTCGATTTCATCACAGGATTTCTACTTAAACAATCTACTTCTGTGTTCTCTTTACCTGGTATACATTCTGTCAAAAAAATACCGGGAATTATTGATTTAAATCTGGTGGGGCAATTTAGGCAGGTAAAATTTTTTTCTATTGGGTTGGTACAACTGTCCTTAATGACTATGCTAAGTTTGAGCGGAATCTGTTAACGAGTGTGTTTACAGTAGCTGGTTAAGTCAGTGGCCTTCAGCTCGCGCGCCGAATTTTGTTTTATGGCTTCAATCGACTGAAAACGGGTGCCACGGAGCGGCAATTTAAGTTTCGGGAAGAGGAAAAAGTCACAGGGAGCCAAATCCGGCGAATATGGTGGTTGTTCAAGCGTGTTCGTTGAGTTTTTGGCGACAAAGTCGGTCACAATAGTAGCTCGGTGAGACGGCGCGTTATTGTGTCTTGCGGCCACCTTTCTCATGCCCAAAATATTAATTAAAATCGTACATGTGAACTCGTGGGATATCTCAAGTTCATGTGCTATCTTTCTTAAGCTGGTATGACGGTTTTCAAGCACCATTTCCTTAATTTTATCGACGTTATCTGCGGTCGAAGCCGTCGATGAGCGTCCGGAACGAGGCAAGTCTTCGACGACTTCACGACCCTCCTTGAAGGCTTTGTACTACTCATACGCACGGGTTTTCTATAGTGATTTATCACCAAAAGCCTTTTGCAACATTTTCAATGCATCGGCACACGAAATTTCATTCGCAACACAAAATTTTAGACAAATTCTTTGTTCAACGTAATCACCCATTGTAAAAAATCGGCACGCACTATTGACATCGACTGACTTAACCAGCTACTGTAAGCACACTCGTTAAAAGATTACGCTTAAACTTGGCATAGTCATTAAGAACAGTTGTATCAACCTAGAAAAAAAAATTTTACCTGCCTTAATTGCCCCGCCAGATTCAAATCGACAATTCCTGGTACTTTTTTGACAGAATGTATATTTGATCTTAAAATCGTATTGAGATAGATAATAAGTTTGATCGCCTAGTTCTTCGTCAGTTCTTGCTTTCATATTCATATTTTTTAGGGGTTTATGGTCCAAGTATATTTTGAAATATCTTCCTATTAGCCAGTGCTGCCAGTATTTAATCGCTTCCTTTATAGCTAGACACTCTAAGTATATTGCTTTTTTCTTTTTTTGGCATTTGTTCAATTTTTTTGAAAAATAGGCTACTGGTTTATTTTCCGCGTTGTGTTGTGTCTGCTTCAATACAGCTCCCATGCCTTCTATTGATGTGTCTGTATAAATTGTAATTGGGAGGTTTGGGTTAAAGATCTCCAGCACTAGTTGATAACATAGTAATTTCTTGATTTTATTGAAAATCTTCTCGCATTTTTCTGTCCATTTAAATTTTTCATTTTTCCTTAATAACTTGTGCAAGGAGTCTAGCATAATCAAACTTTTTGGGATATATTCGTTGTTAGAAGTTGATTTTTCTTAGAAACTGTCTCACATTTTTTGGTGTTGTTGGGGTTGGAAATTTCTGTATTGATATTATATTATCTTTCAGTGAGCTAACTGTGTTGTTTCCTATTATGTGGCCTAAATATTTAACTGAACTAGCTGCAAACGTACATTTTTTTAATTTAAGTCTGAATCCTTCCTGTTTTATTGATTCTAGCACTTCTTGTATATGATTTAAATGTTCTTCAAACGTTTTTGAATGTATTAGTATATCATCTATGTAATTTACCGAAAATTCCTTTAATCCATGTTTTATTAATATATTACTCAAAATTCTTTGGAATATTGCTGGTGAAGTCTTGAGTCAAATGGTAGACACGTCCACTGATAATGACCTTCTTGAGTTATAAATCCTGTTTTACTCCTATCTTTTATTTTTTGTGGTATTGACCAAAAAGCGGAATTGATATCTAGTGTTGTATAATATTCGCAGTCTCTTGCTCTTAGTATGATGTCATCTATTAGTGGAAACAGCTGTGCTTGTGGTATTATATTTTTGTTTAAATCTCTGAAGTCGATACAGAGGCGAGATCGTTTTCTTCTATCTTTCTTATAGGCTAATGTGACTGGCGTAGCGAATGGATTGCATGACTCTTCAATTAAATTTTTTTCTAACAGCTTTGCTACTTGTTTTTCTATTTCTTGTTTGTCATCTATACTGCATCTGTATAGTCTTTTATTACAGTATTTATCCACTATCAAATCTATTCTAGCCTCGTAATCTTTCATTGTTCCGACATCATACTTATCTTTGGCAAATACTGATTTGTGTTTCTCTATTAATTTTCTTATCTTAATTTTTTTTTCTTTTTCCAAGTGTTTTATTTCAATTTGACAGTCATCTATCTCCACGTGCTCATTAAAATTTACTAAGTATTTTGTGGTTTGTTTATTTGGTTCTTCTAATTTCATTGGTTTTTAAAATTTTATTTCTTGTTTTTTTTTGTGAAATTTGTAACTTTTCATTTAGTCTCAGTCCGAATAATGGTATCATATCTAAACCAATTATAAAGTCTTCAAAATCTTCTTTCTCTATTATATAAACATCTATTTTTCTAAATCTATCTAAAATTTTTATTTTGATTGTTACTAATCCATCTGTGTGTTTTACACTATTGACTGATTTTAAGAATATTTTGTTTTTATCTCTTATTTTATTGTTTATATTTACCCATTTAGCATTTATCAAAGAGACTTGAGATCCTGGGTCATAAGTTCCATCTAATTCTAATATATTTTCTAATAACATCTTAATTTTAATCAATGGTGTGTTTACATGTTTTTTTGTTCCGTGTTGAGATCGACTTCTATCACCGTGTTACTTTTTGTTATCTTTGGTTCATCTCTTTTATCTATTCTGAACCAACATTTGTTTTCTGGGTGGTATCTAATTCTCTTCCTATTGTCTCACATGTTTTACATGGTTTTTTTTCTTCATTTCTGGGTCTATAATTTTGTTTATTATCTTTCTTTTTCTCTATCTTTCGTTCATATTTTTGTAATTCATTAATTAGATCTTCTGTATTTTCTAAATCATCTATGTTAATTTTTTTTCTTATGAAATCTAGTGATCCAGCTCCAATACTATCAATTAGAGTATCCTCGTGTTCTTTTTTATTTATTCCTCGCAACAATCTTTCTTTTTTTATGGCATACAGTCTGTCAAGTACAAGCGTGGTCGTGTTAATTTATAAAAAAATTTATTTGATGAAACTTTCATATTCATATATACATTGTACACATTACAAACAATGATGCAATTCGGTCAATAATGTGTCCAGTCACCACTGGCGTCGATAATTGCCTGGCATCTCCGAGGCATGCTTTCTACTAATTTGACGGCGTATTCTAGTGGCAAGGATCTCCAGATCCGACAAATTTCGTAAGACAACTGCTTCAAAGTCTATGTGCGTCTTCCACGAAGCTTCCGTTTAATATATGCCCACACATTTTCAATAGGGTTTGCATCGGGCGACTGCGACGGCCAATCCAATGTAACGATGCCAGATTGAGTCTTCCGCTGAGTACAGAGCTTGCTGCGGTGTTTAGGATCGTTGTCCTCCTGCAGAATCCAATCTTCATTTTTTGTGATGAACCATCGTTTGGCAGATGGCAGTAAAGCCTTTTTGTAGATTTTTATCATTTTCTCGGCATTTAGGTTGTCAGTAAAGAGGTGCAAAGTGCCGAATCCCTGCTTTGAGAAGCAGCCCCAAAGATGCACCTTTATTCCATGTTTTACGATCCGCTGAACAAGCCTATTGGTGGAAGTTGACCAGGCTCGCGTGAGGACAGAACGTGCCCATATAGAACATTCATCAGTAAAAATGACATTTTCAAAATCTCTATCAATATTCTCATGCGCCCAAGCGAATCGCTTTGTCACATGTTTTTCAGTCAACAGAGGCTTCTTCATTGTGTTGCGCCATTTCAGATGATGAGTACGAAGATGGGTTTGGATAGTTTCGTAGGATATATCTAAACCTTTTGCCATTAATTTTGCTTGTCCTAGCCGCAGTGTTAAAGCAGAATTCCGCGAAAACAGATTCACTATTCTTTTTTCATCTTTTTTGTTCACTTTTCCTATCGAGCCACGTTCTGGTAAATCATCGACATTTTTAGCCACTTCATATCGCTGTATCCACTTCTGTACAAATGCCTTCGACTTTCTTATATATTTAGCAGCCGCTAATTGCGACTTGGGACCTTTCGGGTGGATGCAAAGGAACACAGCCTCGTAGCGCGACGCGTACTTAGCACTTATAGCGTTTAACGTGATTCTCTTTCAAAAGATTAACGATAACTGTATCTTTGTTGACAATGCATCAAGGACAAAGCTTTTTTCTATCGGCTCGCAAAGAAATTAGAGCAAACTCTCTTATTACCTGTCGGTGAAGTCGACCACGCTCTTACTTGACAGACTGTAGTTTACTAATGATCCTTCTTTGTATCTATAGTTATGTGCATACATTATATTATTCCATCCTTTGTTTGAAAAAGTCTCTATCAACGCTTGCTTCTAAGTTGACCACTCCTCATTACATTTTTTTTTTAATGTTCTGGAGCTACGAGGTCTGGCTATTAAATAACGAGACTGCGCGCCTAGAGGGCGCCGTAGAGGGGTGAGAAAAAAAATGAGTAGTGCGTTGGGTATCTAGATATCTTGTCTATGCACGTACCAAAACACGTTCTCGTCACTATTATTGTATTTGTGCAGTAGCGGTTTGAAACGAACGTGTTTTTTTCTCGTGCCGAAAACCATTTGTGACGAAAAACAGGAGCAACGTATCAATCTCAAATTTCTCGTTAAATTGAAAAAAACTCCGACTGAGTGCTGTAAATTGTTGCAAGAGGCCTATAGGGACAATTCTCTATGTCGTGCGCGTGTTTTTGAGTGGTGTAAGCGCTTTAGTGAGAGCCGAGTGAGCACTGAATATGACCAACGCCCAGGTCGCCCTGTCACTGTTTCAACTCCGAAAACAGTGACCAAAATCAACCAAATTGTGCGTGCAGATCGTCGAATGAGCATCCGGATGATTGCAGAGGCTGTAAACGCCGATAAAGAAACGGTTAGACAAATTTTACACGAGGAATTACACATGACAAAAGTCTGTGCGAAGTTGGTGCCAAAAAACCTGACTCCTGACCAAAAGCTCTTGCGTCAACAGGTCTGCTCATATTTCCTTGAAAGGTTAAAAAAGATTCCGGACTGTTGAAAAACATTATTACTTGCGACGAAACATAGATTTTTTAATACGATGTTAAAACAAAGCGGCAATCGATGTATTGGAAGACGCCTGAATCGCCCAGAATCAAAAAAGCAAGGATGTCCTAATCAAAATTCAAGGCAATGTTGATCGTTTGTTTCGACATTAACGGTATCGTGATGACTGAATGGGTTCCAGAGGGTCAGACTGTCAACCAGACTTACTATTTGTCAGTTTTGGCAACACTGCGAGAACGAGTTCGTAAGAAACGGCCCGAGTTGTGGAAGAACAACTCGTGGATTTTGCACCAGGGCAACGCACCTGCCCATAACGCGCTATCTGTGAAGCAGTATTTGGCCGGTAAGCGCACTCCAGTGCTCGAACACGCGCCGTACTCGCCAGATTTGGCACCGTGCGACTTTTTTTTGTTTTTGAAGATAAAATCTGCTTTGAAAGGGACCCGATTTGAGTCGATGGAAGCGGTAAAGCAAAAAACGGCAGAGCTCCTAAAGGCCCTCACCAAAGAAGACTTCCAGCACTGCTTCGATCAATGGAAAAAAACGTATGGGAAGGTGTGTGGCGAGGGAAGGGGAGTGTATTGAAGCGGAGCATTCGAATGTAGAATAATTTTTATAATAAAACCCTTCTTTGTAACCAGTCTTGTTATTTAATAGCCAGACCTCGTATACCAGTTTTGACATGTTTCGTCTAAAAGTAATCTTAATTATTTAATTTTTGTATTATCTTTTTAAATTTTGAATCTAGCACATTTTTTTATAAACGTATCTATCCACAGTCTAACATTTGTAATGTCGGTATACAGTTTCGACATTTAAATGCACACATTTTTTTTTATTTTTCTCTTTTGCCACCTACACGCATACGTCTGCAAACACTTTAAATTCACAAGTCACAAAACCGTTCGGTAACGCCACTATACCGATCTTTGTTTTCTATTACCTGCAATTATTTTAAAAGTACGGGTAAAGAAAATCAGTGTGCTCCAAAATTTCCTTGCCTACAAAACCCTAGGACTCTAATTTTGAGCCCTAGGTTAAACTAACAATTTTACAAATAAATATACACAAAATAAATTTATCATAATAGCTTATCCTCCTTAGAAAAGAAAAGTTTGGAAGCAACGCAAACTGATCTTGACGAACACGTGCGTGACACTAAGGCACTGGAAAAGTAATAAATTTCCCGGAGGACCTTTTTTTTATGCTGCTCTAGTCCTCTTTCACTTGAGTCGCAGAATCTCTAGTCCTCTTTCACTTGAGTCGCAGAATAGTTTTAAGTTATTAATTACACCAGCGGAATAAATAAATTAAATTAAAAACAATCAACAACTAGATTAAAAACTACAAACTAACAGAGATATTGAAACGAATAAAATAAAATAGATAAAATTTATGCGATTATACTTTCTCAATTTTTACTGATCTAAGAGTTTTTGCACAAACCAACAAGGAAGATTTTTAATTGATACGGGATTGGAACTAACCCTAATAAAGTTGCAGTTATTGCCAAAAGCGAATAAAACTAATTTTTCAAAAAAACATTTTTTAAAGGCATAGGGAAGAGATATACGCCTACCCTAGGTTCTATTGTAATCCTTATATGAAATCATCAAACGACGCTTCATATTATTCAAGATGACGCACCTCTTCGAAGCCTTGGGCTATTAGGCTCTGAATTTTTCCAAGAAAGCCAAGCAGTCATCGATTTTGAAAACGAAATCATCAGTACTAATGCACAAAACGCTAAAATATTCTTTAAAACTTCAATCCAACGAACACCTCGTATAAACGAAATAAAAATTATCACTGAGGAAAATAATGCTTCTCCAACGCTTCCATTCGCTTGCACAAGCGAAGAAACGCTCAAGACTCCCGAATTTATAGATAAATTTTGCTCTTCCGAAAAAGATACTAGTACGGTAATGTAACTTTTATACCAAATCAACGAAGTTGAAACCGCACAAGAACTTGATTTCGAAATCGAGCCTCACGAACAACTCGTCGAAGCCAAAGCACCGGCAATGAACGACAAAACAAATATACTGGATCTATTATCAACCGATAACCTTGATGAAGAAGAAAAATTACATATATTCGAACTAATAGATAAAAATAGATATGTATTTTTCTTGCTTGGAGACGAACTACCAGACACGGACTTAATTATGCATGAAATCCCAACGACCGACAAAGAACCAGTCAACGCGGAGCAATATAGATTCCCTCACTCACTTAAGAACGAAATTGACCGACAAGCAGAGTTACTATTAAAGGTGGGAATAATTAAAGATTCCACGTCTCCATCAAATACGCCGGTGTGGGTTGTATCAAAAAAGCCCGATTCACAAGGAAGACCAAGATGGCGCATGGTGTTAGATTTTAGAGCGCTGAACGAAAAAACCATAGGTTATTCGTATCCACTTCCAAATATTAAAGAAATATTCGACCAAGTAGGATCTGCTCGATACTACACCGTGCTTGATTTAGCTTCAGGATTTCATCAAATAAAAATGCACCCAAAACATGCACACAAAACGGCTTTTAGCACACCGTTCGGACATTACGAATTCGTGCGAATGCCGTTTGGCTTAAAGAACTCTCCAGCTACCTTCCAAAGGTTAATGGACAAATTTTTTAAAGGTTTGCAAGGCAACATACTTTTCGTTTATTTAGACGACATAGTAATTTATTCGAATAATTTAACCGAACATCAAGAAAACCTGACGCTTTTATTCGACAGGTTAAGAAGCGCAGGGCTAGAATTGCAAACCGATAAATGTGTATTTTTAAAAAGAGAAGTTGTTTATTTAGGTCATGTGTTAAGCGGCCAAGAATTAAGATCAGATCCTAAGAAGTTGGAAGCTGTTAATTTTCCGATTCTCAAAAATGTAAAAAGCGTAGGACAATTCCTCGGACTAGCGGGTTATTATAGGCGTTTTATTAAAAATTTTGCATATATCTCAAAGCCACTAACAAAACTTCTAAAAAAGGATACAGCATTCAAATGGGACAAAAAAACGGACGAATCATTTTATACATTAAAAGATTTATTATGTAAAGCACCGTTATTACAGTTTCCACGTTTAAAAGAGCCACTTTTTATAACATGCGATGTCTCAAGATCCGCTGTAGGCGGCGTTCTGTCTCAAGGCATGCTCGGAAAAGATCTGCCGATAGCTCACACTTCGCGCTTACTTCGTGGAGCAGAAGCAAATTATGACGTATACGAAAAAGAAGCATTAGCTGTCATACATTGCGTAAAAGCCTTCCGATCTTATGCTTATGGCCGCAAATTTACAATAGTCACTGATCATCAACCTTGAGTTTGGTACAAAACCGCGGACTGCAATGGGCGAGTCCAAAAATGGCGGTTCAAACTATCAGAATATGATTATGAAATAATTTACAAACCCGGAAGATTAAATTCAAACGCTGGCACATTATCTCGAAATCCCGTCAAGGAAGTACAAGTAAATGCATTAACAAGAGCCTAACAAAAAAGTATAAACAATGCTTCTTTCAATAAGGAAATAAAAGACGCTCCAACTAAAGATAAAAATGAAAAACCAATACCACCTAAGAAAAATACAAAGAAAATCAAGAGAAAATATTGGGTGTACAACTTTGCTTCCGCCGTCTTGCAATAGATGGCTGTAGCGGTAAGTGGTAGTTGTGATAAATAGATCATAGATGTCATACAATAAGCTTAGGTATTTGTAAACATAACGCAATCGAAATATTAGTCGATTTGTGTCTGCATCATAAAGTTATTCTCGATTAAACATGTCAGCTTACGAGCCAAATTCTCATTATTTGCGGGAGGTTTTAATTTTCTGCTTTAATATGAAGAGATCTGCGACTAAGGCTCATCGAATGCTCTCAAATACCTATGGTAAGGCCGCTATTAGTGAAAAAACGTGCCGAGAGTGGTTTCAACGCTTCAAGAACGGCGATTTTAACGTCGAAGACCAGCATGGCGGTGGAAGAAAGAAGGTTTTCGAAGATGCAGAATTGGAGGCATTACTTGATCAAGACTTGTGTCAAACGCAACAAGAATTGGCAGGATCATTGGGAGTGACGCAACAAGCCATTTCAAAACGCCTGAGAGTCATGGGAATGATTCAGAAACAAGGAAATTGGGTGCCGTACGAGTTGAAGCTGAGAGATGTTGAACGGCGTTTGTCTGTTTGTGAACAGCTGCTTGCAAGGCAAAGACGGAAGGGATTTCTGCATCGCATTGTAACTGGGGACGAAAAATGGGTTCACTACGATAATCCCAAGCGCAGGAAATCATGGGGATATCCCGGCCATGCTTCCACGTCGACGGCCAAACCGAATATTCACGGTTCCAAGGTCATGCTTAGTATTTGGTGGGACCAGCTCGGCGTAGTATATTATGAGTTGTTAAAACCGACTGAAACAATCACAGGCGATCGTTATCGAACGCAATTAATGCGTTTGAGCCGAGCATTGAAAGACAAACGGCCGCAATACAACGAGAGACATGATAAAGTGATTATACAGCATGACAATGCTCGACCCCATGTTGCGAAAGTGGTCAAGACATACTTGGAAACTTTGAAATTGGAAGTCCTACCCCACCCGCCGTATTCTCCAGACGTTGCTCCCTCGGACTATCACTTGTTTCGATCAATGGCACACGGCCTGGCTGACCAGCACTTCCGGTCTTATGAAGAAGTAAAAAATCGGATCGATTCGTGGATCGATTCAAAAGATGACCAGTTTTTTCAACGCGGGATTTGTATGCTGCCCGAAAGATGGGAGAAAGTAGTGGCCAGCGATGGACAATACTTTAAATCATAAATGTATAACCAGTTTTCTACAATAAAGCCTCGAATTTCGGAAAAAAACGGCGGAAGCAAAGTTTTACACCCAATAGATTACTATGAAAGCGACCTAGACTCTGACGAAATGGAGGAGGCTACCACAGCCCCCTTTATACAAACCAAAAAAATAGAAAATAAGGCAGCCGTCGAATCGACGACTGAAAAAAAAGCGAGCAATGTAGATCAACCAACTTTCGATTACAGCTCTACAGATTGCGACTCTAACCCAGCAGACTCGGAAAGCGAAATATTAAGTAACGATAGACTCGCTCAAGGCGCTGTGATACAAACTCGCGAGCCTCAAAATACGCGAATAGATAATATAGCTTATTTTATCACTTCAGACGGCACTTTTTACGACGACTGCGCAAGGAAGTTGATTGAATTTAAAAAGATTTCGCCAACTCAAGATCTCGAAGTGGGAGAGATAAAACAAGTAAAAAAAAAAGGCAACCGTTATTTTTTCCCTATATGTATTAGAGATAAACAACAGGAATCTCCTTCGAAAATCAAAGATAATATAATCGACGCATTATTAACATTAAAAGTAATTTTAATAAAATTAAAACAAAAAAATATTAGTATTTCCAGAAGCAATGCAATAGAAAATTTAACTTGGGCAGAAATAGAAAATATAATTGAAAATATATTTAAAAATACACCGATTACCATAATCATATGCGAAGGAACACTTCATTATGTACTGATCGATAAAAGAAACGAGATTTTCAACGAATTACATAATCTGCCAATAGGAGGACACCAAGGAGTGTCAAAAACATATAATCGTATACAACAAACATATTATTGGTAAAACTTGAAAGACGACGTGCGAAGGCGAATCCAACAATGCCTCGATTGCCAATTGAAAAAATTGGTGCGTCTAAAAACCAAGCAGCCAATGATTATAACAGACACTTCTGGAAGTGTTTTTGATTAGGTCGCGATGGATATCGTAGGCCCAATTAAGCCAACAAAACAGGGGAATGAGTACATACTCACTATACAAGATCAATTATCGAAATTTAGCATAGCAGTACCTTTAACAAATACTTTAGCCACAACAATAGCCGACGCTTTAATAAAAAAGTACATCTGCACTTTTGGTGCACCTAAATCCATTCTCACAGATCAAGGAAAGAACTTTTTGAGTTCTTTAATAACCAAGATCGCTAAGCGATTTAGAATTAAGAAATTGCAAACCACTGCTATTCACCTGCAATTAAACGGATCGCTAGAACGATCGCATCACGCCTTAGGAGAATTTCTAAAGCAGTATACCGATGCAAACAACGAATGGGATGAATGGATAGAAATTGCAATGCTAAATTACAACACCAGTGTGCAAAAGAGCACCAAACATACACCTTATGAAGTAGTATTTGGCAAATTAGCACGGGTACGATCAAGCGATCCTTAAAAATTGAGGATATGCAGCCCACGTACCGTGATTACATAACCGAGTTAGTCACTCGATTAAATCAAATTGAAAGATTAGCCTATGATTATTTAGTACAATCAAAATTCCGAAATAAAAAATATTACGATAAGACGAAAAATCAGAAAAATTTTAAGGTCGGAGATTCAGTGTTCTCACTCTCAGGTCCGAAAGTTGGCAAATTTGGAAATCATTATTACGGCCCTTATAAAATCTTAGAAATATTAAAGAAAAACAATATAAAAATTTAATTTAAAAAATCGTGTAAAATAGTAAACGCCAATAGATTAAGAATATTACACATCAGTAGTGATATTAAACCACCGTTAAAATTAAAGAAAAACCATAAGCCTCTCGATAGTGACTAATTACTTCATGATTCGTATTAATATTAGAATAAATGGTAAATAAATTAAATAAAAATATTACAATAAATTAATGCCAATAAGATAAATATAAAAAGCAAAAAGAGAATTAATAAAAAAAAACTATAATAATATGTAAATAAAAAAATTAATGACACTTCCTTAATATTTAAGAAATTAAGCTTTTACCAAGAAACTAATATCGGTTTGATTGCAGATGCGTCCAGAAAATATTTTCTTACTCTTCTTTATAAGTCAGGTCCACGCAATGATAGGATATAATTGCAGGTCTCGACATTTAAACATAACCGTATCGCTGTTAGAAGTAGGAGGATGCGACCTGCCGAGAAACCCCATCAACGTGACGCGAGAGTACATCCAACTTTTACAAATTAATGAATGCACCGAAATTAGCGTCTTGCAATGCAAGCTAGAAATTCATAGAATAATCTATCATTGTGGTATGTACTCACACAATTCGATCGTTCAACACGGCGAGAACGATTACATATACGAAATAAACAAATAAGCGTGCCAAGAAGCGCATGTAACTGGCATTTTGAAATTCGGCGACAAAACTATAATAAGCGCGCTTAAAGTAAATAGCACGTCGGTGCATTCTATGACGTTTGCAGGATCCTTATCAGGGGATGGACAATGCAACGGAGCTGTTTATATTGATCCCTACGGATCATAAGAGTCCGTAGTGGTACAAGACACCATGAAAATTACTCTTAAGGAGCAAAAAGCTCAGGTCGACATTGACCAAAATAAACTTAAATTATACTCCGGTTTGTCGTGCACCCTCTCAGATGGATCCTGTACGGATTATGAAAATGGATTTACATTTTGGAACGCAGTCTCTAGCGACCATTGTAAATTCATTCAATATGGAATCCTATACGAAGGCTTAGCGAATAAACTCACCGATACCAAGTTTACTACTGAAAGAACAATATACACGCTGTCAATGAATGACATTACATTCGCGCCGACCTTTAAGTCATTTATTTTGAAGTTGCAAATTCGTATTGTCAATTTATAGAAACAAAATTCAACTTATTAATTACTGTAAAATACACAGCCGTATTTGAACTACAAATTTTATAGTTTTATAACTTTTTATAAATAACAATGCGTATAAAAATCTTGCGCCGCATGCTTGCATTCATTTAACAATTATAAAATTTTAATTATAAATAAAAATTTTATAATTGTTAAATCAATAAATAATGACTGTATAATTGATAATTATTTCCGATATCCAAATAAAAAATTTAATTGTGTAGGATAACAACAAATCAAGTATTTTAATAATAAAGGGGATTATATATTTCGAAAATTTATACTTAAACTTAATTGATTAAAGTATAAACGTAATACATAATAAGATTGAAATATGGATTTACCACAATGATATACAATATTTAAGGGGAGGTTTACCTTTTTCTGAACCAAAAAATCGATTTTTCTTTTTTTACATTTTTTTGTAGTTAATTACGTGTAGAATATATTGCCAAAACCGTTTGGTCGTATGTATATTTTTTTTAAAGCTATGGAACAAAAACGAGACCGACGTTAACACAGATTAATCGTTAATCAAATCTTTAAACGCGTTTTTCTCGAAACCACGTTTTTCGAACTGTTGGCCACGATTACTAAAAAACTACTCGATGGATCGCCTTTTTTTTTTTTTAATTGTTAAAGTATTTATCGGAAAGTAGACTACAATTAAGATGATATATGCATTATTTTTATTTTTAGAGTACTTTTAAGAGTGAAAAAAAACTCAATAATGAAAAAAAACATTCAAATGCCCGCCATTTTGTTAATTTTTGATTTTTAGCGATGATTGTAGGTCAGATGCCGACTACTCTCATATATTTTATAAAACTTTTTCGATTTTTACTTCTCGTTCATTTTTGCAGGTGCTAGAGTGGCCAACAGCGGGACACCTTTTTTGGAGATGGTCACTTTACGGGGCGTGCCATTGATTACCGTCACGATATTTTGTCATAAAAAAAATTTTTTTTAGTACTTTTTATTGTATTAAACAAGTGGCGAACAATTCAAGTTGTTTATTAATTTCCTTCTATGAAAAAAAAATTTCAAAAAAACTTGTTTTGGTCAATAAAATGGTAAACCTTCCCTTAAGTTCTAGGTTTATATTATAATTTTTTTGTTCTAGATGATAGAAAAACCATAATTGATGGTTGTTTAACGTAAAATATAACGTGTAAAATTTAAAAATATTTGAAATATTATACTTTTTAAAATATTATTATTATATTATTGTACACAATAATTCGTAAGTTTTGTTAGTATTACAAATAATTTGAAATTTATTGCTAATAGTTTTAATATTGTAGTTGAAATTTCGTTTTTTTTTTTTTGTATTATATCAAAATTTTGCGCTAAATACTATTAAACTATGTAAAATAGCGTCAAAAAATTGTTTAAACTAGTTATAAGTGAATTGTAAGTATTTGGAAAAAAACAAGCTTTCTCTCTCTCTCGCACTCTCGCGACCACAATGAAGGAGGATCTCTGAAAAAGGCCCACGCCCCCGGGCCGGGCCCGAATTTCCCGGGAAAGCTAAGGGTGCGGAAAACTCTCCCTCAATGTGCATAAATACCGCCGACGCGCGAAGTTCGTCGGAGTCAACCATCATCAGCCGAAGAGCATCGACACCGCCATTTGACAAGAAATAAGTTGCTGAATCAAAACGAGCCGACTGTGCCCCGGACCGAAGGACATCGTAAGACCCCAGCAGGCAGAGCCTGATCCGGGTTACCACGAGCCGACCGCGCCCCAGCACAGCACCAAGTCAACTCGCCAACTCGTCGAAGAGAGAGAAAGAGAGAGAAAGTGAAGTGATCTTTTTCCTCCAAATAAAAAGTAAGACCAATATTAAATATTTTAATTTCAACCATAAACTCATCTTTTCATTCTTTATCTATTTTCCTCCAAAAAGTCGCTGGACTAAATATAAAGTGTCCTTCGACTTTTACCCTAATTGAATATTGTTAGGTCCTATACCGAGAGTAGGCAAGCCTATAGTGGCTTGTCGCATTCTCAATCCCGAACTACATACCTATCATTTATAAAAATTAATTCATTCTTCCTCAGTGATTTCTTCGGCCGCCCCAAGCCTATGAGCTTCAGTGCTCAGGCTTAAAATAGGCCAAAAGCTGCAGAGAAATCAAATACTTCCGACATTACACATTAGTTCTCTTGTTGTTAAATTTTTTTATTATGAATTTATCCATAATGTGTTTTAGATTCACTTCTTCTTCTCTTTTTTCTGACTGTTCAATTAATTTTTCTAAAATTCTTGATAGTTCTGTACTTTGTCCAATTCCTTCTTTACCTATTTTTTCAAATATTTTTCTCCAAATTGCATATTTCCAGTTTCATCTATATATTCTTGTTGTAATTCTGTAGATAATTCTATCCATATACTTATCATACCACCTCTTTTTACTAAAGATTTTTTTACCTTTTTATACTCGTTAGTTTCAATTAATATTGCATGGTAATTTGAATAAGCGATCTCACTTGAGATAGCATAGCTTATTCCTTCTTCTGTTGTAATTGAGGTTATGGCGATGACAGTTGTTTTGCTATCTTTTGCTGAAGCCACAGCCTTAAAAGTAAATTCTAATTTCATTTTATTAAGACAAAAATTGTCGTTTTATAATATCTAAATTTCTTGAGGTTAGAATAAAGGAGAATAAATAGATTAAATTGTTTCTCTGTAAATAAAAGTTATTAATATTATTATGATTACTTACTATTAACAATAATTACAGTATTTACAAGTTACCTGTAAATAAGAGAAACGACAATTAAAGTCTATTATTCGTCTCTCTTTCACAAAACTATTTAATCACTTTACTTTTATTATATTAATCAATTTATTATTTTGTAGAAGTTTTATTCTTATTATAAATTCTATATCTCTCTATCTATGTTTTCTTTCTCCCCGCTTCGTTATCGATGATTCATCGTAATCGATAACCTTGATACCTAACGAGACATTTAGTGGGTATTGATAGATGAGCGCGCAGAGTATACTAAGCGCGCTAGACTTAAAGAGAGTACATTTTCTTTACAAATATATTTCCTTTTTTCTTTTCTTTCCTTATTAATAATTTAGTGTCCGGCCTGTGTTACGGGCCTGGCTGCACTGTATCGTTAGTAATTTAGGAAATAGCATAGATATGTTAGATAATTTATATTATGATTTTTGTAAACGATAATTAAGTGTCCGACCTGTGTTACAGGCCTGGCTGCACTTTACCGTTGGAAAATAGTAAATAGTATATAAATGTTAGATAACTTAGTATAATAAACGAGTGTCCGGCCTGTGTTACAGGCCTGGCTGCACTATCTTGTTAATAATTTAGGAAATAGTAAACAGTAATAAAGTGTCCGGCCTGTGTTACAGGCCTAGCTGCACTTTACTGTAAATAATTTTAAAAAATAGCAAAGACTTAGAAAGGAAATTGGTTATAAAACAATAATTAACGAATTTTATAAATTAACTCACTTTTTATTGATGGTTTTTCTTTTAGCTGTTGCTATACAAGGATATGCCGGGCTTGATGCTGAACTCGCTGGTTACAATAGCGATGGCAAATTCTGGTGCACGGATTTACAGAAAAATTAAACAAAGAAAAATTGAAAAATTGAGTGAAGTGAATTTAAACTGGAGATTTGATCTGATCTGAGCGGGTCTATTGAATTGCGCCGCGTATCGCAATAATTTTAATCATACCAGTAATGTTTTTATTATTTATTAAAGTCAGAATATATTTTATAATTTATACACATTAGTAAACGTATTTAAACGATAACATTGTTATATAAAGAATATATATATTTTTAATAAATTATGTTGAAGATCACTTATGTGTTTAACGTATTTATTTAACTGATATGAATATATTTATATTTATTTATATATTTATTTGTCAATACTAAGCCGTATAATTATTTTCATAAGTTTTCAATGATAGATAAATTGTACTTGAATATGAAAAACGTAAATCACATTGATAAAGAAAACTTAAAATAAAACTACATAATTATCGCGATTAAATCAACAAATATATAAAATATATAAATTTATTCTAAAAATTCTTAATGAATTCTTCTGAAAGATTCTGATTATTATTAATAATCTTTGTAATTTTAAAACAATCTCGTATTACAAACTGTCAAAAGAAAATTACGTTTATATTGCGTTGTATCATAAAAAAATATTTAATCGACTATCCTAGAAGAATTAAAAATCTATACGACTCTTTTATCGAAATTTTACATAGTATAATATTGGTGATAATAATTAATTATAATAATTAATAATAATAAAAATATAATTATATAATAATATAATAATAATAATAATGAGTAATAAAGATAAATCGAATGTTAGATATTGCATAAGGAAAAATTTCTAAGTAATATATTGTTTGATATTGAACATAAAAGTGCTTCATAGACATACTAATTCAATTATAAAAATTGTACATATGTTCGTAACATGAATGAAAATTCTCTAGTGGACTATTGGAAGTGACTAATTACAAAATACATATCCTAGATATATAGTAAAGGGAGGTTTTCCTTAGGATCGATAAGAAGAAATCAAAGGTAATTAAATTAAATAAAAGGAAAGAAACATCGGCAACCTCGCTATTTTCGTGGTCGGTAACGTACAAAGAGAAAATTGTATATAAAAAACGCGTTGTTTACATCCGGATAATATCTTATTACATAGTTTGTCTGATTGTATCACCTTTCTTTCGACTATGCGAGTTATTTGTTTCTAGCACAAAGAAAGAAGAGAGTAAACGAAAGCTTAAAACAGTCTTCGGAGCTAGTTATATATTTAGCGCGAGTTTAATAGTTTTAAATTGCCTTAGATGATTTCTTCCTTATCTACTGCCAGAGGCAACGCAATTCTATTTGCCATAAGGGTACATAATATATCCTAATATTACGGTATGGACGTAACACCTCCCCTCTAAAACGGTTGCTAGAGGGTAACGAATAGCAATCGTACGTCTCATCGCTTATCTGAGCCTGATAATGCGAAGATTTGAAGCAGTTTATTTTATTAACGCTGTAGGAAGGAAAATAATCCGGGATTCGGTTGTACTTGGATAGAAGAACAAGGGTAAGGTGGTGGGTTGTTTTGGCATAATAGGGGAGTAGAATTAGTTACTATAGTTGGTGCTATTTCATCAACGGTTGGTAGGTCTCCGGGTTCTATGGCGACAATGTGGTGGCTGATTCCTGTAGCAGGATTCGAATTCGTTGGTATTGGTTCTTCTATCTTCATTAATATCAAGAAGTGGGCTTTTGAACCAAAAAGTGCTCCCAAGAGACGTGTCGTCCAACCAAACATAGAGTATAGGGTATATCCTCGGACGAGTACATCAATGGAGGCCTTGATAAGTTGGATTATAACGAGGATAAAGATAATGCCAGAACTGAGTGACCCGAAAGTCATAAATTTACTCCATAGGCGGTTCCACGTTGACTCGGCAAATTCTTCGACGGCATTGTCATTGAGTAGTTTTAACAATGTTCCTTCCTTATCGGGTATCGGATGACCATGTATTTCTCTGGCTAGGTCGTTTAGCAATGCTGTTTTTTCGATTGGGAACATTATTCTATCTCTTAATTCGTTAATGTCTCTGTCCGAGTAAATGCCGTTGGTTGCTAATTCGGAGGGGTTCGTATACTTCTATGTAGGTTTCGTTAGTGGTTGCATAACAGTTGGAGTTATAGCTTCGGTGGGCCTTGGTATTTTCTTATACCAGACGTTGCCGACGTAGTAATACGACGGTATAAGGGCATTGCAAGTAGTTTTGGTACCTTTGGATTTAAAGACATGCGTTCGAAGGGTAAGGAACAAGGTTTCATTTTTATGTGTTACTTGTAGTTCGGTAAAGCAATCTTCTCCATGTTCTACTTTTACTTCTACGGGGCTGCGTTTAATAATATGGATTACTTCTCCACCCAACACAGCCATGTATCCAGGTCCGCGCATGAGATTATACGCGAATTCGTCTGGTGATTGTGTAGCTATGGATAACGCATTTTTTATCGTTTGTCTTTCTGTTGTTTCAATGCGTCGCGGTATAATTGTTTGACTTGTGTACGGATATGTTTTTCTACATTGATAAACTTAGAATTTACATATGCAAATATATCTAAATTTAAAACGGAGACTCTTTTTTTTTAACGCAAATGTTTCTCCTCTAGTGGTTTCGAATATTACTAATTTCGGGTGTTCTGTTCTAATCAGCGTATATCCGCATAAGGTTTCCTTTCTTTATGTTGCCAGCGCAAAGGTAATTTCGTCTGTGGTAACAGAGTATATCGTTTGAGGATTGGCAATTTGGAAATATATCATTTTATTAGCGTATCCTGCGTAAAGGACGCCATGTTGTCTAAAGTTACACCCATCTACAGGGGTAACACATCGTTCAATAAGTCCCGAGACTAACCCAGAGATGGTGCTAGTAGTACCAAACTGGCCACGTTCCTATAGAGTGCGAACCTTTACATGAAACGTGTAAAAATTTCACGTCGATCGGATGACAGACAGCAGAGTTATCGAGGTTAGAGTAAAGTCACTTTGTAATTTGTCTGTAAAATAGAAAAAAGCGAGTTTCGCGTGATGATAAAACATTGTTTTTTAATGAGTAAAAACACCGTAGAAGCTTAGCAATGGCTTGAAAAACATTACCCGGACTCCTCTCCATCCAAACCAACAATTTGTCGTTGGTATGCTGAGTTTAAACGTGGTCGTACGGACACAAACGATGCGGAACGTTCGGGTAGGCCATTAGAAGCCGTTACACAGGAAAATGTGAGTGAAGTGTTAAAAATTGTAATGAAAAATCGCAAAGTGAAGGTCCGTGAGATTGCAGAAATGACACACATATCATCTGGAAGCGTATTTACAATCTTTCATGAAAAATTGAGCATGAAAAAGGTTTTTTCCAAGTGTGTGCTGCGATTGCTTTCAGTGGAACAAAAACAGCAACGAGTCGGCGATTCAGAGAGCTGTTTATCGCTATTTACTCGCAATAAAAAGGATTTTCTGCGTCGATACGTGACCATGGATGAAACATGGATACATCATTTCACTCTGGAGTCGAATCGGCAATCATCTGAGTGACGCATGGCTGGCAAAAGCCGTCCAAAGCGTCCAAAAACGCAGCAGTCTGCTGGCAAAGTCATGGCGTCTGTTTTTTGGGATACACATGGCGTGATTTTCATTGACTACCTGGAAAAAGGTAAATCGATCAACAGTGATTATTATATTGACTTGTTGGTACGTTTTAAGGAGGAGATCGCAGCAAAACGACCGCACATGAAGAAGAAAAAAATCCTTTTTCACCAAGACAATGCATCATGCCACAAGTCCATGAAAACAATGGCAAAATTGAACGAATTGGGCTATGATTTACTTCCCCACCCCCCGTATTTGCCAGATTTAGCCCCCAGCGACTACTGGCTCTTTGCTGATCTCAAAAAAATGCTCCAGGGAAAAAAATTTGACTCGAATGAGGAGGTCATTGCCAAAACTGAAGCCTATTTTGAAGCAAAGGATAAATCCTTCTATAAACATGGTATAGAAATGTTGGAAAGGCGTTGGAAAGATTGTATTACTCTGAAAGGAGATTATAATGATGAATAAAAATGATTTTTGAAAAAAAAATGTTGTTTTCGATGTTAGTCTCGGGACTTATTGAACGATGTGTTAGGTCTTCAAAAGGTATACCCTCCTTCCACATCCAAACAAGTTCCATCAGACAAGGGGCACACTGTACCGGATCGTAAGTGAATTTGATCGTTGTTTAATTTATTAGGGCGGTATAGGACGTCATGGTAACCTGAAGGGTCCCCTGTACTACTACTGATTCCCAAGTACCATATGGGTCGGAAAAACTCGCTCCGTTACAGCGGCCATCTGAATTGAAGAAACCTGCGTAAGTTAAACTATGAGTAATAGTGCGATTAACGCGTAAACCTTGAATAGTGTTTGCGCTACCGAACTTCAGTATTCCAGTTTGATGAATTTCTTCACAGGATCGGTCGCTAATCTCATATATATAGACTGCTTCTCCATTATTAACGATTGATACATGAGAGTGCATTCCACAATAATAAATGGTTCGATGAACTTTAAGTTTACACTGGATGACGGTTATTTCTGAGTAATCGTTAATCTGTAGTAGTTGAATATACGGCTTCGATACCGTAACGTTTTCTTCTGGAATGCTGCACTCGCCGACTTCGATTAGCGATAGCGTAGTCACGTTGATCATTTTGGAACCACAGTCGTACCCGATCATTCCTGCCACTGATGGTAAGATAAAAGCGAGTAAAATGTACATCTAAAATCAGAACAAGATATTAGTACTCATTTGGTTTTAGATAATTGGTCCTTTTTGTTTTTCCTGAGAATAGGAGTTTCATTATGAATGTGTGATAATCGTAGTCGATTAGCATGCACAATTTTCCCCTTATTGTTAAATTGTATTTTAATGTTACCCTTTGTTAGTATTTCGAGAATTTTATGGGAACCGGTGTAATGGTTACCGAATTTTGTAGGCTTAGGGCCCTTTAATAAGAATACAAAGTCTCCTATCTTGAAATTTTTCTCGTTGGCCCTTTTATCGCAGTAAACCTTGGATTTTTGTTTTGACGCAACTAAGTTCTCGTATGCTATCTTGCGTATACCAATTAAACGCGTTACTAAATCTTTTATATAGCCTTGGTACGTGGGTATTAGGTCTATTTCACGTAGGGGGACGCTAGAAAGTAGCCGGGCTGTTTTACCGAACATAATCTCGTACGAAGTATGTTTGGTACCTCCTTGTACGCAAGTGTTATAGTTTAATGTAGCTATATCAACCCATTGATCCCATTCAGCGTCCCTTGTAGTATATTGCTTCAAGAACTCTCCTCAGGCGTGATGCGACCTTTCTAATGATCCATTGGATTGAGGATGAAAGGCAGTGGTGCGAATTTTCTTTATCTCAAACCGCTTAGCTACTCTTGGTAATAAAGAGCTAAGGAAATTTCGTCCTTGGTCGGTCAGGATTATCTTGGGAATACCAAAAATACAGATGAACCTCTTTTCAAAGGCGTCGGCGATAGTCGCGGCTTGTGCGTTAGGTAAGGGTACTGCGAGGCAGTACTTGGAGAGTTAGTCCTGCATTGTCAGAATGTATTCGTTGCCGTGTTTTGTCATGGGTGAAGGACCAACGATATCGAGGGCTAATTTTAAAAATACTGTACCGGGCGTGTCCGTTATAACCATTGGTTGCCTAGTTTTTAGACGTACTAATTTTTTTAGCTGACAATCTAGACACTGTTGGATTCGTCTGTGTACGTTTTGTTTTAAATTTTCCCAATAATAACGTCGTCTTATTCTGTTAAATGTTTTGGACACTCATCTGTGTCCTTCAATGGGTGAATTGTGTAATTCATAGAATATTTCGTCCCTTCTATCAGATGAGACATATTCTAGTGTACCCTTGCAGATAATTTTTTTATATCTGAACCCCGAAATATAGTCTCGATTAGGTTGAGGACTTCCGTCCATTCTATACTCTCGATATTTTTGCTTTGAGCAATACTAATCTTCCTTAGGTTTCTTCTTACCATTTCAATCTTTAGTTGTTGTAAAATTATCGAAATATTTTCCTTGATAATCAACTGTGATACTTATTCTTCCATCTTAATACACAAAGGGGAAAAAAACTTGTTTGACCGTTTGTTTAACCGTAGTTGTAAGTTTTCGTGACTACGTATTTTCTTTGCTTTTACTAAAGCTTTGGCTCCTTCGTCTAACGGTGCTCCGCTAGTATCAACGAAGTAAGCTATATTGTCGTGTCGGTAGGAGAGAAGATCTCGTGCGGTAACTACATTTCCTTGTTTAGGTATAGAAGTATTTGATAGAGATTCTTTTTCTGATAAAGTTGATTCGTTAGTAGTTACCTTGGGTTAAATTTCGCTAATTTGCGAAGGTAACGAACTGAGATCTTCGTCAGTGCTGTGTTTCTGAGGGTAGTTGTTGGTTTCCCTCAAGGCTGGTGCTTCTTCCTCATCTATGTATTTCCTCATCGAGTTTGGTCGTCCTCCCGAAAACGAAATTTTACTACTGGTGGCTAACTCGTCACCGGTGTCGCTGTTTGAGGTGACGACCTTTTTCTTGGGTCTACCTCGTCTTCGTATAACTGTGTCATTCTTATTGCAATTACTCGTCGCCAAAGAAGCTTCTACTGTCTTATATACATGGTCATTTATGGAAATGTCCTCGGATGCACTGTCATCACTGTCAACGAATCTTCTTGGTTTTTTTTTAATCTCTGGGGTCTAGAAATCTTCCCTGCGTCTTGTCGTGCATTGATATTGGGTTCGGTAGTTTACTTTGGTACTTCATTTTTCTTGGGCCTACCTCTTTTTCTTATCGGCGGTGCTTCTGGTCTGTTAATTTCTTTGCCAGATCCGTCTTCTTCTTTGTCGAAATTTTCCTGTGACGTTTGCCCTTGGGTTATGACGTTGATTTTTACAGGGTTTCTTGATAAGTAATCGGCGTTGATGTTTTGTTTGCCATCTTTGTAGAGTATTTCGTAGTCGTATTCTGCGAGCTTAAATTGCCACTTTTAGACTCTGGTATTCAGATCGGCATTCTTAAACCATAACAGTGGTTTATAATCAGTTATTATGGTAAACTTTCTTCCGTAAATATTAGGTGTAGTAAAAAAAAATCCATTATTTTTGCATTAAATTAAAGGTTTTATTTAGCATAGATAGAATGATACGATTTAGGTCAAATATGCACCGTTTTGTTTGATAACTTGTTGCCATTTTTGAGGTAATTTCATAATGCTTCTCTCGTAGAAACCCTTGTCCCTATTGTCATAAACTGGGACAGTCGATTTTCACAATCTTCTCTTGAGGCGAATTTTTCACCTGCAAAATCATTCGTCAAAAACAGAAACAGGTGGTAATCACTTGGTGCCAGGTCCGGACTATAAGGTGGATGCATAAGAACTTCCCAACCAAGCTCCCGGAGCTTCTGGTGAGTCACTATAGATGTATGCGGCCTTGCGTTGTCCTGATGGAAGACAATTCCTCTCCTATTGGCCAAAGCTGGCCGCTTCTGGGCGATTGCTTCTTTCAGACGGTCCACTTGTTGACAGTACAGGTCCGAATTAAGAGTTCGGCCGTAGGGGAGCAGCTCATAGTAGATGATTCCCTGTCAGTCACACCAAACACACAGCAAAACCTTCTTGACTGTCAATCCTGGCTTGGCCACCGTTTGCGCTGGCTCACCGCAATTTGACCACAACCGTTGTCGCTTGACGTTGTCGTAAGTGACCCACTTTTCATCACCAGTAACCATCCGCTTTAGAAATGGATCGATATTGTTGCGATTCAGCAGCGATTCGCAGATGGAAATTCGGTCCATGAGGTTTCTTTGCGATAACTCGTGTAGCACCCATACATCGAACTTCTTTTTCTATCCAGCCTTATTTAAGTGGTTCCAAACGGTTTTTTGTGCAATGTTTAGCTCCTGGGCAATCAAAACAGTGCTTACGTGATGGTCGGACTCGACGATTTCCATTATTTTATCGACATTTTCGACAATTGGCCTTCCAGAGCGTGGTGCATCTTTGACGTCAAAATTACGGGAACGGAATCAACGGAACCAAAATTGCGCGTGATTGGCTGTTACAGTATCAGGACCATGAACACTATTTACATTTTCAGCTGCCTGGCTTGCGTTTTCGCCTTTATCGAAGAAAAACTGTAAAATATGGCGTATTTTCTCTTTGTTGGTGTCTATCTTTGACGCGTGCTAAAAAAATACTGACTCAAGCAGTCACAAAACTGTATCAGAAGCTTTGTTCGTACGAAATCTTATCTTTCTAACGCCATATAGTCTAACCCGATCGCACTTTTACAACGGGAGATACAGACTACTAAAGCCATCTATTGGCAAAATAATGGATTACTTTTTACTACACCTAATATATGGCCTAAACGTCTGTACAGCGTGTAACATCGCTAGCGCTTCTTTTTCGTACGTATCGTAGTTTAATTCCGAACCTCTAAATACTCTAGACGTATACGCAATTGGTTTATCGCTTCCTATTTTGCCTTGCGAAAGGATACTTCCGGCAGCGTATCCTGAGGCGTCCGTTGTGATTAAAAAGTGTTTCGACATGTCTGGGAATTGTAATAGGGGTGCTGAGCACAGTTTTTCCTTTAAGATTTGAAATAATTTTTCAACGGTGTCTATCCACTTAAATCCTTGATCGTTTTGTAGTAGCTTGGTCAATGGTTTAGCTATCTTAGCAAAGTCTTTTATGAATTTTCTGTAATATCCCGCTAAACCTAAAAATTTCCTTACACCCTTTACGTTTTTGGGGCGAGGAAATTCCTAGATAGCTTCAATTTTTTTGGGTCGGGTTTGATTCCTTCTTTGCTTAATATATGACCTAAGTAGGTAACTGTCTGTTTTAATAATTCGCATTGCTTTGGTTCTAACTGTCAATTAGCCTTTCTAAGTTTCTCCACTACTAAATTGAACACTTGCTCATGTTCGTCAAGGGTTTTAGCGTATATAACGATATCGTCCGTATAGACAAAAACTCCCTTGCCTATTAAGCCGTCTAAGGTGACGTTCATAGCGTTTTGGTACTCTATACCTGCGTTCCCTAAGCCGAAGGGCATCCTAAGAAATTTAAAATGCCCACCAGGAGTTAAAAAAGCAGTTTTATGCGAGTCTTTCGAGTGAAGTAAAATTTGGTGGAACCCAGAAACGCAATCGATTACTGTATAATATTGGGCGTTACCGACTTGGTCAAAAATGTCGGTGATATTTGGAAGGGGGTAAGCCATGGGTATCGTTTTCTCGTTTAGAGGTCGGAAGTCTAGTACTACGCGCCACCTAGGTTTGGTATCCGGTCCAGCTTTCTTTGGGACGACCCAGAGGCTGGTATTGTAAGGAGACCTTGATAGTCTAATTACTCCCTTTTCTAAAAGGTCTAGGACTTGTTTGTCTACTTCTTCTTCTAATGTATGCGGCAATCGGTATTGCTTGGTATTAATCGGTACATCGTCGGTGGTGGGTATTTTGTGTTGTGTTATGTTAGTCGCTTGTAATGTGTCGCCTTCCAATTAAAATCGGTCTTTGTTTTTAGCTATTATTTTTTTGGCCTGATCTAATTCTAGGTTGTTTAAATGGTCAATATCAATTTTTGTTAGTAGTCTGTCAGCGCGAGAGGTCGTTTTGATATTAAAAATCTCTACGTTCGGGTTTACTCCTAATTCTCTGAAGGTGTTTGCGTACTCTTTATATAAGCTATAACATCCGCTTATAGAATTATCGTCGTATTAGTCGTTTAGTTCATCAGAGTCGTAGTTCGTTCTTCCATCGAATTCGAATTCGGTATTTGACCTTTCGGTTTTTAAAGAGTTCGAATCAGATTGGCTGCTTTCCTCATCAAAGGAGTAAGTTGCCTTGTCATCATTTTCGAATTTTAATACCATGGTCCTACCGTTGGCTGAAAATGTTTCTAATGCAAAGTTAATAATAGATTTTGCTTGGGTAAAATATCCCGATCCTAGGACTCCGTCCGAAGGGGTGTTAAAATCGTCTGGTACTATGTGGAACGTCGTTTCAATGTTGTAAATCGTGATGTCAACTGTACCTAACGTCGATATTGTGCCGTCTCCTATACCTTGAAGTAGTACCGTATTTTCGTCGTTAATATGTTCGTTTTTAGATAATAACCCCTTTTTGATAAGATTTACCTCGGATCCGTAATCTACTAAAAATCTTTCTTCGTGAGATGTGGGAAGATTGATAATGTTTATAAAGGGTAGTTTCCTACTGAGTTCGTCGGTGCTCATATTAGCGATAAACCGCGCGTGAGGTGCATAATTTATGTTTTGTTCGAATGAAATCACGCTATCGGGGAATTCCAGTCGTAATGAGTCAAAGCCTGGCCTGGCTTCATTTCTAGATAGAAAGTTAACTCCTAAGATACCGGTATAAGAAATTTGAAAGGTGTTCGTTACGACTAAGAAGTTAACTAGTCGATTACAAATATTTATGTTAATTGAGCCTATCATTGGCGCTGGTGCGGTGCAGATACCTTTGACTATAATAACACCGTCGATAAGTTTTATTTTGCTTATAGGCAGTGAACCCTGTTTTATAATACTGACTTCTGATCCCGTATCTATTAAAATGTCAAAGATTGATTCTATATCGGGGTGTCGGAAGGCCAAAATTGGTTTTAGTTTTTTGCGTTGGTCTATAATAGTATTAATCCGTTTAGGTATTCCGCGATCTCGATTGAATGGGCCAAGCTCTGTTTTGGGGTCTCCACGTTCGCGCTCGTCGTCGGGAGACCTTGTTCGTTTCCCGCCACCCGTTTTTCGTTAAATTAGCGCTTACAGCAATCCTTTATTTCGTGACCAATATTTTTGCAGTAAGCGCATGTTAATCTTCCTCGGCAAGTTGCGGCCGTATGCCCTGTCCTTTTGCATAACTGGCACTCAATTTTATCACGGCTTTTGGGTCTGTCCTCCGTTTTTAATAACTGGCACGTGTCGGCTTTATGTCCAGGGCCTTTGCATAATTGGCAGTTTACTGGCTGTTGTATGATTCTACAATATTTGGCCGAATGACCGTTTCGTCCACATAGTTGGCACTTTCTTGTAGGGCATTAGTTCGCAAAATGTCCGGTTTGGTTACAGATATAACATACTGGTTGACCGGGGTTTCCTTTCCACGGTAGGTTTGGTTTATTTCTTAGTTCAAGTGGTTGTTTGTTGGTTTCTGGCCTTTTTTTACATGTACTTGCTTCGTGCCCTTCAGATTGGCAGAGCTGGCATAAAAATACGTTTTTGCGAGAGGGTCTAGATGTTGCTTCGGCTGGTGCGCGTCGTAAGTCCCTGACGGCAGTCCTTTGAGCTTCTACATTTAAAGCTTCTTTATAGATATTATTTATATTATCGCGAGTCGTTAATCGATACTCGATTTCGGGTAATAATCCTATTTTAAAACTGTCCGATAAGCTCTTTTCGAGTTCTGTTTTAAATGCAGGTGATATAATTCCGTTAGCCGCGGCTTCGGCTCCTTAAATTCTTTCGCCTAGTATTTTAATACGGTTGGTGAAAGTAGTGACCGTTTCATTTTCCTTCTGATACTCGTTACTTAGTTCTCCTCGTAACCTATTGACTGACTTGGCGGGAGAATAAGATAGTCTTAAGGTGTCTAATAAATCCTTCACTGCAGCAAATTTTATCTTAGATAAAGCAACCCGTCGTTCTCCAGATATTTTGCCCTTGATGAAAATAATTAAGCTCGGTTGACCAGCGGGTCCTACCATTTCCGCGGTTTCCTCGCATGCTTCCGCGAAGCGGTTAAATGGTAATGCGTAGTCGTTCTTATTCTCGGGTACATGGGACGAAGTTCCTTCCATTCAAATGAAGATTTGTAAATCCAGTGTTCTTAAGCTATCAGTGCTAGATAAAACTGAGTTAAGTAAATTTATAGGTTCGAGTGTCGGGGCTAACTGATGGGTGGTTTCGTTACTCGACGTTTTTAGAATTATTAAATAGTCCGGTTGTTCTGATTCAGAGGTTACGTATCGATATGGATATTCGTTTTTTTGGTCCGGGGTAAGTGGCAGTTAGATGCGTGTTTCAAAGGGTGTTTTGGCGTTTTCCTTTGAAATTAAATCCTTTTTTGACTGAAGGCGGATTATTCTTTTATTAGGCATTGGTTTATTTCTTTAGATATTTTTAGGTTTCGCATGAGGACCGTGATATCATCTACTTGGGCTTCGAGGTTTTTTATAAGATATTGGAATTCGCGGTTTTCTTGAATTAGTCTGCCTAATCTAAATCCTAGCGCGACTCTAATTCTTAATTGTTTTTCAATTAATTGTTCGGTGCAATCTTTTAATTCTAGGAGCCTTTTGTTAGTGTCCCATTTAGATTCTTTTAAACTATCGACGTCTTCCCTGAGAAACCTATTGGCTTCCAGTAGCCAAAGGTTGCGGTTTTCTAATTGCTCGATCCTTGCCAGGAGTTCCGTTAACAAATTGTATATTTGTATCTCGGAAATACGGTTCAGATTAATCATCTGTAATATATTTAAACATTTTTATAAATTATTCATCCATCAAAATAGTACGATGGGAATTTATGCGCGGAAATTCTGTGCACGTTGTATTTTTCTGAATATTATTAAAATTTGTTATGAGCAATTACTTGATTGATTATTTTATGTATAAAAGGTCGTTAACAGATTGCGCGTGTTTGATAGTTTGATAGATAGTTTGATACTTAGTCAAAAAGAAACCTTGCTGTGTTGAATTACTATTGAACATGCTCAGAACTTCCGCGTAATTAGTAAGGCTTATATCTACAGTTTCTGAACTACGTATTTCGATTATGAGGTAGTTCTTATATTAATTGTTATGCAATGTTGACTAATTTATTAGTTTCGCGCTTTAATACTAGAGAATTCTAATCTTGCTCTATGCGAATGGGCTCTACGCATGCGCTACTCTGTATATTCGTTCTGCGTTTTGGTCTGCGTCATGTACAGCGTCGTATACTTCGTGTAAAATAGACATATAATAAGGTGTGATGCGTGAAGGAACTAACCTACCTATTGACGCCAGGAATTAAGTGGGTCGAGAGGTTAGTAGTAGCAGCGAATATAGACGCTTATAGAAGAAGCTTTTCAAATGGACGATATGTACCGAAAACCGTTAGTTCATAGGTGAGCATTAGATGGCGCGATCAGCCTATTTTTGCGGGGAAACCTTTGGTGAGCGGTACATTGGCACTCAGTTAATATAAATCTTTGATTTTGACTTTCAGTTAAACAGCTGATTGCGTAATTCGGGCTTGAAAAATTTATAATTAATTAATAATTAACATATGTAAATAATTTCACCTGTTTAAATAAAAATATATAGAATTAAGATTTTTTATAAAGTCAAATTATTTAAATTTCGAATTATAAATTTATTTATAATAAGTTTATTTTCATTTTTTTTTTTTTTTTTTTTATCGATTTTCGTTGTTATTTTTTAAATCAAAAAATATAAAAGATGATGTTATTCACTGAAAAATAATACAATTTATTAATTTATTTTGTTTACGTCGTCATTAATTAATTACATAATTTTATTTTAAAATATTTAATGGTTTTTATACAAAAAATTAATTGAAAAGATGATAAAATGTTAAAAAAAAATCGTCGTTTCACAGGAATCAAACCTTGACTCGCACGTACAATTGAGTTGCAAAAGTTACTTCCACTCATACCTTAGCCGACTAAGCCAATTTTGCACCTAAATAGCGAAAGCAAAAGCTTATATATAAGTTGCGACCTTTAGTTATGAAAATCTATATTGTTAATAATTAATGGACATATTGTGACGTAGTGTTTCGCACCAGTCACATGAGGAGGCTAATACACAGCTTGTACGCCTCCTCGTAGCTTGCTATATTCCTGTTTTTACAATCTTGGCAGTCTCGCAGGACTACCACGCTGACCCTAACTAACTGCCACGCAGGGCTGTGCATACTTTACCTTTCCCCAGGTATAGGAGCTTCGAGCTCAAGTAAAGGCTCTAGCGAGGAGCCAGTCTCAGGAGCCCATGACTAGTTGTGGTAGTGCTCGCACACACTGCAGCAGGGTTCCTTTCCAAGCTCCTTCCTGTCCTTGTAGTGGTCCCCGTACCTGCAACCTCCCAGACAGCAATTAAACAAGAAAGAAAATAGTAGTAGCAGTAGGAAAGTGGAAGAGAAGGTTAGAAAGCAAGCAAAAACACATAAGAACAACATTTAAGTGCAAGTAATTACGCACCTGGAAGTGTCTAATAGCGTAGCCTCGCTGCCGTTGCTAGCAGGCTCTCGCTGTCATCGACACCGCTGCTTTGCTTTCTCCACCGCTCATCATTCGATTCGCCAGCTGCTGATCGCCGTACTGCCGCACCTGAGAAAGAAAAAGAATAAACCAATTAGTCGACGTCTACCAGCCATGGAACGCGTCGACTTACTTGGACTCTCTGGACATCGGAGGAAGATTCTGGCCGCTCCAGGGAAAACACAACAACACTGGCACTCGCGAGCGGATAACCTAAACGCGCGGTGCTGGCCAGCAGTAATGTCAACTGCCGACAGCGCTGAGCGAGCGTGGCGGCTGCGTCGCGTAACGTACTTTATACGTACGTTGCGCCGGCGCAGAACGATGATCTAAACCCGCGCTCGCGAGAGTCCCACGCAAGAGCTTCTCGTTCACTCCGTTCGGGTCCGTTTGAGCAACAAGTCGCGATATTAGCGAGCAGTTGACATTCCGTCCGGTGCGATAGTCGCGAGCATTAGTAGTAGCCGTTCGACTCAGTACCCGTCCTTGAGAGTAAAAACGAAACGAGCGTGCGAGAGCGGGAGAACCGTTATTGTAGTTTGAAGCGTGAATAGAATCTCTGGTATGTGCACCCAGGTGCAGCAGCTGTTACTAGGAGGCATCCTTGCAACGAATCGTCCCCGTATCCTTCCCAGCTATATGTGTGCGACCGCGACGCGTGCTACGCGCCATTTTTGTCTTTTCGCGTCTTGCATGCCCGCGACCGCTCTAATCGTAAGCTAGCCGCGCAACGTATTTGCCACGCACGAAACCGCGCTACACGAGTGTAGCTGGTGCCCTGGGCTCGTGTAAACACGCGATCAATTTTTGTATTTAGTAATCTTAGTTCAAATAAATGTGTTCGTTTCGTGCTCAGTTTAATCGGATGTTTTAACATACTCTTAATAGTAAGAAACCCGCCATTTTCTCCCCTTCCCTTTTCATTTGTACGCCACCCTGATCCCCAGTGGCGTTACAATATATACATTTTAAAAATAATTTGATGTTTTTTTTAAAATTATAAAAAATTAAAAATATGAAATGTAAATCTTTTTTATATTATGGTTTTAAATTTTGAATAACGCATTTATTTATAAAGCAATTTTATTTACATTATTTTTATTTTTTCTTCAATAATTTTATTTTTATATTGTGAATGAAAATTTTTAAATTTTTTAAGCGTTTTCTGAACTAAGTTAGCGCGCGTTTTTTGCAAACAAACTAAACAAAAAGTTGAACCTCATCTTTCATTATTAATAAAAATACATATATACTTGTTGAATAAAACATTTTTTATACTAAAAAAAATACGTTTATTTATGTAATATTATTTTGATAGATTATATTTAATCTTTTTTGTAAAATATTTCAAAAATTGTATTTTTTATCATATTATCAACGCCGACTCACGATTACTAATATTTATATATCTGTACATATGTGAGAAAGTGGCGTCGTCCGCAGGCCAGGTCAGCAACTAACTCTTCTCTGACCCACGATTAGTTCAAAAATATTAACCCAGAAAACTTCTTCTGTAAGCGTCTATATTCGTTGGTAGTAGTTAGCTGCCTAGCACAGGTGAATTTATTCCCGAAAAAGAGGAAAATAGCTTCTTTTACTCACATCAACTACCTGGAGTCAAGTGCTTTAAGGAAACAGTAAAAAGTGTTTAAGTTTTAACGATCGGTGTGGATAAGTATACTATTATTACTTATAATTATAAAAGGTGAAATCTACTTTTATCTTGGTTATAAAGCGAAAGAAATTTTATGATTAATTAGTAAAAATTAATTGTTTTATTGTAAAAAGTTAGATGTTAATTTAGATTATCTGTAAAATTAAACTTAGTGTAATTGTAAAATATATATGATTTATTTTTACATATGTTTTGTGTAACTTGGTTAAGTTAATGACTTGTGGTGAGTGTTATGCGAGCCCTTAGTAAATTTTATATATTTTTCTAGAATATTACTTGTTTTGGTGTCATGGAATTAATCCAGAGGAAGATGAAATTAGTGTTTTTGATATATCGGAGTCCTTCCTTGTTAGTGTCGACTGCCTGGAGTCGAGTCAAGATGTACAGTAAACCTTTTTAGCAAGTATAAGAGGCAGAAGGGAATATGCTTTTAATTCAACTGTTGACGCTTTAGGAAATTGATAAGTACCTCTATAATTATAGAGAATTAATTGTTTATATACTACTGTGATCAAAAAGTAAGGTGAAATTGTCATTTAAAACTCCCGAGCATTAGGAAGGTAGGTAAATTTTTTTTTCTAGGTTGGTAGGACTGTCTATAACATTTGCTAGAAGTCTGTTTGTCAAAAGATTTAATTATCTTTGAGTTACACGTGTTTTTGTAAACAACCAAAAGTGAATTTTCGATTTTTTCAATGAGTGATTTTGTTGAGCAAAGAACTTGCATCAAATTTTGTTTGCGGAACGAATATTCTTATGCAGACAGGTTAAAAATGTTGCAGAAGGCCTTTGGTGATCAAACTATGGCACAAAGAAACATTTATAAGTGGTACAACGAGTTCAAAGTGAGCCGAGAACGCGTTGAAGATGAACCGTGCTCTGGACGACCATTAACGTCTACCGACGAGGGCCATGTTTAAAAAATCAAAGATTTGGTGCTTGAAAATCGTCGATTGGCAATTAGAGAGCTCGCTGATAGTGTTAGAATATCATTTGGCTCAGCCCAGACCATTTTGAAGGATGTTTTGTTTATCAAACGCGTCAAGTCTCGGTTGGTGCCAAAATCGCTCAATTTTTCGGAAAAAAAGCGTCGCGTTGATGTGTGTAAAACTTTTCTGTCTGACTATCATGACCACTTGAAATGCATCATTACTGGAGACGAGACTTGGATTTACGCATGCGACCCTGAAACCACCGACCAATCCAGCGATTATCGTGCAAAAGGTGAAGCAAGACCGAGAAGACCACGGCAAAGTCGATCGAAAATCAAGGTCATGTTGACAGTTTTCTTTGATTATCGTGGTGTGGTGCACTATAAATTCCTTCCGCCGGGCCAAACTGTCAACAAAAAATATTATTTGAGCGTTATGCGTCGTTTGCGTGAAGCTAATCGTCTGAAACGGCCGGAATTATGGGCGAACAATTCTTGGTTCCTTCATCACGATAATGCACCATGTCATACTGCATTGGTTCTTCGCGACTTTTTTGCCAAAAACTCGACTCATATCGTTCCGCAACCACCGTATTTGCCTGATTTGGCTCCGTACGACTTCTGGCTATTCAACAAACTCAAAAGGCCAATGCGGGGACGCCGTTTTGACACGATTGAGGAGAGAACCGAATCGAAGAAGGTCTTGAAGGCTATACAGGAAAAAGACTATTCCGACTGTTTCGAGGACTGGAAAAAGCGTTGGCAAAAGTGCGTTTTATCGGAGGGGGATTACTTTGAAGGGGATAAAATTGATTAGGAAGAATAAATAAAGAATTTACATTTTATAAACAAATTCACCTTATTTTATTATTACAGTAGTATATATATATACATACTAAATTTTATTTCATCTCGAACCATTAAACGCCGAATAAAATACCCTTTCGTTAAGACTGACAGGAAATTATAAATCGAATGGTATTATTAAAACAAGCACGGTAACTCATCCCAAGCTATAAGAGTAATATCTTGGCTCAAAAAGAGGTTACGTGCGAATGTATTCGCTGTAAATATTTCTACGAATATAACAAGGATTATGTTCTGTCACGAATAGTAATTTGGACGTAACAGACTAGTGCAACCTTATAAACAAAATTTTTGGAGGCCCTGAAGGAATTAGATACATAGATAATTCCGAGGTGTATCCACTTCTGAAAAAAATAAAAATAATAAAAACTATTCGATCATAAATTATAAAAAAAAAAAACCAAACAAAGAAAAACAATAATATCTTGTAATTTTCCAGTGAGCGAACAAAGGCAAGCAAAACCAAACAAGTATCAACGTAGGAATAGGAGAAAAAGGCTATTTGATATACTTTCGGCTCAAGAATTTATTGATGCCTTTGATCTCAATTTATTCAATAGTGCTAAAATAAGAATAATATCCGATTAGAGAGTACAAATCGACCGCACACGCTTTGTGGGAGTTACCCCACAATTTTATAAAGAAGAGGTTAAAATTGACAAATATATAAAATATATAAATTTATTCTTAAAATTCTTAATGAATTCTTCTGAAAGATTCTGATAATTATTAATAATCTTTGTAATTTTTAAACAATCTCGTATTACAAACTGTCAAAAGAAAATTACGTTTATATTGCGTCGTATCATAAAAAAAATATTTAATCCTAGAAGAATTAAAAATCTATACGACTCTTTAATCGAAATTTTCCATTGTAACACATCGTTCAATAAATCCCGAGACTAACCCAGAGATGGTGCTAGTAGTACCAAACTGGCCACGATTCCATGGAGTGCAAACCTTTACATAAAACGTGTAAAAATTTCACCTCAGTCGGATCACAGACAGCAGAGTTATCGGGGTTAGAGTAAAGTCACTTTGTAATTTGTTTGAAAAATGGAAAAAAGCGAGTTTCGCGTGTTGATAAAACATTGTTTTTAATGGATAAAAACACCGTAAAAGCCCAGCAATAGCTTGAAAAACATTACTCGGACTCCTCTTCATCCAAACCAACGATTTGTCGTTGGTATGCTGAGTTTAAACGTGGTCGTACGAACACAAACAATGCGGAACGTTCGGGTAGGCCATTGGAAGCCGTTACACACGAAAATGTTAGTGAAGTGTTGAAAATTGTAATAAAAAATCGCAAAGTGAAGGTCCGTAGGATTGCAGAAATGACACAGATATCATCTGGAAGCGTATTTACAATTCTTCATAAAAAATTGAGCATGAAAAAGGTTTTTTCCAAGTGGGTGCCGCGATTGCTTTCAGTGGAACAAAAACAGCAACGAGTCGACGATTCAGAGAGCTGTTTATCGCTATTTACTCGCAATAAAAAGGATTTCCTGCGTCGATACGTGACCATGGATGAAACATGGATACATCATTTCACTCCGGAGTCGAATCGGCAATCATCTGAGTGGTGCATGGCTGGCGAAAGCCGCCCAAAGCGTCCAAAAACGCAGCAGTCTGCTGGCAAAGTCATGGCGTCTGTTTTTTGGGATACACATGACGTGATTTTTATTGACTACCTGAAAAAAGGTAAATCAATTAGAAGTGATTATTATATTGACTTGTTGGTACGTTTAAAGGAGGAGATCGCAGCAAAACGACCGCACATGAAGAAGAAAAAAATCTTTTTTCACCAAGACAATGCTCGATGCCACAAGTCCATGAAAACAATGGCAAAATTGAACGAATTGGGCTTTGATTTGCTTCCCGACCACCCGTATTCGCCAGATTTAGCCCCCAGCGACTACTGGCTCTTTGCTGATCTCAAAAAAATGCTCCAGGGAAAAAAATTCGGCTCGAATGAGGAGGTCATTGCCGAAACTGAAGCCTATTTTGAAGCAAAGGATAAATCCTTTTATAAACATAGTATAGAAATGTTGGAAAGGCGTTTAAAAGATTGAATCACTCTAAAAGGAGATCATATTGATAAATAAAAATGATTTTTTTAAAAAAAATGTTGTTTTCGTTGTTAGTCTCGGGACTTATTGAACAATGTGTTATAATATTGGTGATAATAATTAATTATAATAATTAGTAATAATAATAATATAATAATAATTTAATAATAATAATAATAAATAATAAAGATAAATCGAATGTTAGATATTAACACATCGTTTAATAAGTCCCGAGACTAACCCAGAGATGGTGCTAGTAGTACCAAACTGACCACGTTTCCATAGAGTGCGAACCTTTACATGAAACGTGTGAAAATTTTACGTCGATCGGATCACAGACAGCAGAGTTATCGGGGTTAGAGTAAAGTCACTTTGTGATTTGTTTGAAAAATGGAAAAAAGCGAGTTTCGCGTGTTGATAAAACATTGTTTTTTAATGGGTAAAAACACCGTAGAAGCCCAGCAATGGCTTGAAAAACATTACCCAGACTCCTCTCTATCTAAACCAACGATTTGTCGTTGGTATGCTGAGTTTAAACGTGGTCGTACGGACACAAACGATGCGGAACGTTCGGGTAGGCCATTGGAAGCCGTTACACAGGAAAATGTGAGTGAAGTGTTAAAAATTGTAATAAAAAATCGCAAAGTAAAGGTCCGTGAGATTGCAGAAATGACGCAGATATCATCTAGAAGCGTATTTACAATCCTTCATGAAAAATTGAGCATGAAAAAGGTTTTTTCCAAGTGGGTGCCGCGATTGCACCAATGCACCATGCCACAAGTCCATGAAAACAATGGCAAAATTGAACGAATTGGGCTTTGATTTGCTTCCGCACCCCCGCATTCGCCAGATTTAGCCCCCACCGACTACTGGCTCTTTGCTGATCTTAAAAAAATGCTCCAGGGAAAAAAATTTGGCTCGAATGAGGAGGTCATTGCCGAAACTGAAGCCTATTTTGAAGCAAAGGATAAATCCTTCTATAAACATAGTATAGAAATGTTGGAAAGGCGTTTATAAGATTGTATCACTCTAAAAGGAGATTATATTGATGAATAATAATGATTTTTGAAAAAAATGTTGTTTTCGTTGTTAGTTTTGGGACTTATTGAACGATGTGTTACATAAGGAAAAATTTGTAAGTAATATATTGTTTGATATTGAACATAAAAGTGCTTTATAGATATACTATTAGGTTGCTGCAGATGAAATGGCCGATTTAGTAATAAATTTTTAAACAGCTGTAACTTTTTATAAAAACAATTTATTTAGTTAAAATAGGTACTAATAGATGCAACATACTTTTGCCAACGATATACAGGTACATTTATTCTAATTTGGTAGAAGTCCGAGTTTCTGGTTCGAGAAAGCTCCTTGAAGGCATTTTTGACAGCAGCTTCATTATTAAATCTTTATCCTGTCAAAAAGTGATCTAAATGTTTGAAGAAATGCTAATCTGTTGGTGAGAGGTCTGCTGAATATGAAGGATGAGGAAGAGTCTCATAGCACAACTCGTTTAATCTTTGGACTGTTGTTCTCGATACATGAGGTCGTGCGTTATCATGAAGCAGTATCACTTTATCCCTGTTGATAAGCCTAGGTCGTTGGACTATCAATTTCTGATGCATTTCATCCAGTTGAGCACAGTATTTCTCAGCATTGATGGTTTCGCCAAATTGCAGGAACGAATAGTGGATAACTCCAGCTACAGACCACCAAACAGTTACCATTATTTTCTTTGGACGAAGGCTTGGTTTCGGCATGTGTCTTGGCGCTTCATCGGCATCTAGCCATTGGGCCGGTCGGCGATGATTATCGTATAAAATCCACTTTTCATCGCAGGTCACAATTCGGTTCAAGAACGATTCCTTTTTGTTGCGGGAGAGAAGAGAACTTGAAATCTCCATTCGACACGTCATGTTTTGCTCGGTAAGATCATGCGGAACCTATTTCTCAAGCTTTTTAACTTTTCCAAGTCGTTGCAAGTGGCGGCAAACTGTTGAATTGTGAACGCCTGATTTCTCGGCAAGATTCCTTGTGGTTTAGCGGGGGTCAGACTTTACTAATGCTCTTAGCTCGTCGTTATCGATCGATGGTCCTGGGTGTCCACGTGGCTCATTTCGTAGATCCATATCTCCGGATCAAAATTTTTTGAATCACCGCCTAGTGGTTCGTTCGCTTACTGTATCAGGCCCAAATGCACTGTTGATATTCCTCGTTGCTTCTGTTGCGTTGTGTTCTAATTTAAATTCGTATAGTAAAAGTAGCCGTTTTTCATTCACTTCCATGTTCACTTTCTCTTTTTGTTTTACGATCACTATGAAGTGCCAAACAGAAATGACTACATAAACCAAGGTAGCAGTATTTATACTTTAATGTCGTATCATTTGCGCCGCTTTGTACCAACATAATATACTAAAATTGCAGCCAATTTTATGTCATTGCTAAATCGGTCATTTCATCTGCAGCAACCTAATAATTCAATTATAAGAAATGTACATGTGTTCGTAACGCGAATTAAAATTCTCTAGTGGACTATTGGAAGTGACTAATTACAAAATACATATCCTAGATATATAGTAAAGGGAGGTTTTTCTTAGGATCGATAAGAAGAAATTAAAAATAATTAAATTAAGTAAAGGAAAAGAAACATCGGCAACCCCGCTATTTTCGTGGTCGGTAACGTACAAAGAGAAAATTGTATATAAAAAACGCGTTGTTTACATTCGGATAATATCTTATTACATCGTTTGTCTGATTGTATCGCCTTTCTTTCGAGTATGCGAGTTGTTTGTTTCTAGCACGAAGAAAGAAGAGAGTAAACGAAAGCTTAAAACGGTCTTCGGAGCTTGTTATATATTTAGTGCGAGTTTAATAGTTTTAAATTGCCTTAGATGATTTCTTCCTTATCTACTGCCAGAGGCAGCGCAATTCTATTTACCATAAGGATATATAATATATCCTAATATTACGGTATGGACACAACAATTCATTTATTTATCTTTCTTTTTGTCTCTTTTTATATATTCGTTATTTCTCCATTTATTAACTTATTATTTACTTGTTTATTTTTCTTTTTTTTGTTTATTTAATTTATTTATCTTTTAGCACTTATTGTCATTAATCTTTAATGAACTTATTTACTCACTTATTTTCTTGTACCTTTTTTATTTCGTTTATTTTATTTATTTATTTTTATTTTCACGATTTATTATTTATTTACTTGTTTATTTTTAATTCAATTACTTTTCGTTTTACTTTATTAATTTATTTATTTAATTTTTATTATTTTTTTATCTTTCTTCTTCTCACTTTTTATTTATTTAATTTCTTTCCGTTTATCTTTTCGTATTACTGGTCTTTATTCTAGTCACTTTCTAATAATCACTTTTTAATTTATTCCATCAAAACATCACTTAATTTTTATTACTTTTTTTTAATTTAATTTGTTTATCTTTATTTAAAAAAGAAATCTTAACAATTTCTGTATTTTTTAATAATTTTTAATAATTTTTAATTTAATAATAATTTAATAATTTCTGTTAAATTTTTAATAATTTTTAATAAGTTCTGTAAAAAATGTCGAAGTTTCTCTAGTTATTCTTTGTGGTTCTTCCGAAACATTTATTTCACTTTCATTTAACAGTTTAGATTATTGGAAGCTTTATTTTAATTATTTAATATTTTTTATTTATAATTCTTTTTTTTTTAAAATCGTTTCACTTTGCAGCGAAAACTTCCCGTTTTACTATATTTTATTATCTTGTGTAGAAATATAATTTAAAAGGAGAATAAATGGGAAGAATCTCACAATTTGCAGTCTCTTCCGAAGTTAAAAAAAAATTTAATTTCTTTTTAACTTCTGCATATCCCTTCAGGACCTCCAAAATTTTGTAACATCGAGATGATGTTTTAATCGCGTTCAAAATAACACGGACTGCTCGTCGCCTCTTTCGAGCCTAAGTACTGAAACTTATGGGCTCGGGACGGCGGAGGAATTGCGAGATTTTTAAGAAAAGATACGAAAGACGGGATTGAACAAACGTATAGGCCGACGTTGGCATATATGTTACTCTGGAGAGGTCCTTCTCAGTGCTTTTAGGAGAAAGATATTTAGCCGATTCTGGCTAATACTATCTTTTTGGATAAAAAGAAAGAAATACACAAATTTAGATTAAAAACTCACTTTTTATTTTGGTAAATATGCGGAGACAAATCCTCTCTCTCTCTCTCTCTCTCTTTCTCTCTCTCTCTCTCTCTCTCTCTCTCTTGGTAGTCAGGTGCTGTAATTGACGTCTTCTTCTTCCTTGATGCTTTGAATTATGATGTATGTATGTGTTTGGCTGCTGGAATTGGAGCTGGTTAACTGGCGAAGTGCTGTGGCTCTGGGTGTTCTGCTGACTGAAGTGGTTTTTTTGTTGAAGTTTTTCGGCACTGCGAAGTTCTGCGTCTAGACTTTATTATAAAAAAATTGAAATTACGGCAAAAAGTGTCCTCCGCAGGTTGATCTTCCTTTTTTATGCATTCGTGCGGAGACCACTTTAGGCCAATCTGAGATTGCTCGGAATTAGCGCAGGGTGGACACTACTGCTCTATTTTGAAGGCGTTCCGTTTGAGTGGGAGAGTAAGAATTAGAGAGAGAGATGATTCTTTTTTTGCATAATTTTTACACATGTTGATTTCCTATTGTTTATCGCAAAAATACGTTAAATTAAATTACACAAAGTTTTTAGTCGCATTTTTCGCAATTAATTTGCACAGGCATTATTAAATAAAGAAAAATTATTTAAATAAAAAAAAATGATTACCACCAAGAATACATGCGATATCCTTGGGTTAGCGAAGTAATTCACAATTACAAAACGGTTGAAAAAGAAAAAAAAGAAAATAATTCTAAAATATTAGTTTCAATAATCATCCTTTAGAAATTGCATTTTCCAATTTATTCGTAGGTAATCGCTATGAATTTTTTTGGTAAAGTCGAGAGTTATTTAATTTAACATTTATCAATTTTTCCGAGTCGCTACGTTATTCTTAATTGGATTGATTAACTGTTGCACATTTACAATGATTATTATAAATAGAAATTAAAACGTAATTAATGGTATAGTAATGATTAACGCAACTCTTCTTATGAAATTTTGTTTACAAAAATAATTCAACGTATTGCAAAAAAAAATAGAATAATGAAATAAAAGAATTAATTTATAAAGAAATAGTTATAATAAATTGAAATGTTTAGTACTATGATTTGTTCTCGCAAAGAAGGATAGGTACTTGCATATAAAATATACTCATATATAGGTGAGAATACAATAGCGTTAATCATTAATATAGCATTGAGGAAGTAAAATAATAATTATAATTATCGTTAGAAAAAAGGTTACAAAATGAAATTAATACGTCCTATCGCAAAATTAATAAGAAATTATGATTGATACGAGAACGGTGTTTATTTTATTAATAATCTTGGTATAATCGCAAGCTTTTTGATATTATTTTGAAATAATTATTAAATTTGTGCAAAGAAATTTTTGCCAAGAGTGTACCTGTAAAAATAATACTCGGTATTTTGTGTGAGAACGGAAATGCTATGATCTCGCGACGTCTCAAATCGCAGTGGGAACGCTTATTTTCCTGTGCCTTAGCAAAAAAAAAGCTATCTTTCAAAAATGTGGATTATACGTTTTAATAACGTTTACAGCACCGTCAATAACTGGAAGTCATCTTTAATCTGTGGTTTCTCTCTTACCATCTAAAACTCATACTGACCGACTTATCGATCCGGTAATTTAAAAAAAATAATGATAAAGAAAAGAATTCTTATCTAAAGAGTAGAAAAAAGAACATGGTCAGGCCGTTTCCAATTTTTAAGTCGTTATGAGATCTACTATAGTGAAACATAGTCATAGTAATTATGGTAGAATTCTTCTTGTAATACACAGTGTGTCCCATGGAAAACGGAACTTTTTCAAGACATCGATTTATATTGGCGCCACCTATTGGTAGATGTTAGCAAGGGAAAGGTCCATTCTTAACTGACATCCTGTCAAAATTGTATGACATTTGGTTCAATGGAAACCAAAATATCGCGCTCAAAGTGACAGTGTGTTTGTGGCATCGGTCAAAAAATGAACTTCGAACAAAGAGCAAATATTAAGTTCTGTTTTAAACTCAGTAAATCCTTTACTGAGACGCATAATTTGCTGAAACAAGTTTATGGCGATAATTGTCTATCCCGTACCAGAGTGTATGAGTGGTATAAGCGGTTTCAGGAAGGTCGTGAAGACATTCAGGACGACGAACATCTAGGTCTTTCGAATACCGTGGTTACTTAAAGTAACATTGAAAAAGTGCGTGAATTTATAAAAAATAAGCCAAAATCTTTATTATGATACACGGAAATAGAATTAAATATGTCCAAAAATTTAATTCATCGCATTTTGACCGATCATTTGAATCTACGGAAGGTGTGTGCACGCTTTGTTCCACACAAATTGACCGACTACGAAAAATTGCTCCGAATTCAACATTGTAAGGATTCGATTAAAGAGTCAAAAAAGGACCCAAACTTGAAATATTGAATTGTGACTGGTGACGAGACATGGTGTTTTCAATATGATCCCGAAACCAAGCGTCAAAGTGCTGAATGAAAGCACCCAACCGAGCCCAATCCGAAAAAAGTCGTCTTGAAAAGTCAAAAGTGAAAACAATGTTGATTTGTTTGTACAATTCAGAGGGTATTATTCATCGTGAATTCGTTCCACCTGGTCAAACGATTACTGTTGTGTTTTATCTTGGTGTTATGAAGCGTTTGCTCAGCCGTATTTGTCGTGTGCGGCCACAATACCGTGAAAAAGGGAGCTGGCGTTTGTTGCATGATAATGCCCCGTCTCATCGATCGAACTTGATCACGGATTTTTTGATCAAAAATTCCATTTTAACCATTAACCATTCCCCGTACTCGCCGGATTTGGCTCCGTGCGACTTCTACTTGTTCTCCAAATTGCACTTGCCTATGAAAGGAAAACGTTATGCCGACGTAGAGGCCATCCAAAGAGCGACGACCGACATACTAAAGTCGATGGATAAAAATGATCTCAAAAACTCATTCGATATGTTAATTGATCGTGCAAAACGTTGTATTGATGCAGAAGGAGACTATTTTGAATAAAATAAATAAGATTTGCCGTAGTATTGAGATTTTGTCTTTATTTTGAAAAAGTTCCGTTTTCCAAGGGACACACTGTGTAGTATACATATATTTATATATATTGTAACGGGGGTAATTGGCTAAGTTCCGTGCGAAATTCTCTCTCGCACGTACGCACTGTGGGCAGGCCCCGGATGGGGCCTGTCAGGCCACTAAATCCACCGATGCGGCCGCGGGTGTCAGCGGACGTTAGCCGCGGGTGCTATGGCACCCGCGTGCAATGCCGACCCGTTATAAACCCAGGATTTTCTTCAGATCCTGCTTTATCTCACGTGTGAAGGGCCTTGCCTAAGGCCCCGCTGCCGGTGCTGCTTCCACCGGGCTTGGCTGCTCAGAATGTGTACCGATTCTCGATTGGCACACCTGAGGAGGTGGCGGTATTCGGGATAGGAAAGCTATAGGGAATTGATTAATAAAAACGCACTTGCTCAGTGCTAAAAGCTTATTTAATGCTAATTTACCAACAAGGTATGAATGCGCTTTATATGATCGCGCGAGCACATTTTCAGAGGTTTTTTAGTACGTATTGATCGTATTGCATACATTTTTTCGTGAACTGGACTACAACGGCAAAACGATAATGAACGCTTATGACGATACGATATTTAAATAAAGAAAATAATCTGAATAAAATCAATAAAATTGAAACATGAAAATACTTTTACACTAATAATAAAAAAGAAGAAATTGCCTGAAATTACACTTAAATATAAAATACAACAACTGCACTAAAGAATACTAAACTACGAGGTCTGGCTATTAAATAACGAGACTGGTTACGAAAAAGGGTTTTATTATAAAAATTATTCTACATTCGAATGCTCCCTTTCAATATACTCCCCTTCCCTCGCCACACACCTTTCCATACGTTTTTAACATTGATCGAAGCAGTGCTGGAAGTCTTCTTTGGTGAGGGCCTTTAGGAGCTCTGCCGTTTTTTGCTTTACCGCTTCCATCGACTCAAATCGGGTCCCCTTTAAGAGCAGATTTTATCTTCGGAAACAAAAAAAAGTCGCACGGTGCCAAATCTGGCGAGTACGGCGCGTGTTCGAGCACTGGAATGCGCTTGCTGGCCAAATACTGCTTCACAGATAGCGCGTTATGGGCAGGTGCGTTGTCCTGGTGCAAAATCCATGAGTTGTTCTTCCACAACTCGAGCTGTTTCTTACGAACTCGTTCTCGCAGTGGTGCCAAAACTGACAAATAGTAAGTCTGGTTGACAGTCTGACCCTCTGGAACCCATTCAGTCATCACGATACCGTTAATGTTGAAAAAAACGATGAACATTGCCTTGAATTTTGATTTGGACATCCTTGCTTTTTTGATTCTAGGCGATTCAGGCGTCTTTCAATGCATTGATTGCCGCTTTGTTTCAACATTGTATTGAAAAATCTACGTTTCGTCGCAAGTAATAATGTTTTTGATCAGTCCGGAATCTTTTTTTAACCTTTCAAGGAAATCTGAGCAGACCTGTTGACGCAAGAGCTTTTGGTCAGAAGTCAGGTTTTTTGGCACCAACTTCGCACAGACTTTTGTCATGTGTAATTCCTCGTGTAAAATTTGTCTAACCGTTTCTTTATCGGCGTTCACAGCCTTGGCAATCATCCGGATGCTCATTCGACGATCTGCACGCACAATTTGGTTGATTTTGGTCACTGTTTCCGGAGTTGAAACAGTGACAGGGCGACCTGGGCGTTGGTCATCTTCAGTGCTCACTCGGCCCTCACTGAAGCGCTTACACCACTCAAAAACACGCACACGAGATAGAGAATTGTCCCCATAGGCCTCTTGCAACAATTTACAGCACTCAGTCGGAGTTTTTATCAATTTAACGAGAAATTTGAGATTGATATGTTGTTCCCGTTTTTCGTCACACATGGTTTTCGGCACAAAAAAAAAACACGTTCGTTTCAAACCGCTACTGCACAAATACAATAGTAGTGACGACAACGTGTTTTCGTACGTGCATAGACAAGATATCTAGATACCCAACGCACTACTCGTTTTTTTCCCCACCCCTCTACGGCGCCCTCTAGGCGCGCAGTCTCGTTATTTAATAGCCAGACCTCGTATTACAACAATTACGAACAAACGATACTTAACTATTACAATAAAATATTTACAAACTACAAATAATGTTAATATAAAATAAAGTATATAAAAGAAACATTTTTTGATATAACCATCTCCCTTTGAAGTTATTTCGACCGATAGATTAAAACGGACCATCCTGTATATGTATAAGCTAAAGTTCCCTCACTCAATCATTTATTCACCGCTTAGTAAATCCAAAATTTCGAAAACTACTGAATCTTTAAAGCTGAAATTTAGCAGGAACATAGTTTCTAGGGAAGAGACGTCAGCTAATAACAGATTTTGCGATAGAACCGAATTAAAGAAGTCTAAAGGCCTAACGAAGTATTAATTTCAAACGAGACCAAGAATTGAATGATAAAATATATAAAAGAAATTAAAAAGTAAAGAGAAGTGTACAACCAATTGTGCTGTAAGCCCAGACATAAGCTCTACCTTTCTTCAACCGACAATGAGAAGAGTCAAGATCTTTGTAGAACAGGTAAACGTGGATGAGATGGTATTGAAAAACCTCTATCCCAGCAGCTTCGACAAAGTGGACGCTGTACCTTCAGAAATTTCAAATATAAAAATTAGTTTGTAAGAATAAAATTAAAATATTACTTTTTAAATAATAATATTCAAATATTTAATTCAGATAATTGTTATATTAATATATATATATATATATATATTAATATATACTATTTTATAAATTAAAATAAATTAATGTAAATATTATATTTATTGGTTTTTAAATAATACTAGCCGATCATGATATGTTTTAATTCGCTGTACTATATCATTCGATGATTTTGCTTCGTGATGAAGTCTTATATTAAAATATTTATTTAATATTTTATTTATCAAATCCAATTTAACGTCTATTTAACGTCTATTTAACGTCTATTTGTTATGGTTACTTATATTATGATGTCCTTTTCACGTAGTCAGTCGCTCCCCCCACCAACTTCCACGTTAGAGAGAGACACAACGCTTCTCGCTATTGTATTCTCACTCTTATGTTGTCTTTCAAACCTCTCACAGCGCGCGCAGTCTAGTATATAAGTCTATGGGTGAGTGAGAGATTCGCTGTTACTCACTTCTATACAGCCTGTCCCTCTAAGTAGTGAAAATATTCATAACGCCTGATACAGGGAGAAATTTTATAAATAAAAAACCTTGTTACATTAAAGTTGGTGAATTAATTACTATTCAATTAACGATAGATTAACAGCCAATCAGATTTCTTCGAAATCAAGTAGACGGGCCTTGAGAAAAAAAAACAAAAAAAAAAAACAAAAATGAGCGGGGCTTTCGATTTTTAACTATACATTGATATGCGGCGATGTGTGCGTCGCACTGCTATGTTATTGTTTCTCCCCACTTCGCCGTGAATTTTAATCTTGATCTTCTTGTCCTCTCATTCATCTTCTTATTCTTCTCATTCAGGCTATAGCACTCACGGTTTGGGTTCTAATCCCCAGTTCCGATTTTTTTTTTTTTTTTTATTTTTAGCTTCTGAAATTCTTTGTAAAATTCAAAAAATAATATTTTCAGATTAGGGAACAAAAAGAAGTCGCTTGGGGCTAGGTCTAGTGAGTAAAGCGGATGGTGAAGCAGCTGAAACCGTAATTCGTGGATTTTTGCCATGGCAACCGCTGAGGTGTGAGACGGCGCGTTGTCTTGGTGAAAGAGGATTTTCTTTTTCTGTAAATGTGGACGTTTTTCCGCAAGTTCTGCCTTCAGCTTATCAAGTAATGATGCGTAGTATGCTTCTGTAATGGTTTTTTCTTTTTGAAGATAATCGATTTAAATAAATCTATGACTATCCCCAAAAACAGTCGCCATCACCTTCTCAGCCGAAAAAACAGTTTTTGCTTTTTTTGGAGCTGGTTCCCTATTTACAGTCTACTGTTTTGACTGTATTTTTGTTTCGGGCGTATAATGGTGCATCCAAGTTTCATCTACAGTAATTAATCGGTGCCAAAATTTGGATTTGTTGCGCCTAACCTGCGCCAATAGAGCGTTGGAAATGTTTATTTGAACACGTTTTTGGTCTAACGTGAGCAAACGCGGCACCCAACGTGCAAACAGCTTTCTCATGCCTTAATCTTGATTTTATATGTAGCAAACAAGTTCTTTGGACATGTTCATAACCTCTGCTATCTCTCTCATTTTAATTCGGCGGTCACCTAGCACCATTTGGTGAACTTTGGCGATGTTATCGTCAGTGGTTGCAGTTTTTGAACGTCCCAAACGTTCATCGTCTCCCAAGCTCTCACCGCCACGTTTGAATTCAGCTGCCCAAAATTTCACTGTGGTAAATGATGGTGCAGAGTCCCCATACACAAAGTTCAACTCATTTTTGATTTGCGTAGGCATATTAACTTTCAAAAACAAAAATTTAATGACAGCTTGATACTCAATTTTGTCCATTTTCACAACAGCACTCACATCGACTCACTCAAACGACTGTCAACTAACAACTGCGCATCCAAAATGGCTGAAACTTTGGTGAGCAACTGTCAACAGATGAACAACGAAATTTGCTAGGTTTTATTAACGAGTGCTGCTTTCTTAACGTTGAGGTCGGAAACTTTTCAGACCACCCTCGCATATATTTTTTTTTTTTAATATCGTGCGCATAATACATATTTCTAAACCTTATTGAAATAAAATATAAATCAGATTAAGATATAATTTTGAAATAAAATTTTTCTAAATGTTTAAATACTTAATTTGTAGTTATTGTGTTCAATCGGAGGTTTCATTTAAATTAAAAAAAAAGTATCAATGATATAATTATCAATTATATAATTAATCATATGATTTATCTAGCTAAACATGAAGTTGAAATAGTGGATTATAAAATAAGATTTTAGGCAAACAAACGTAGCATAAGATTTTTGTACGTACTGTTATTTTAACGGGAAAATATAAAACATGCGTGGTCGAAATACATCGGAGTATTTTACAATAATTAATGATTACGTTCCGCAATATTCTTGAGTTTTTTTGTGAAAAAAATATGAATTTGTGATTGCAAAAAGAAAATAAAACAAGGGTTTAACAATACTTGATTCAGAAAATTTCAATATTTCAATTAAATAATGTTTTATTTAATAATAATCTTTGAAAATAGTGAACTAAAAATAATAATTTTTAAAAATAATTTGAAGTATCTTTTATTTTTTTAATTTAAATATATTTAAAAGAAGCAATAAAATTTTCGTTAGTGAAATATAAAATGTATTTTACTTAATTCTCAGTAAAAATATATTAATTATAATAAATTTTGTTTATTAATAGTTACCAAATTCCTTGAATCAAAAAGAAATATACGAGGTGTGATTCAAAAGTAAGGTGACTTTTTGAATTTCGCGCGCTCTGTACACTCTAGTTTCAAAATTTTTTTTTGTTATGTTGGTACATTCGTCACGATCATATGTTTACAGTTTCGACAATATAACAATAGTTGTTTTTATGTGAGAGGCATAAAGGTTAGACTCATCTTTCCATGCTCGGCGATTTTTTGCTGTTGAAAATAATGGAGCAAAGAGTTTGTATTATATTTTGTGTAAAAAATGGTATTAAGTGTTCAGAAACTCTTGAAATGTTGACAGTGGCGTACGGTGAGTTAACTCTGAGCAAAAAGAATGTTTATAAGTGGTATAAGTTATTCCAAGAGGGCCGGGAAAATGTTAATGATGAACCTCGCTCCAGACGCCCCGGAACGTCGAAAAGCGACGAAAATGTTTAGAAAGTGAAAGAAGTTGTATTGAAAAATCGTCAAATCACGATTTGAGAAGTAGCTGATGATTATAACATATTGTTTGGCTCATGCCAATCGATTTAAACGGATGTTTTAGGTATGACACGTGTGTCAGCGAAATTCGTTCCAAAATTGCTTAATTTTGATCAGAAGCAGAGTAGTTTTTGGCCAAAAACAATACTACCATCATGCCTCAGCCACCGTATTTACCAGACTTGGCCCCCTGCGACTTTTTCCTCTTCCCAAAATTAACAAGGCCCATAAAAGGACGAAGATTTGCGACGATTAAGGAGATTAAGACTGCATCGCTGACGGAGCTCAAGGCAATACCCAAAAGTGCTTTTCAGAAATGTTTTGACGACTGGAAAAAGCGCTGGCACAAGTGCATTGTATCAAACGGGGATTATTTTAAAGGGGATAACATAATTTTAGATGAATAAAGGAATATTTTTTTTTTATAAAAAATGAAAAGTCACCATATTTTTTTATCACACCTCGTAGATAATAAAACCTTTTTAGTTTACTTTGCAGTTTAAAAATAAGTTTTCAAAACAATTCCTTCGTGCATTTATTTTATTATCTACAATACCCTTTTCCTTTTAATATCAATATTAAAATTTTTTTTGTTCTGTTAAATATTTTAAAAAGGATATAAAGTTTTGAGATCAATTTAATAAATTGAAATCATTATGAATATTGTCGTATGCATAGGAGTTACTTTTTATCGTGGTAAATTAACTTTATATATTTTTGTTTATCTAAATTATTTATTATTATTATTTTAAACTAACAGTTAAAAAGTGTAAATTGTTATCACTTTAATATATGTGTGGTGAGTTAAGCAATATTATTAACCATTAATAAACATTTTTAAAGGATAAATTAATAAAGAATCTTTGTGTTATTAAATATTGTTAAATCAAAAGTTATTATTTATAATTTTATAGCAATTTAAATTTCATTGCATTTATTAATTCCTTTTTCTATATTTTAAAATATTTATTTTATTTTTCCAAATCAAAATTCATACTTTCAAAATGCAGAGTAGCTAAATGTTGCAACTATTTTTGGCTATTGATAAAAAAAAATATATATACTACTGTGATCAAAAAGTAAGGTGAGTTTGTTTATCAAATGTAAATTCTTTATTTATTCTTTCAAATCAATTTCATCCCCTTCAAAGTAATCCCCGTTCGATAAAACGCACTTTTGCCAACGCTCTTTCCAGTCCTCGAAACAGTCGGAATAATCTTTTTCCGGTGTAGCTTTCAAGACCTTCTTCGATTCGGTTTTTATCTCCTAAATCGTCTCAAAACGGCATCCCCGCATTGGCCTTTCGAGTTTGCTGAATAGCCAGAAGTCGCACAGAGCCAAATCAAGCGAATACGGTGGTTGCGGAACGATATGAGTCGAGTTTTTGGCAAAAAAGTCGCGAAGAACCAATGCAGTATGACATGGTGCATTATCGTGATGAAGGAACCAAGAATTGTCGCCCATAATTCCGGCCGTTTCAGACGAATAGCTTCACGCAAACGACGCATAACGCTCAAATAATATTTTTTGTTGACAGTTTGGCCCGGCGGAAGGAATTTATAGTGCACCACACCACGATAATCAAAGAAAACTGTCAACATGACCTTGATTTTTGATCGACTTTGCCGTGGTCTTCTCGGACTTGCTTCACCTTTTGCACGATAATCGCTGGATTGGTCGGTGGTTTCAGGGTCGCATGCGTAAATCCAAGTCTCGTCTCCGGTAATGATGCATTTCAAGTGGTCCTAATAGTCAGACAGCAGTTTCACACACATTGACGCGACGCTTTTTTTCCAAAAAATTGAGCGATTCTGGCACCAATCAAGACTTGACGCGTTTGAAACACAAAACATCCTTCGAAATGGTTTGAGCTGAGCCAAATGATATTCCAACACTATCAGCGAGGTCTCTTATTGTCAATCGACGATTTTCAAGCACCAAATCTTTGATTTTTTGGACGTGGCCCTTGTCGGTAGACGTTGATGGTCGTCCAGAGCGTGGTTCGTCTTCAATGCGTTCTCGGCTCGCTTTGAACTTGTTGTACCACTTATAAACGTTTTTTGTGCCTTAGTTTGATCACCAAAGGCCTTCCGCAACATTTTCAACGTGTTCGCACAAGAATATTTGTTCCGCAAACAAAATTTGATGCAAGTTCTTTGCTCAACAAAATCACCCATTGTAAAAATCGAAAAATTCACTTAGGGTTGTTTACAAAAACACGTGTAACTCATAGATAATTAAACCTTTTGACAAACAGACGCTTGGCAAATGTTCTAGACAGTCCTACCAAACTAGGAAAAAAATTTATCCGCCTTCCTAATGCCCGGGAGTTTTAAATGACAATTTTACCTTACTTGTTGATCACAGTAGTACGAGGTCTGGCTATTAAATAACGAGACTGCGTGCCCAGAGGGCGCCGTAAAGAGGCGGGGAAAAAAACGAGTAGTGCGTTGGGTATCTAGATATCTTGTCTATGCACGTACTAAAACACGTTCTCATCACTATTATTGTATTTGTGCAGTAGCAGTTTAAAACGAACGTGTTTTTTTCTCGTGCCAAAAACCATGTGTGACGAAAAACAGGAGCAACGTATAAATCTCAAATTTCTCGTTAAATTGAAAAAAACTCCGTCTGAGTGCTGTAAATTGTTGCAAGAGGTCTATGGGGACAATTCTCTATCTCGTGCGCGTGTTTTTGAGTGGTGTAAGCGCTTAAGTGAGGGCCGAGTGAGCACTGAAGATGACCAACGCCCAGGTCGCCCTGTCACTGTTTCAACTCCGGAAACAGTGACCAAAATTAACCAAATTGTGCGTGCAGATCGTCGAATGAGTATCCGGATGATTGCCGAGGCTGTAAACGCCGATAAAAAAACGGTTAGACAAATTTTACACGAGGAATTACACATAACAAAAGTCTGTGCGAAGTTGGTGCCAAAAAACCTGACTTCTGACCAAAAGCTCTTGCGTCAACAGGTCTGCTCGGATTTCCTTGAAAGTTCAAAAAAAGATTCCGGACTGATGTAAAACATTATTACTTGCGACGAAACGTGGATTTTTCAATACGATGTTGAAACAAAGCGGCAATCAATGCATTGGAAGACGCCTGAATCGCCCAGAATCAAAAAAGCAAGCATGTCCAAATCAAAATTCAAGGCAATGTTGATCGTTTTTTTCGACATTAACGGTATTGTGATGACTGAATGGGTCCCAGAGGGTCAGACTGTCAACCAGACTTACTATTTGTCAGTTTTGGCAACACTGCGAGAACGAGTTCGTAAGAAACGGCCCGAGTTGTGAAAGAACAACTCGTGGACTTTGCACCAGGACAACGCACCTGCCCATAACGCGCTATCTGTGAAGCAGTATTTGGCCGGTAAGCGCACTCCAGTGCTCGAACACGCGCCGTACTTGCCAGATTTGGCACCGTGCGACTTCTTTTGTTTCCGAAGATAAAATCTGCTTTGAAAGGGACCCAATTTGAGTCGATGGAAGCGGTAAAGCAAAAAACGGCAGAGCTCCTAAGGGCCCTCACCAAAGAAGACTTCCAGCACTGCTTCGATCAATGGAAAAAACGTATGAAAAGGTGAGTGGCGAGGGAAGAGGAGTATATTGAAGGGGAGCATTCGAATGTAGAATAATTTTTATAATAAAGCTCTTTTTCGTAACCAGTTTCGTTATTTAATAGCCAGACCTCGTATATATATATATATATATATATATATATGTATATATATATATAGCGCAAAATTATATATTTATTAAAAATATACGGTAAACGTGACGCGTTGATTTTTATCCGTTTTATCTCGTTTATTTTAGTTCTTACGTCTCGTTATATTTTGTCCGATTTTAAAATTTTTTTTTTTTTCGAAAATTTTAAAGCAAGCCTAAAGGAAAATTCCAGATACATTTCCTCTGGAATGCTTGTTTATCTTATCCACTTGTGCGCCAAGCGCTTGAGAATAGAAAGAGTGAAACGATAGCGTACGAGCCGTTCAAGAATATATCCGTGATAAGTACAAAGATTTTCTTTGTTATACAATAAACGTAATCGCTTGAGCCACCCGTAATTAATAATAATATATCGACAAAATTTTAAATGCGCCCTAACAATATACCTACGCGCTACTTATTTTATTGCTTTAAAAGGTTCATAGTAAAATCATGCGTTTTTTTTATTTTGTATTTTAATTTCGTTTTGTATTTTATATTTTGTTTTACTTCTTCTTGTAATTTAAGCCAAAAAAACAGCGAAATCAATATTACATAAAAGATCTTTGTTAATAAATTTGATTTTTAATTATGTAAGTAATCGAATAATTCAATATATAATTCTATTATCATTATTGTATTTTATATCATTAATTGTATCATTCATATATATATATATATATATATATATATATATAATTAGATAAGTTTTATTTTTATAATTTTTATATAATTAATATTGTAAATGTAAAATAGAAAGAAAGCTGACAGTTTACCAACGAAAGCGACAGAGACGGGCAGATGCTACTATCTCTCTTTTCTCTCTCTCTCTCTCTCTCTCTCTCTCTCTCTCTCTTTCACACCATATACGCTCTCCCTCACACGATGCACTTTCTCTCTCTTTCACATAAAATGCGTTGGCGGGGGTGTGACTTCTTCCCGCCACTGTAACCCTTCTATGTCTTACAAAACGCTACAAAGGTCAAGGGTAGGGCCGAGGAAATGCCCTTATTGGCCCAAACTATTCTCGCCGCTTTTCCAGCCGCCGAAAAACTCGCGGTCCAGCGGGTATAAAAGCCGGTGCATCGATGCATTCGACGGCTTTTCTTGAGGAAGACTCCAAGAGCACGACTCAGAATGACCTCGAAGCCCTGCTACTTCCAATTTTTATTTCTTCTATATTCAAACTCTTACTTCATTACATAAAAAATTCTACCATATTTAAACTCTTACTACATTACGTACAAAATTCTTCTATATTCGAACTTTTATAATATTCAAACCTTGCGACTCAAAACTTGTATAACTAATTGTATTAAAATTATTATTTAAAAGATCTAATAAAACGTAAGATTTAACAAAACTATCTTTTTATTTCTTATACCTCTCATCGAATTAATGTTTGAACCTACCTACATCGCCATCTCCCAATACTTCCTTCATCCGAAAAAGTGTGTGGCGTCGGAAAGGTGAGCCTGTGCTAAAGTCGACCTCTCGAGCAGCTGGTGACGCCTTTGATTATCCAATATTCCTCCGTTCGAAAGAGTGTGTGGCGTCGGAAAGGTGAGACTGTGCTAAAGTCGACCTCCCGAGCAGCTATTCACTCTTTATGGCATGCATTACTAATTCAAAGGATTTAACCATCCTTAAACCGTGAATGAGCGTTTACGGAAAATCTGGATAAGATAAGGGAGAGTAATAAAATCCTACCCTGCGTATGCAACGTAGTTGCATTGTAGAACGTTGCACCGACATTACATTGTTAATGTCGCAATGTACGTCAGACTTTCCTTCGAATGCAAAATCAACAGGATTAAATGTACCAGGCTGTTCAATAAGTTTTGCGGTTCGATAAGAGAGGGTGTTGCTACTAGCCTAAATTTTTTTTTGTTATCTTGGTACACTCTTCATATAAACGTATGTGAAGTTTTATTGCAATCTGTCAATTCATTCTTTGTTTACAAGCCATTTAGTATCGACGTGTCACAATATTTTTTTACAATGGAAAAAATCAAGTATCGTGCAGTGATTGAATTATTTTTGGATGGTTTAAAAGCAAAGGAAATTTATAAACGAATGCTGAAAGTGTATAAGGACTCTTTGCCTTCAATTAGTACACTAGAAAGATGGGTTGCTGAATTTAAACGTGGTCGTACAAGCCTTGAAGACGATCCACGTCAAGGACGTCCAAAAACAGCAACAACACCAGAAATCGTAGACAAAATACAGGATATCGTATTGGAAAATCGTCGAGTGACTGAAAGAGATTTAGTAGAAGCCTTAGGCATCTCATTGGGCAGTATAAGCAATATTTTGACTGAAGTATTGGGTTTCAGAAAGCTGTGTGCACTATGGGTGCCGCACTCGCTGACAATGGAACAAAAACACATTCAAATGCGACTTTCTCAGCAACATTTAGAGCGTTTTCGAAAGGATAAAGTGGATTATATACGTCGATTCATCACTATGGATGAGACTTGGGTCTATCACCATGATCCTGAATCAAAACAAGAGGCTAAAGAGTGGTGTGAACCTGGTTCTTCGGCTCCGAAACGAGTTCGACTTGGCCAGAAATCGGCCAAGAAGGTGTTAGCATCAGTTTTTTGGGATGCGAAACAAATTTTGTTTGTAGATTACTTGCAAACTGGTAAAACAATAAATTCTGAATATTATTGTTATCTTTTAGACCAGCTGAAGGAAAAAATTCGTGATAAAAGACCCGGTTTGCAGAAGAAAATATCCTTTTTCATCAGGACAATGCACCGTGTCACAAGAGCATTTTGACAATGGCTAAAATTCATGAATTAAAGTTCGGATTGTTGGAGCATCCACCGTACTCACCAAATTTGGCCCCTAGCGACTTCTATCTGTTTCCAGACTTAAAAAAATCATGCGCGGAAAGCGTTTTTCATCAAATGATGAGGTCATAACAGATGTGGAAGCGTATTTTGTAGCCCTTCCAGATTCTTACTTCAGGGATGGAATTCATAAATTTGAATCTCGTTGGAACAAGTGTATTGATGTTCAGGGAGACTATATTGAATAATAAAGTGTATTTTAAACCATACAATTCTGTTTTTCTTATCGAACCGCAAAACTTATTGAACAGCCTGGTATTGGGTTGTTTATCAACATACCCACTTTTAAGCCATGAGTACTTAAGGGGGGAAATCACAGTAGCACACAAAAAAATAGGCATATTTTCGGGAATTAATTTTGGCTGAATAAAAGTATCAATCGAAAATCTGTAAAATAGGTTTTATAGCAATAGTAAAATGTACAAAATGTTATTTTTTCAATAAAAAATATTTAAAAATGGCGGCTGCGCAGCATGTGCCCCAAGGCGCCTATTTTTGAAAGCGTGTCGATGGCCGAAGACGTAGACTCCTTAATTTATGACCTGGAAGAAAAAACCAAAATTTTTTAGTTTTTATATAACAACAGCTAGCGAGCTACGTAGGGTTTTTTTGATGTATTGATTTTTCACAAAATAGTGCATGTTTGAAAATAAAGTTAAATTTTTAAGAAAAAAAAACGCCATCAAATCTTCGATAAAAAAAATTAGGCCATATAAAATAAAAAATCTTACGTAGCTCCGTGGAGAAAAATATTTTGAAGCTACTGTCAAAATTTCAAGTTGATCGGTAAAGATTTGCTTGAGTTATGTTTTCGGCGAGTTAAAAAAAAGTGGTTTCGAGAAAAACGCGTTTACAGTTTTAAGTACTAAGAAACCATATGAAAATTTCATATGGCAGAATGAAAAATTTGAGCACTCGGACACTTTTGCCGTGTTCCATCATTTAGTATATTATTTTTAAGACCCTAAAGCACCTTTTAGGCGAAAAAAATTTTTTTCGAAAAATTGAAAATTTTACTGTGATTTCCCCCCTTAAGGTAGCTCGTACCCGAATCCCAAGTCAAATGTATGCTATAAATGTCAATTTTAAAAAATTGATTTTTTAATAAACTACTTATTTTTAAAATCATAAAATGAATTTTAAAAAATTTAAACATTATTAGAAAGATAAAAAATCAAAACAAAAAATAAAAAATGTATGCATTTATGATTCCTTTTATTAGTGTAGTTCTTCCTCCTGTTAAGCGCATGTGCAAACGCGTTGTTTGAAAGAGCAGAAAGAACAGTAGTGCAGACAGTGCAGTAGCTGATTTCTAGCAGTAAGCAGAACATAATCTTAATAACAGTTTCCATTATTTATAAAATGAGTAAAAGATATAATCTTAAAGGACAAAGAGGAAAAAGTAAAGGAAAAAAAAGAAATATACGAATTATCTTGTTAATTAAAGTTTTTACATATTTTAAGAAGAATTTAGTATTACGTAAACAAAGACAAATAATAAATTATAAATGTATTATCTATAATATATTAAATTTATGCTTTAAGTCAGTGCCAAATAAATAATTATGTTGTAGTTTAATTTATTTTAATAAGTTAATATTTAATGGTAATGTTAATTAATACTTAATATTGTGATATGAATTTAAATTTCAAGTTGAGATATTATGAATTAAGATTTCAAGTTGTGATATACTCGTATGTTACGTCGTAAAACACACATTTAGGAAAATTGAAATTTATAGTAAATTACAAAAGACGTTCTGTTATAGGAATTATACTATTGTACTTTCAAAACGTACGTGTCTGAGAACGCATTAACTTTTTACAGCTCCAAAATATAAGACCACAACAAATACATATGTCCAACAGCTTCGTTAAATAAGACAAAACAGATTTTATATAGACATATTGTCTAAATTTTTCCTTTCTACAAGTTCATTAGGGTTAACTTGTTATATAACGTGCAAGGACAAAGACATCTGTAAAGACGTTTATCTTTTTCTAAAAACAATTAGACACGTAAAAACACATATGCAGTCCAATCGCTTAACTATTTTTTATGACATTACCTCTATTCTAACTGTTCGTAACTTCTCAAAAACACATCACGCTCAGATGTCCACTTTAGATACATCTCTCATACATAAATGCATCAAGAAGGCAACCAATAAGAATTTTACTTTCCGTTGCCACACCTACACACCCTTCCCTTTGCAAAACCGAGCTAATGAGTAAACTTAAATTCGAACAACAAGACAGATACATTCAGACAGTCGGAGTGACATTCATAGACTCGTGGAGATACATTCTCACACTCTTGGCATTTAGATTCATCCGCGACGAACACACAAATTTTCATTTTTGACTGCCATGAGAATAACACAATACAAACACAGTCAAACACTTAGTGCACTTAAAAATCTTCACTTTACTACAACCACAGAAAAGACAATTTAATAAACGACAGAAACTAGTCACTCAATATTAAGTTAGCGAGTGACATAAGAGTAATAATAATAATAATAATAATTGGTACAAAAAGGTTCTTAAATTATTAAAATTATTACTAAAATCCTTTTCACTCTCACCCAAACGGAAATGAACTAAATGAAAAAAGAGCTAATAAAATCTAATAACTATTATTATTAATTAATAAAGTGTGGAATTTGGACTTTAGTAACAGTTATTTATAGTTACTAACTTTTACTAACATTTCTTAGTTTTTATTATGTTTTATTAGCTTTTATTAGCTTTTCAACTTTAGATCAAAAGAAATTTGTGACTCTTCAGAGAAGCTAATGACTGCTAATAATATTTTAAAAATATTAAATACCCTTATAAAGTATTCATAATAATTAGTATTTGTTAATAATAGTAATTAGTACCCAGTTGCAAGAATCCACGTGAAAATCCACATGGGAATCCACGTTGATTTTTACATGGAAATCTACACTGAAATCAGTCCAATAACACACTGTATGTGGATTTCCACGTAGATTTCCGCGTAGATTTTTACGTGGATTTCCGCGTAGATTACCACGTGGGTTTCAACGTGAAATCAGTGTAGAAATCTACGTGGAAATCAGTGTCGATATCTATGTGGAAATCAGTGTAGAAATGTACGTAGAAATACAGTCTGTCAAGTAAGAGCGTGGTCGTGTTAATTTATAAAAAAATTTATTTGATGAAACTTTCATATTTATATATACATTGTACACATTACAAACAATGATGCGATTTGGTCAATAATGTGTCCAGTCATCACCGGCGTCGATAATTGCCTGGCATCTCCGAAGCATGCTTTCTACTAATTTGACGGCGTATTCTAGTGGCAAGGATCTCCAGATCCAACGAATTTTTTAAGACAACTGCTTCAAAGTGTATGTGCGTCTTCCACAAAGCTTCCGTTTAATATATGCCCACACATTTTCAATAGGGTTTGCATCGGGCAACTGCGACGGCCAATCCAATGTAACGATGCCAGATTGAGTCTTCCACTGAGTACAGAGCTTGCTGCGGTGTTTAGGATCGTTGTCCTCCTGCAGAATCCAATCTTCATTTTTTGTGATGAACCATCGTTTGGCAGATGGCAGTAAAGCCTTTTTGTAGATTTTTATCATTTTCTCGGCATTTAGGTTGTCAGTAAAGAGGTGCAAAGTGCCGAATCCCTGCTTTGAGAAGCAGCCCCAAAGATGCACCTTTATTCCATGTTTTACGGTCCGCTGAACAAGCCTATTGGTGGAAGTTGACCAGGCTCGCGTGAGGACAGAACGTGCCCATATAGAACATTTATCAGTAAAAATGACATTTTTAAAATCTCTATCAATATTCTCATGCGCCCAAGCGAGTCGCTTTGTCACATGTTTTTCAGTCAACAGAGGCTTCTTCATTGTGTTACGCCATTTTAGATGATGAGTACAAAGATTGGTTTTGATAGTTTCGTAGGATATATCTAAACCTTTTGCCATTAATTTTGCTTGTCCTAGCCGCAGTGTTAAATCAGGATTCCGCGAAAACAGATTCACTATTCTTTTTTCATCTTTTTTGTTCACTTTTCCTATCGAGCCACGTTCTGGTAAATCATCGACATTTTTAGCCACTTTATATCGCTGTATCCACTTCTGTACAAATGCCTTCGACTTTCTCATATATTTAGCAGCCGCTGATTGCGACATTTTGGGACCTTTCGGGTGGATGCAAAGGAACACAGCCTCGTAGCGCGACGCGTACTTAGCACTCATGGCGTTTAACGTGATTCTTTTTTAAAAGATCAATGACAACTGAATTTTTGTTGACAATGCAGTAAGAATAAAGAGTTCCTCTATCAGCTCGCAAAGGAATTAGAGCAAAATCTTCTATTACCTCTCAATGAAGTCGACCACGCTCTTACTTGACAGACTGTAAGCGTAGAAACTCACACAGATCGAAAAGTTGTTAAAATGTTTTTAAAACGTTTCATAAAAGGATAAAAACCTTTTTAGAAGCTTTCAAAAAATGTTTTTAAAATGAGTTTATGTCTGTTTTTGAACCCTTTAGCAATGTTTTCTAGCTCCTTTTACAAACCTTTCGATACAAGTTTTAAAAAGATTTCTATAAAAGTTATAGAAATATTAAAAAAAACATTCTTGAAACTAGTTAATGAAACCTTTTAAAATACTTTTTCCAAACCTTTATAAAAACTTTAATTAAGTATTTTATAGATTTTAGAAATTTATTTTTTATTATGATTATACATATTTTTAACATACGCATTATATTTAATCGTTTATTCGCATTGTCGCACATGTTATTTTACACATTATTTTACGGAAAAAAACGCAGAAACATGTTCGACCTACGGTGGGATCGAACCCGGGTCCTTCGCATTATAAAGCAGACGCCCTAACCATTACGCTATGCAACGCTTGTAGAACTAAGATTTAAATTTGAATGATAAGTCGCATGGCAATTCATGTACACTTGTATTAATTTTACATTTAAAATTTCTTGTATAGTGTAAAATATTTTTTATAATTAAGATATAATTACAATTTAAATATATTGAAATTTTAATTATTTCTTAATTTAAAAAAATACTTTACATTATAGAAGAAATTTTATATGTAACATTATGTAGGTCAAACATTTTTCTGCGTTTTTTTCCGTAAAATAATGTGTAAAATAACATGTGCGACAAGGCGAATAAATGATTGAATATAATGCGTATGTTAAAAATATGTATATTTATAATAATGAATAAAATTCTAAAATATATAAAACACTTAATTGAAGTTTTTATAAAGGTTTGAAAAAAGTATTTTGAAAGGTTTCATCAACTACTTACAATTATTATAATGATTAGCTTTTTGGTTTTTACACGAAAAAGAAATATGTAACCTTTCTAAAAGCTAATAACTATAATATATTTATATTTTAGCTTTTATTGCATCTTTGTTTGTAAGGACATTTCCTAAAAATAAAAATCTGTAAAAATCTAATAAAATCTTATAAACATTTATTAAATTTATAAAATGATGATAAAAACTTCGAAACATTAATATACATTATTGACTATTATTAGAATCCAAAATCCACACATTATAAGATTTTAATATTACCTAATAAGAGCTAATAATCATTATAAAGAATTACTGTTTATTATAAACATTTATATACACGTGATTATTTCCACTTGGGCAACAATATAATTACTGTTTATGAATGAGAACTGTTTTTTAAAAATGTATATCTTGTCTTTTATTTTTCGTTATATTATTTTTTGTTAAAAATAAATTAGATCATCTTTAATATATAACACATCGTTCAATAAGTCCCGAGACTAATCCAGAGATGGTGCTAGTAGTACTAAACTGGCCACGTTTCCATAGAGTGCGAACCTTTACATGAAACGTGTAAAAATTTCACGTCAATCGGATCACAGACAGCAGAGTTATCGGGGTTAGAATAAAGTCACTTTGTAATTTGTTTGAAAAATGGAAAAAAGCGAGTTTCGATTGTTGATAAAACATTGTTTTTTGATAGGTAAAAACACCGTAGAAGCCCAGCAATGGCTTGAAAAACATTACCCGGACTCCTCTCCATCCAAACCAACGATGTGTCGTTGGTATGCTGAGTTTAAACGTGGTCGTACGGACACAAACAATGCGGAACGTTCGAGTAGGCCATTGGAAGCTGTTACACAGAAAAATGTGAGTAAAGTGTTAAAAATTGTAATAAAAAATCGCAAAGTGAAGGTCCGTGAGATTGCAGAAATGACACAGATATCATCTGGAAGCGTATTTACAATCCTTCATGAAAAATTGAGCATGAAAAAAGTTTTTTCCAAGTTAGTGCCGCGATTGCTTTCAGTGGAACAAAAACAGCAGCGAGTTGACGATTCAGAGAGCTGTTTATCGCTATTTACTCGCAATAAAAAGGATTTCCTGCGTCGATACGTGACCATGAATGAAACATGGATACATCATTTCACTCCGGAGTCGAATCGGTAATCATCTGAGTGGCGCATGGCTGGCGCATAGCTGGCGAAAGCCGCCCAAAGCGTCCAAAAACGCAGCAGTCTGCTGGCAAAGTCATGGCGTCTGTTTTTTGGGATACACATGGCGTGATTTTCATTGACTACCTGGAAAAAGGTAAATCGATCAACAGTGATTATTATATTGACTTGTTGGTACGTTTGAAGGAGGAGATCGCAGCAAAACGACCGCACATGAAGAAGAAAAAAATCCTTTTTCACCAAGACAATGCACCATGCCACAAGTCCATGAAAACAATGGCAAAATTGAACGAATTAGGCTTTGATTTGCTTCCCGACCCCCCGTATTCGCCAGATTTAGCCCCCAGCGACTACTGGCTCTTTGCTGATCTCAAAAAAATGCTCCAGGGAAAAAAATTTGGCTCGAATGAGGAGGTCATTGCCGAAACTGAAGCCTATTTTGAAGCAAAGGATAAATCCTTCTATAAACATGGTATAGAAATGTTGGAAAGGCGTTGGAAAGATTGTTTCACTCTAAAAGGAGATTATATTGATGAATAAAAATGATTTTTGGAAAAAGAAGGTTGTTTTCGTTGTTAGTCTCGGGACTCATTGAACGATGTGTTAATTACCAATAAAATTTATTCTTTCACTTGTTAAAAGTATTTTTTTTTTTTCTTTTATAAAAATAAAAATAATAAATGCACGTTGATTAATTTCATGCATTTTTTTATACGTTTTACTATATTTAATCATTTTACAATATATAATTATCGTCAAAATGTTTTTCTTAATTATTATAAGTATTTTTACGATTATAAACAAGTGTTACAAATGCACATTTTCAAATCTCGCACCATTTTTTCAAATTTTTATCTTCCGGTAACCTATTTAGAAACTCCTTGAATTTTTTTGTTTTTGTTCAATATTTTTTTAGAACTCTGGTCAACCCTATATTTTTAATGCGCTATCTAAAAACTGATGATTTTTTCTTTGCAGAACACTTATTTATTTTATTGTGTAAGATATTTACAGAAAGTTAGAAACGAAAAATAACAGACTCTTATAAGAACACATATAAAACATGAAACTTTAAAAAGCTTTTTCTCGGTATTTTATCCGTCAGCCTGTACGTTTTTTTTTTTTTTTTAATTGCTCAGAAAATTCTGGAGAATAATTTTATATAAGTTTCAAAAAGTTGTTCAATAATTGCAATCGAGGTAGGAGCTACCTTAAATGAATTTACATAGCGTGGAGATGAAAGTTGATTATGCACCAACGATTGCAACTTTATTATATTATTTCATGTATGTAAATTTAAATCTTTATCCATTAATATTACAGTATCCGAGAAATGTTTCATGTAATTTTTCCACACTTGGAAGCTGAATACGTCCAATGGTTGAATCTTGCTAGTCGTACCTTTTGGAATCACTTTTATATCCACTTGTTTATTTGGAGGTTTTGTTTTCTACTGCTGTAGGACAGTCCGCTCCATGCATCAAGTAATAAAACACTTGAAGAGCCAATATTCGGAAAATATATTTCACGCAGCCATTTTTGAAAGTGATCTAGAAATTAATCACAGCTTGTTATTCATACATTTTTATTATAAGCTATAATTATACTAGTACATAAAATGAAATAGAAATGTAGCGTCGGAATGACGTTTCACTGCGTTAATTTGAGTAACGCAAACTCGACGTTGCCTTTTTGAGCCTAAGCAGTCAAGCTTACGGGTTTGGGATGACAGAGGAGATTCAGAGCTTCATCTTTTCCTTTCTTTTGAGGATGTGGTGGTGTAGTTTGGGACTGAACGTACGTCTAAGCCGAAACTCAGGCTAGCTACGTCGCTCTGGATAAGGACCTAACCAATGCGATATTAGATAAAAGGTAGTCAGCCGAAACTCAGGCTAAGTCTATCTGTGGAAAGATATAGAATAGATGAGATTATAGAGAAAAAAGGAACAAAATATACAATACAAAATTCAAGTTTAAACTCACTTATATTGATTTTAAACTTTGATGCAACTAATCTTCTCTCTCTCTCTCTGTCTTTCTGTTGCTTTTGCTGACTTCTCGTCGTCTTCTTCTTCTTATTTATTTAAAAAATTGAATAGTCTGCTTGCTGTAGTTTCTTGAGGTCTGCTCGTGTAGATGATGCGTAGTAATGTTTCCCTTGAGTGCTGCCTGAGGTCTGTTCGTCTATATGATCTGTGGTAATGTTTCCCTTAAGTGTTGCCTGAGGTCTGCACTTGGTGAAAACTTTGCGCCGTATTTAAACACGTGGAAGAAGCTATCCCGCAATTTTTGAAAACTCGGGGGAGAGAGAGTTTTTCGGACCCCCTCTTCCTGGCGGGCTTCTTGGTCCGTGGAAGGGAGAGCGAGAATTAGAGAGGGAGAGAGAGATAATCCATTTTTGCGGAATTTTCACATAAGTTCGGTATTTGTTATTTGTAATGAAAACATATCAATTTAAATTATACGATCGTGTTCTATTTAAAATTTAACGCATATTACAAAAAAGAACGAAGTTTTTCGTCGCATTCTAAGCGATTAATTTACATAATGATTTTTAGATAAAAAACGATTATTTAAAAAAGGATTGCTACTATGGATACAAACGATATCCTTAAAAAGTGATTGATAATTACAAAAAAGAAATAAATGTAGAATAATAATTTAAATAATCATTCTTTAGAAGTTATAATTTTTAATTAATGGACTGTTGGAGAAGTACTTATTGGATTAACTTTATTTTCAAAGAGTTATTTAATAGGTATATGGTACGCTAATGCAATTGTTAATTAATATTAGAATTACCAGTAAGAATATGGAAATAATTATTCTGTAGGGAGTTAATCGAAAAATTAATTTTAAATACAAAACGCAACTATTTTTATAAAAACGCATGTCGCAGACAGTTATTAAAGATATAAGATTTTTACTCTATAAAATAGTGAAATAATAATAATTCGGATAGTTGAATTACCACCGAATAATAGCCGTGTAAGTTAAAATTGAACTAGAGAAATGTTTTTATAATAGATGCATGTGTTACGTCCCGTTATCTTTTGTCCGATTTTAAAAATTTTTTTTACTTCGAAAATTTTAAAGCAAGCCTAAAAGAAAATCTCAGATACGTTTCCTCTAGAATCCTTGTTTATCTTGTCCACATGTGCGCCAAGTGTTTGAGAATAGAAAGAGATAAACGATAGCGTACGAGCAGTTCAAAAATATAACCGTTATAAGTAAAAATTTTTTTTTTGTTATACAATAAACGTAATCGCTTGAGCCACCCGTAATTAACAATAATATATCAACAAAATTCTAAATCCAACAATATACCTGCACGCTGCTTATTTTATTGCTCTAAAAGGTTGATAATAAAATTATCATGCGACTTTTTATTTTGTATTTTAATCTCGTCTTTGTATTTTATTTTTGTTTTACTTCTTCTTGTAATTTAATTTAAGCTAAAAAGCAGCGAAATTAATATTATATAAAAAATCTTTGTTAATAAATTTGATTGTCAATTACATATTTAATCGAATAATTCGACATATAATTCTATTATCATTATTGTATTTTATATTATTAATTGTATTATATATATATATATATATATATATATATATATATATATATATATATATATATTATATAAGTTTTATTATTATAAGTTTTATATAATTAATATTGTAAATGTGAAATAGAAAGAAAGCTGACAGTTTACCAACGAGAGCGACAGAGACGGGTAGACGCTGCTGCCTCTCTTCTCTCTCTCTCTCACACCATATACGCTCTTCCTTACACGATGCACTTTCTCTCTCTTTCACATAAAATGCGTAGGTGGAGGCGTGACTTCTTCCCGCCACTGTAACTCTTTTATATCTTACAAGACGCTACAAAGGTCAAGGGTAGGGCCGACGAAATGGCTTTATTGGCCCAAACTATTCTCGCCGCTTTTCCAGCCGCCGAAAAACTCGCGGTCCAGCGGGTATAAAAGCCGGTGCATCGATGCATTCGACGGCTTTTCTTGAGGAAAATTCCAAGAGCATAAGAGATAACTCAGAGTGACCTCGAAGCCCTACTACTTCTAATTTCTAATTTTTCTATATTCGAACTTTTGCTATATTACGTATAAATCCTACTATATTCAAACTCTTGCTATATTACGTATAAATTTTACTATATTCGAACTCTTGCTATATTACGTACAAAATTTTTTCTATATTCGAACTTTTATAATATTCAAATCTTGCGACTCAAAACTTGTAGAACCAATTGTATTAAAATTATTATTTGAGAGATCCAATTAAACGTAAGATTTAACAAAATTATTTTTTTATTTCTTATACCTCTCATCTAATTAACGTCTGAACCTACCTACATCGCCATGTCCCAATATTTCCTAGTATCGAAAGAGTGTGTGGCGTCGGAAAGGTGAGACTGTGCTAAAGTCGACCTCCCGAGCAGCTGGTAACGCTTACGATTCCTCCCATCAAAGGAGTGTGTGGCGTCGGAAAGGTGAGACTGGGCTAAAGTAGACCTCCCGAGCAGCTGGTCACGCTTTTGATTAACCAATATTCCTCCCATCAAAGGAGTGTGTGACGTCGGAAATATAAGACTGTGCTAAAGTTAACCTCCTGAGCAGCTGGTAACGCCTTTGATTAATTAATTTTCCTCCTATCAAAGGAGTGTGTGGCGTCGGAAAGGTGAGACTGTGCTAAAGTCGACCTCTCGAGCAGCTGGTGACGCCTTTGATTATCCAATATTCCTCCGTTCGAAAGAGTGTGTGGCGTCGGAAAGGTAAGACTGTGCTAAAGTCGACCTCCCGAGCAGCTATTCACTCTTTATGGCATGCATTACTAATTTAAAGGATTTAACCATCCTTAAACCGTGAATGAGTGTTTATGGAAAATCTAGATAAGATAAGGGAGAGTAATAAAATCCTACCCTACGTATTTAAAAGAAAACGCGCCGCGAAGATAAACTTGGTATGTAAGGAGGAAATTTAAGAATTATATTCAGTTCGTTTCTAGTTTTCAAACTAGCAAATTCCAAAAAAATAGTTCACAGAAGCCACCCGCGCTAGTGTCGAAAGAGAGGTGCAAACGGCAGCATCAACACGCAGTTTATAAAATAAAAATCGCGAGTTCGAGGAGCGATAATATTATTATTACCGCCACCCTTACACATGTAACAATGGAACATTGGCCTATTAATTTAAATTAATTATTTATTTATTTTAAATTTTCTTTATTTAATTAATCAACTATTTATTTTAAAAAATTATTATGAGGGTATTGCAAGAGGAATTCGTGACATTCCAGGTTATTGCGCGATGTCCCAAATTACGCTAATGATGCTTACTCAAAAAAAAGAACTACCTCGTAAAAATTTGTGTTACGAATGTCAATAAAATTTGTATTGACTGACTTAGCGATCTAGTCATTTCTTCACTTAGAAAGGAGAACATTATTTTCAGCTGTAGTATGCATGATTTCACGATTACTTGTGTGTGATTGTTTGTAAAAAATTGCATCGTAGTCAAATTGAGTCTAACGATAGCGGTTATTCAACTCTCGGTTTGAGTTTAGGTTAAGTTTCACAACGGTCTAGGTCAGTGGAGAGTGCTTCGCGTAGGTTATGAAGGGGGCTTTATCATGGTAGGAAAGGCAGAGAAGAAACTTACCGGCTAACACGGGGAAAAAACCGAGGTCGTATACCGACGTGACAGGTAGTTGATGACACAGATTCTACAAGACATTGGATCCGTTTTTTTTCTTCAACAGCTTAAGTACGACCGGAATCCATTTCGATTTGAAAGCCAGATTGATCTGTATTATAAATTGAATCTATGCCTTTTTCGTTTATTATTTGTCTTATTTCTGTTACAAATTCGTCAGCCTTTTTCTGTAAATAATCTGCCCCTTCTAGTATCTTATTCGTAATAAATTTATTAATCTTTCGTGATACGATTCTGTGCTATTTTTTAAAGTTATTTAACCACGTTTCTGAGTCAATATAAGAGGATTTGTTTTTTTTTTTTGGTAGCTAAGATGTTTCTTTACAATAATTAAATGTAAAAAACTCAACATTGTTTAATCCATAATTGTTATAAGCAAGTAAAAAGAAAAAACGCAATTTTTTCGGAAAAGATCATTTCTGGCTGTTTATTATTGGATTTGAATGAAATTTAGTATATAAGAGTTTTCAAGGTCGCTAATTACGAGTCTGTTATCATTTTTCAAAAATTCAAATGTATAGAGTTTTAAAGTAAAATATATTTTTTCACGAATTTTCATACGCCATCTTTGATCTGCCATATTAGATGTAAAAATTCGAAAAATCTGACCTTATTTTCGTGATCAGCGACCTTAAAAAGCATTCTATATTATTTAATTTTGATAGTAACGCAAGTATCTACACCGCGATATGTCAATAGAATAATGAAATGAAGCTATATCGATTTTAGGGGTGGTTGACCTCCGTTACGGGATTTTATAAAAAAATCCCGGATCACATCAATTTTATTATTTAATTCTGTTTATAATGCAATAATTTTTTTTCAAATTCAACAAATTTTAGAATTTTCATGGCGAAAAAACTGTAAAAAAATATAGTTTTCCATTTATAACAAAAAGAAATTGCTACTCTTATGAGTAAAAATATTGTACAAATATGTGTAGTTAAATAACAAGTAATATACATTTGGTTTTATTGAGAAATTCCAAGTAGTTTTTGAGAAATGAAAAAAAATGTGTTTTTAGGATTGAACTTTAGAGGTAGTTTTCACCCCTTAAATAGGCATATGGGCCGATCTAAAACAGTGCGTTCTAAATATTTTTTAATGTTCTATAACATATCAAAATTTCAAGAATATAGGTGTGGTATACCTGAAATACTTTCCTTGTAAGAATTTCTCTAGGAGAAATCAATACTTTACATTATTTGTGACAGGTGGCTTATAGAGGTTAAGCCACCTGCCATAGGCGAGAGAGATAGAGTTCGCGGCGTGACGATACGCAGCGCCATCGATCAAGCGATCGATGGCTTGACGCGAGAAAAGGCGCGAGAATCCGCGGCGTACCGAAACGCCGCGCTATCGATCAAGAATCGATAGCGCTACGCGGGAAAACCGATAGGCGTGAGGGAAAAGAGGAGACCTTCCCTCAAGCCTTCTTCTTGTTTCACCGGTCCGACGTGCCGCACATGCTTCGAGCGATTAGGAAATATACGCGAATTTTTCTGAGGATTTTTCGCAGGGTCTCCGCCGCAGTTACCGAGGGAACGGACAAAGAGAGCAATAAAGTAAGTGGCTACTTTATCGATATAGATTAGTCCACGATTAAATTATATATAGTCTTTTTCCTGACGCGTGTGCGGTCGCGTCAGGCGTATATATAGATATGGGAGAGTTACGCGCGAGACCGCGTAACTCGAAACCGATTAGGCCGCGCAAGTGCGAGTGAAAGGATTGATCTCTCTCTCGCACTATCATAGAATAGGCGTACGAGTAAGAGAAAGCCACTCTTACTCGTACAACCTGCAAGCACGCAGTTGAGCGAGAGGAACGAGCTCTCTCGCTCAACCATAGACTGCAGCGTCGAGTGAGAGAGAGAGACGCTCTCACTCGGGCAGTCACAGACGTCGGTATAGAGAGGGAACTGCTCTCTCTATATCCGTCGGCCATAAACTACACGTGTATGTGTAGCCGCGTGAGGCGAAGAGGGTACGCATGCGCAGTGCGCACCTCGAGAATTAGTATTGCGCGTGAGGCAATACTAATTGCTCTTCGCATAAACGGACCTCTCCGCAATAATTCGAGTACTTTGTATTACTTTTATAGTTTTATTCATTAAATAAGCATTTAGCACAGAGCCGGTGCCTTTCTTATTTTAATTCCCTACAGCTTCCCTATCCCGAATACCGCCGCCCCCGCGGGTTTGCCAATCTAGCATTGGCACACAAACTGAGTAGCCGAGCCTGGTGGGAGCAACACTAGTAGCGGGACCTTAAGCAAGGCCCCACACACAAGAAAGAGATAAAGCAGGACCAGAGAAAAGTCCTGCGTTATTAGCGGGACGTAAATAAATATACCCCGTTACATATTATAATTTTTTTTTTTTTATAAAAAATTTATGAATTGGAACATTAAAATTAATGAAGAAGTAATAAACGGCTTTCACCATAAATTTTTAGTTTCAGTATTTAAAAGTTTATTTTCAATAAAACTTAACTCGAGATTATTGTTAAGCCAGCTTGAATGTAACTTTTTAAAGTCATTGATATTTTTTTCTTAATATTTTTTGATAATTTCTTAAACTTTTTTTTATGATTATCAAAATAGGTTTGTCAAAACTTATTATTCAAAACATTTTTAAATTTTTCACCGTAATTTAATTTGAATTTATTTAGGAGATCACTAAAAAGCGTCAATTTTAATTTGATTATTCAAAGTGTTGTAGTTTTGTAACTTAAAAATATTTCTTTATACGGTATTGATACTGTTACGTTCCGCCATATTTTAGCCGATTTTAAAATTTTTTTTCTCTTCTCAAAAGTTTAAAAAAAAAGTCGAAGGGAAAATCCCAATTACGTTTCCCTCGGAATGCGTGTCTATCTCAAACGCATGAGCGCCAAGTACGTGACTAATAGAAAGAGACAGACAACGGCTTACGAACCGTTCAAAAAAATATCTGTTGGATGCACGACATTTTTTTATATAATAAACTTAATCGCTTGAACCACCCGTAAGTAACAATAAAATATGTCAACTACCTGATGTTTAAACCCTCTCTAATAATACACTGAAACATTACTTATTTTATTTCGGACGAGTTAATTACTTTAAAAAGGTTTACTATCAAAATCATTATGCATCTTTTTTGTTTTTATATTTTATTTTGCTTTACATTTTTTTCTTCTTCTTGTAGTTCAGTTTAAGCCAAAGGCCAGCAAATTTAATATCATTTACAGGGTCCGGCAATAAAACCTCCCGTATTTGAAGTAGCCGGCGTGCAAGTTGTAGTAAGGGTACAGATGTGGAGGGGGTATTGTTTGAAAGCGGTGTACGTGCCATTTTCAGTGTGCGCCATGGCTTGGTTTTGTAAGCATCGTGCGTTTGTTGTGGAGGAATTTATTAGTAACGGTGGTTCTGTGTTTAATACTCAGCGAGCGTTTCGGAGACGATTCAAAGTTGGCCGACATGATCGTATCCCGGATAGAAAAACTATTCAACTGTGGGTGTCAAACTTTAGAAACACGGGTTCAGTACTGAAAAGCACTTAAGGAGTCCATTACCCAGGAAGTGGCAGCCATTCCAAGAGTAATGACACGAAGATGTATTATGGAGAACTTACGGGAAGGACTTCATATATGTGTCAACAATAAAGGACGTCATTTAGCAGATATAAGTTTTAAAACCAAATAATTAATAATCTGGAAGTGTATATTTTTCATAAATAAAAGTATTTTTTCTTCATCTTTTTTAATTTTTTAGTGACAACCTATTAAAATGAGCAAGGTTTTATTGCCGGACCCTGTATATAAGTAATTTTAAGTATTTAATATAATTTTATATAACTATAATTATAATTTTATAGATATAATTATAATTTTAATACCCAGCTATAAATCTGATTGCCATCTTTATTATATAAATATTTGAATAACTCGATTTACAAAGATTTTCTTAGGACCTTGAATGAGTTCTCGCTGTTTCTTCAAAGATGGCAGTAACAGTACTCCGTACATGAAATTTTGAATGGTGACGAACCTGCAACGAAGTACTGTATCGAACCTTAAATTTCAGTGTATGATAGTTCACTTTAGTGTAAACAGAGTAATTTTTTATTGGTTCTGAAAATGTCTACTTTTGTGCCAAATAAAGTGTATTTGCGGGGAATTTTATTGCACTATTTTATTAAAAAAAATCTGAAGTTAAAGCACACAGAATTCTTATTGAGACTTACGGTGACAATGCTCTGTTGGACATGACATGCAGAGACTGGTTTCGACACTTTGAAAATAATGATTTTGTACTTGAGGATAAAGAACGTTTTGGCGCACCGAAAAAATTTCAAGACAAAGAATTGAAGGAATTACTTGATCAAGTCCGATGTCAGACGCTAGCAGAACTTGGAAAAATATTACAAGTAGATGAGTTAACAGTTTCAAAACGTTTATAAGCATTATAAATGATCCGGAACCAAGCCCATTAGGTGCCGTATGAATTGAAGCCGAGAGCGTTTTCTTACATGTAAACTACTGCTTTAATGGCAGAAAAGAAAAGGTTTTTTGCACCGAATCATGACTGGCGATGAAAAGTGGATACACTACGATAATCCAAAGCGTAGAGAATCGTGGGGTGAGCCCGGCCATGCATCAACATCGTCCCCAAAACCAAATATCTATAGTTCGAAGCTTTTTCTCTGCATTTGGTGGGATCAGTAAGGTGTCATTTATTATGAGCTGCTCAAACCGAATGAGACTGTTATGAGTGATCGCTATTAATTGATGCGTTTGAGTCGCGCCATTAAAGAAAAACGGCCGCTATACGAGCAGAGACGCGACAAAGTGATTTTGTTAGATGACAACGCTCAGCCTCATGTTGTGAAACCAGTGAAAACCTACCTGGAAATGCTCTAACGGGATAGCCCCTTCCGATTTTCTCCTATTCCGTTCGATGGCACATGGTCTGGCTGAAGAGCGCTTCCATTCTTACAATGATACTAAAGGATGGATCGATTCTTAGATAGTCTTAAAAGACATATCGTTTTTCCGACGCGGAATTCATATACTACCAGGAAGATGAGAGAAAGTGGTCTCTAGTGATGGGTAATACTTTAAGGGAAATATTTTTATGCCTTATATTTTAAATAAAGCTTTTATTTTGTAAAAGAAACAGCAAGAACTTATTTAAGGTCCTAATATTATTAAATTTTAATTTCACAATTGTAAATCGAAAAAGAAAAAAAGATGACGTATTTACCAATAAGAGCGACAGAGACAGGCAGATACTGCTTTCTCTCTCTCTCTCACTCTTACTCTCTTTCTTTCCTTTTCTCTCGCACGATGCAATTTCTATATCTTTTAGATAGAATGTGTAGGCGGAGGCGTGACTTCTTCCCGCCACAGTTATTGTATTCTTACCTCTTAAGTAACGTTACTGAGGTCAAGACTAGGGCTGAGAAAAAGCTATTATAGACCCAAATTCATCTCGCCGCTTTCCCAGAATCCCGCCGAAAAACTCGCGGTCCAGCGAGTATAAAAGCCGGTGCGTCAATGCATTCGACAGGCTAAACCTCCAAGAGCACGGGGACTTTTCTTAAGCAAACCTCCAAGAGCACGGGGCTTTTCTTCAGGAAACCTCCAAGAGCACGGGAGCTTTTCTTGAGATAATCTCCAAGAGCACGGGGGCTTTTCTTGACGAAATCTCCAAGAACAGGACTCAGAGCAACCTCGAAGCTCTGCTACTTTTGATTTTCTATATTTAAATTTTACTATATTCAAACTTATCTATATTCGTTATACTATATTCACAATTTTTTCACTTTTTACTGTATTCAAACTTACTCAAATTCTTGTAATTGATAATATTAAAATTATTATTCTAAAGCAACTTGTATTGTTTTAAATTCTCATTAAATGTAAGATTCAACCTAAAGCTATTTTTTTATTAGTCATAACATTCATCTATTTACTAACATTAGAGTTAAATCACCAACATATTTCCAATTCTCTTTAACCTCAACATTTTCTTATCTCCTTAACATCACCCCGCTTCCTTGTTGAACTGCCGGGAAATCAGACTGTATTTAAGCCGACTATTCTGGCGACAAGAAACAGTTAGCGATTTACCTAATCACGCCAGGCCCAGACTGTAGTAAAGTCGGGTACTTTTTATAAAGTAAGCGAGCGTAATTTACCCCATCCGGAAAAGAGTGTGGCGTCGAAAGGTTAGACCGTACTGAAGTCGATTCATCCGAATAACTGGTAACGACTTCAAATACCCAATATTTCCTTTGTAACATGTACTTCTAACGCTAAGGATTTAAAAATCCTTGAGCCCGCAATTGAACGTTTGCAAAAAATTCCAAAAAAAAGGAGGTAATCAAAACCCTACACTAAAAAATATATTTAAAGAAAACGCGCCGCGAAATTTAGATATATAAAGAGAAAAAATAAATATTTTGTCACAGCCTATTCTAAAATTTTGAATCAGTCAGATAAAGAAAAGAAAAAGTATCTAAAGCCGCGAAAAAACGTGTGCAGCACAAATTCGCAATAGCACCCCTGACAATACGAAAACTGTTTGACGAAAAATTTTAGGTGATACCTCTTTGAAAACCTTTCGCACATTAGTAATCTTTCTACAACTAACTGTAGAAAAGAAAATAATTTAAGACATTTATTTTACAAATAAATAATTTAGGACATTTATTATGCAATACTATCGGGTGTACAACTTTGCTTCCGCCGTTTTGCAATAGATGGCTGTAGCGGTAAGTGGTAGTTAAAATAAATAGATCATAGATGTCATACAATAAGCTTAGGTATTTATAAACATAACGCCATCGAAATATTAGTCGATTTGTGTCTGCATTATAAAGTTATTGTCGATTGAACATGTCAGCTTACGAGCCAAATTCTCGTCATTTGCGGGAGGTTTTAATTTTCTGCTTTAATATGAAGAAATCTGCGACTGAGGCTCATCGAATGCTCTCAAATACCTATGGTGAGGCCGCTATTAGTGAAAGAACGTGCCGAGAGTGGTTTCAACGCTTCAAGAACGGCGATTTTAACGTCGAAGACCAGCATGGCGGTGGAAGAAAGAAGGTTTTCGAAGATGCAGAATTGGAGGCATTACTTGATCATGACTCGTGTCAAACGCAACAAGAATTGGCAGGATCATTGGAAGTGACGCAACAAGCCATTTCAAAACGCCTGAAAGTCATGGGAATGATTCAGAAACAAGGAAATTGGGTGCCGTACGAGTTGAAGCCGAGAGATGTTGAACGGCGTTTGTGTGTTTGTGAACAGCTGCTTGCAAGGCAAAGACGGAAGGAATTTCTGCATCGCATTGTGACTGGGAATGAAAAATGGGTTCACTACGATAATCCCAAGCGCAGAAAATCATGGGGATATCCCGGCCATGCTTGCACGTCGACGGCCAAACCGAATATTCACGGTTCCAAGGTCATGCTCAGTATTTGGTGAGACCAGCTCGGCGTAGTATATTATGAGTTGTTAAAACCGACTGAAACAATCACAGGCGATCGTTATCGAACGCAATTAATGCGTTTGAGCCGAGCATTGAAAGACAAACGGCCGCAATACAACGAGAGACATGATAAAGTGATTTTACAGCATGACAATGCTCGACCCCATGTTGCGAAAGTGGTCAAGACATACTTGGAAACTTTGAAATGGGAAGTCCTACCCCACCCGCCATATTCTCCAGACGTTGCTCTCTCGGACTATCACTTGTTTCGATCAATGGCACACGGCCTGGCTGACCAGCACTTCCGGTCTTACGAAGAAGTAAAAAACCTGCTCATTCTTTGAACATTGTGAAGCGTCATCTCGCCAAAATCAGATCCTACGCATCAATCACGCCCCATACTCGCCAGATCTGGCTCCAGCCGACTTTTTCCTATTTCCCAAGCTAAAAATGGCCTTGAAAGCACGATTTTTTGAAGATGTACTGAGCATTCAAGCGGCTTGCACTGAGCGTCTCACAGCGATAACTTCAGAGGAGTACCAGAGAGCCTTCGAATCACTCATGGAGCGCTCAAATGAGTGTATATCTAGGGAAGAAGACTATGTTGAAAGCTAACTGGAATAAATTTCTTTAGATGTAATTTTCGATTTTTTATTTCAAAAGTTCGGGAACTTTTCCGACATACTGTGTACTTTTAAAAATGTTTTTTTTAATATTTCTATAACTTTTATAGAAATGTTTTTAAAACTTGTATTAAAAGGTTTATAAAAGGAGCTGGAAAACGTTGCTGAAGGGTTTAAAAACGAACATAAACTCATTTTTAAAACATTTTTGGAAGCTTTTAAAAAGGTTTTTATCCTTTCATGAAACGTTTTAAAAACATTTTAAAAACCTTTCGATCTGTGTGGGTTTCTACACTGATTTCTCCGTACATTTCTACATTAATTTCCACATAGATATCGACACTGATTTCCACGTAGATTTTTACCCTGATTTTACGTTGAAACCCATGTGGCAATCTACGCAGAAATACACGTAAAAATCTACGCGGAAATCCACGTAAAAATCTACGCGGAAATCTACGTGGAAATCCACATACAGTGTGTTATTGGACTGATTTCAGTGTAGATTTCCATGTCGAATCCACATGAATTCCCATGTTGATTTTCACGTGGATTCTTGCAACTGGTTAGAGCATGTGATTAGAATAATGAAATATATTAATTTTTTTTTATCTATATTATTATTTTTTAATTTAACAAGATGAAATAATTGTGTAAAAAAGCATGTTTGAGATAACCTATCCTGTAAATATTAGATGTTATTGAAATTTCTGTTTTTGATGAAATATTAATAGTATTAAAAATGTCCAAAGAAGTGGTGAATCAACGTAATTTTCAGCCTACTCTTTCAGGTTTTTTTAAAAAAATTGAAAATAAAAAAGCTGCTCCTTTAAGGTAATAAATATATTTTTGTTTACATTTTTAGTTTCTAAAGTATTTTTATTAAATATTAAAAATAATTTATTCAACAGAACTATGATGAATGGTACTAAAGAGATGATACTGACGAAAAAACTGATCTCATAAAATCTACAGTTTCTAATTTATCTGATCCCATAGATTTAACAAATATACCTGTAGACATATCACGTTATGCCTGTGTCTTTATTGAAATGGATTTTGTTATATCTATTGTAAGATTAGAATTATTTATAAGTTTTCTTTCAAATTTATAAATGAGTAATTTATAAATTTTTATAAATGAGTATGAATTTATAAAAATATATTCAATTGTTTTTCTTATAAAACAGCTCAAATGATGATTGTGATCATTCTAAAGAACAAGAAACATTAAATAATAAGCCATCAGTCTAGTATAATAAATTTTCTAGTACAAAAGAAAATAATCCTATAAGTCTAAACGTATCTTGTGATACCTTAGTTAAATCAAAAAATTCCATCTATTGTATTGATGATTCTATATAGATGCAGAAAGTTATAATGATTCTAAAAACTTTTCAATTTTAAAAAGATAATACACTTTGAATATTCAAAAACAAAAAATTGTAAAAAATAGTGAACCTAAATCAAGCACTAAATTAGAAGATAATATTGATATTGATAGCAATGCTGATTTTGATAGATTAATAGATGATGTTTCTATTACCGATGAAGAAAACAATTTACCAATATTACACTATAAAAAAATATTTAAAAAAGCGAAAACTATTAAAAAACCTATAAAAAATATTCGATAAAGTAATAGTTCATCTTATTTGTTATTTGCAGAAAAAGAAATTAATTCTTCAAATGAAGAATTAATATTTTCGAAAAATAGATCACCAAAAATAAATAAAGTAGTAAGTCCTAAAAATATATAATTAAATGAATCTTCAGATTTTAATGTAAATGTAAAACCATTGGGTTTCAATGAAGATTTAGAAAAATGGATCTTACTAAAAATTATCCTTTAATTTCTTCTAGTACTTTCCCACACAGCACGAAAGGTTTTTAAAATATTTTTAAAAGGTTTCATGAAAGAATAAAAACCTTTCTAAAAGCTTTCAAAAAATGTTTTTAAAATGAGTTTATGTCCGTTTTTAAATCCTTCAGCAACGTTTCCTAAATCCTTTTATAAACCTTTTGATACAAAATTTAAAAACATTTCTATAAAAGTTATAGAAATATTTAAAAAACATTTTTGAAAGTTGATGAGACCTTTTAAAATTCCTTATTAAAACCTTTTTAAAAACTTTTATTAAGTATTTTATATATTTTAGAATATTATTTTTTATTATGATTATACATATTTTTAACATCCGCATTATATTTAATCGTTTATTCGCATTGTCGCACATGTTATTTTATACATTATTTTACGAAAAAAAACACAGAAAATTGTTTGACCTACGGTGGGATCGAACCTGGGCCCTCGCATTATAAAGCAGACGCCCTAACCATTACGCTATGCAACGCTTGTAGAACTAAGATTTAACTTTGAATGATAAGTTGCATGGCAATTCATATACACTTGTATAAGTTTTACATTTAAAATTTCTTCTATAGTGTAAAGTACTTTTTATAATTAAAATATAATTAAAAATTCAATATATTTAAATACATAACTTCGCTCTTGAGATTTTACTACATATACAAGTATAATAAATTTTAATTGTTGATGTATTTTTATCCAAAATAAAAAATAAATTTTTATGATAACAAATACAGTCTGTCAAGTAAGAGCTTGGTCGTGTTAATTTATAAAAAAATTTATTTCATAAAACTTTCATATTTATATATACATTGTACACATTACAAACAATGATGCAATTTGGTCAATAATGTGTCCAGTCACCACCGGCGTCGATAATTGCCTGGCATCTCCAAGGCATGCTTTCTACTAATTTGACGGCGTATTCTAGTGGCAAGGATCTCCAGATCCGACGAATTTCGTAAGACAACTGCTTCAAAGTGTATGTGCGTCTTCCACAAAGCTTCCGTTTAATATATGCCCACACATTTTCAATAGGGTTTGCATCGGGCGACTGCGACGGCCAATCCAATGTAACGATGCCAGATTGAGTCTTCCACTGAGTACAGAGCTTGCTGCGGTGTTTAGGATCGTTGTCCTCCTGCAGAATCCAATCTTCATTTTTTGTGATGAACCATCGTTTGGCAGATGGCAGTAAAGCCTTTTTGTAGATTTTTATCATTTTCTCGGCATTTAGGTTGTCAGTAAAGAGGTGCAAAGTGCTGAATCCCTGCTTTAAGAAGCAGCCCCAAAGATGCACCTTTATTCCATGTTTTACGGTCCGCTGAACAAGCCTATTGGTGGAAGTTGACCAGGCTCGCGTGAGGACAGAAAGTGCCCATATAGAACATTCATCAGTAAAAATGACATTTTCAAAATCTCTATCAATATTCTCATGCGCCCAAGCGAGTTGCTTTGTCACATGTTTTTCAGTCAACAGAGGCTTCTTCATTGTGTTGCGCCATTTCAGATGATGAGTACGAAGATGGGTTCGGATAGTTTCGTAGGATATATCTTAACCTTTTGCCATTAATTTTGCTTGTCCTTGCCGCAGTGTTAAAGCAGGATTCCGCGAAAACAGATTCACTATTCTTTTTTCATCTTTTTTGTTCACTTTTCCTATCGAGCCACTTTCTGGTAAATCATCGACATTTTAAGCTACTTTATATCGCTGTATCCACTTTTGTACAAATGCCTTCGACTTTCTCGTATATTTAGCAGCCGCTGATTGCGACATTTTGGGACCTTTCGGGTGGATGCAAAGGAACACAGCCTCGTAGCGCGACGCGTACTTAGCACTCATGGCGTTTAACGTGATTCTCATTCAAAAGATCAACGACGACTGAATTTTTGTTAACAATGCATCAAGGACAAAGCTTTCTACTATCGGCTTGCGAAAGAATTAGAGCAAAATCTTATATTACCTGTCAGTGAAGTCGACCACGCTCTTACTTGACAGACTTACTTGACAGTAGCTCTGCTGTAAGATTACGATTAATATTCTATGCACTTCTCATGGAAGTTTACAACATACTTACTATATAAAATTTTCTTAAAATTTTCCCGATAAACTTTTGTGGAAGCTTACAGAAATCTTTTCTTAAAGATTGGGCTAAACCTTAAATGCAATAATAACGCGTAAGTTTATCGATAGCTTACAGTAACATTGCAAAATACTTTCAAGAAAGCTTCCAGTTTTTGTTTTTTGAAAGATTACAGAAGGTTTCGAGAAAAGAAATATTTTTAACTTAATATTATTAATTAAATATTTTTCTAAGAAATGCCGCAGTGACCTTGCTAAAATATTACGACAAAATATTTCAAGAAACTTCTCTGTATTCTTACGTAAAATATTTTGTAAGATCTTCCATCCAGTTTGCTTCAAGTTTTTATTAAAACATTTACCAGAAATGTTGCAGCGACCTTACTAAAATATTACGACAAAATATTTTAAGAAACTTCCCTGTATTTTTTCATAAAATGTTTTGTAAAATGTTCCAGCAAGTTTGCTTCAAGTTTTTGTTGAAACATTTAAACAAAATCTTGCAGCGATCTTTTAAAAATGTTTTAACTATATGTTTCAAAAACCTCACAGAAATCTTTCTTAAAATGTTTTATGAAACGTTCCAGTAAGTTTGCTTTAAGGTTTCAATGAAACATTTATATGAAATCTTGCAACGACTTTTTGAAAATGTTTAAACTAGATGTTTCAAAAAACCTCACAGGAATCTTTCTTAAAATGTTTTGTGAAATGCTCCAGCAAGGTTAATGCAAGATTTCTTTGTAAGATTTCAACATAATGTTTTTATTATTTTAAAACGATGTTTTAATGTTACGTTTCTTTGAAAGTTATCTGCAAGGTTTTAATATAACCTTTCTACAAGTTTTCACTGAAACCTTACATTGAATTTTTTACTAAAATCTTTCGTCCTATGTGGGATTCTATTGTAATATTAATTCAAAAAATCCTTCAGGAACATTCTTATAATCTTTTCAAAAATGTTTCGTGGAATCTTTTAGAAAAATTTTTTGAAAGTTTTCTTAAAACATTTTAGAAATGCTTTTAAAAGATATATAGAAAGGTTTCATTAAAATATTACATAAATGTTTCAAAATCCTTTTTATAAAGCTTTCTATACAATGATTTAGAAATCTTTTGTTAAAGGTTTCAGGAAAGGTTTCTGTTGTCACGTTGTGCTATGACGCGATGCTGTATTTTTCTTTGTTTTTATTTTGTTTTTCCACCATCCGCTGCGACGCCACACCGCAAGCTCGGGCGGTACCATCTGTGCATCTTTTACCTTTTCCTTTTTCTTCTTGTTTTACATTTTACCTTTTTTTATTTCCTTCCTTTTTCCCTATAAAAAGCGCTACTGCTGCAGCGATAACATCAAGGTACGGAAGCACTGATGCGGAAAGAGTATCAGAGTATGCGTGCATGAATCACGACTAAGAACACTTGTGTCCTACTTTCGGACCATCCCTTTTTTGATGAGGAACAAAGGTGCACGTCTAGTTTTTGGCCTATATAAAGGGGTTAGACGATGCACCAAGAGGACCAGTCTTTTTCCGAAAACGTTCTCGTGCGCGGAGGCTCTGCCGGTTTGCTACACAGGACCAGTCTTTTTCCGAAAACGTTGTCGTGCAAGCTCTGCCGGTTTGCTACACAGGACCAGCCTTTTTCCGAAAACGTTCTTGAGCGCGGAGGCTCTGCCGATTTGCTACACAGTTAGTAGTCTTTTCCTAAAACGTTCTCGTACGCGGAAACTCTGCCAGTTTTATTATACACCACGCGAATTAATAAGTATAAAGAACGAAGTATGAGAGTGAGTCTGACAAACGCAGAAGTTGTATTTGGATAAAGCCACCCGCCAGTTCAAAGTATTGGATAGTCTAAAAAGTATTGAGCCTTTTTTTGTCATTTTTTGATTGAATATTTCTTTTATTAAAATGGATTTTATTTAAGTACATATTATCCATTATTATCTATGACCTTTTGCCATTTTTTGGGTAGAGCCATTATTCCATCTGTGTAGAACTTCTGTGGTTTATCGTCGAAAAACTTAGCCAAGTGATTTTCACAGTCCCTTTTTGAAGTGAATTTCTTTTCATTAAGGAAGTTTTGCAGAGACCGAAACAAATGGTAGTATGATGGTGCAAGGTTTGGACTATATGGTGGATGCATCAAAACTTCCCAGCCAAACTCTGTCAATTTATGCGGGGTCATCAAAGATGTGTGTGGTCTGGCATTGTCATGATGAAAGACAGCGGCCCTTTCTATTGATCAATTCTGGCCGGTTTTTTTTAATTGCTTGTTGTAATTTGGTTAATTGCTGACAGTACAGAGCCGGATTGAGTGTTTGGCCAGGTTTTAGCACCTCGTGATAAACAATTCCCTTCCAATCTCACCATACACACAGCATAACCTTATTTGTTGTCAATCCTGGCTTTGAAGTCGTTTGTGATGATTCACCTTTTTCTGACCATGATCTTTTTCGAACGACATTCTCGTATCTTACCCATTTTTCATCGCCCGTAAAAATTTGCTTCAAAAATGGCTCGATTTCGTTGCGTTTTATTAGCATTTCGCAAATGGAAATTCGGTCGATCAAATTTTTTTGTGTTAATTCATCCGGCACCCAAACGTCGAGCTTCTTTGTGTATCCAGCCTTACGCAAATGGTTCAAAACTGTTTGGTGATAGATATTCAGTTTCTTAGCAATATTATGGCTGCTTATGTGTCAGTCTTCTATTTTTTGTGAGATTTTATCGACTTTTTCAGTGATTGGTCGACCTGAGCGAGGTGCATCTTTGACATCAAAATTTCCGGAACGAAAGCGAGCGAATCATCTCTTGGCTGTGGCTTTTGATAAAGTATCTTGACCGTAGATACCACAAATTTTTTTACGAGCCTGCGATGCATTCTCACCTTGATCGTAGTGGTATTGTAAAATATAACAAATTTTTTCAGAAATTTTACTCATTTTTAAATGAATACAACTTTTAAAACGAATGATGAAATACAAAACTGTCCATATGAAAATTATAGACTGGAATGTCACCTTTGAAACGCATGTTAGTTTGACTCAATCTGATTAGTATTGCCCGATATATGACAACGGACACCATCTAGTGACAAAAAAAGCTCAATACTTTTTAGACTATCCAATATAATAAATAAAACAGACATTTCTACGAAATTCTTGGAGTCAATTATTTAAATTCCCTCCCCGTTTCCGCCAAGCAGCAGCCGAGCCAGCCTCCAGCCAGCGACACTAGCGCATTTAAAACAACGTAAGAACAGTTCTCTCTCTCTCAATCTCTCTTCCTCTCGCCTGAACTGCATTACTCATTATGCGATACGTCTCTCTCTTGTCCTCATGGAGTGCTCGTAAGCAAATTAGGCACACATATATATATATAACGCTCTCTCTCTCTCCCGCTCTCGCTCGCTGACTCCAGTTCTCTGTCTCTCTTTTTCTACCTGTGCTAGTATATATACTATTGCCTCCCGTCCTCGGCAGCTACGGTTGACCGAAATAAGCAATTTAAACTTTTTTTTATTTTAAATTTAAAACTTAGTGAAATAAGTTTTTTTTTTGTTGCGTCATCCCCTAGGACGTACAAGGATGCGACTGCGATTCTACTCAAGTATGTATTGTGTGTGGACCCAAATTATTTATCGTTAATCGCAGAGTCTAATTTGCACGAAGTTTTAATCTTCTTTCAAAAAAGGCACGAAAAAGCGATAAATAACGGTGACGGAGCATCTCAGGATATCACAGAATCTTGCATGGATATATTAAAAAATATTGTCGATCTGCATGACGTAGAAGAATTTTGCGCGGATAAACACGCGGCCAATGCGCTTGGCGATCTATTAGAACAAAGAATAGACCCGTCATATATTATTAGCTTCGTACTCGGTAAACGCGAAACATTACCGAATAACAAAATAAATAATTTGGAGTTAAACGCGGACATCACGCAAGATAAAACGACCTTTTTTTCTTTCAAGCAGCCGTCGGAAGTAATAAAACGAAGCGAGACAGCTTATACGAATTTTTCTAACATACCGCAGACACCTCAAAATTCAAATTTTAATTTACATAATACACTGGCTTTTTAATTCCCACCTAGAAAAAACAATAATAATAACGAAAATACACAACGCACACGAACACAGAATTATATAATGAATTCTACACTTAATCAGGTAAGATCGCTATCAATTAAGGACACGCTTGAACTCATACCGAGATACGATGGTTCTAATATGCCTGTAAATGTATTTTTCGACAAGTGTCGTGAAGCATGCGATTTATTACCTTTAGCTTACGAAGCAGACGTCGCTAAGCTTTTAAAAATGCGTTTTTCAGGAAAAGCCTTAAAAATTTATAAAAGTAAAAATTTCCTGACAGTCGATGAAGTAATTGAGTTTTTTTATTAAAGATTCGGCTCAAATACATCGTATCACGCGTTACTCAAAAAATCAGCAAATTTTTAACAAAAATAGGAGAAAAAATAATTTTATACGAAAATAGAGCGCAGTCCTTACAAGAAGAAATCCTCGAAGCAGCAAGACGTAAAGGAAAAAACACGTTAGGTTTTGAAAAACAACTAGAACGAGATATTTTGAAATATTTTTCCAAAGAATTACGCGCAGAAATTAGAATGCACATGAGCATGGCTCGCAACCTACAAAAAGCGACAAAAAAGGCGATCGAAATAGAAAAAGAATATGACTGCAGAGAAACTGACGAAATTTCCAAAATAAAAAGAATGCTGGAAAAATTAATTACGAAAGAAACAACACAAATTAAATATATATCCAGTAATGAAAAATGCACGTCGTGTGATAAATTAAATCACACAGCTCAAGATTGTTAGACATGGCGTCAGCGAAGAACAATAGTCATGACGAGAAGGCCCGAGCCACGCACAAGCAGAGCCTGGGCGGGGCCACAAAAACTCGCATCGAGCGCAAAGATAGCCTCGTGACTCACACACGGAAAATAGAGAACAAAGTGAGCATCAATATTTACGAAGGCAGAATGCAACTATTTTGGGAAAATATAACAAAAGATACGAGCCCGTAATATGCAGATATTGCAAAAAAGAAGGGCATATCCTAGAACATTGCAGGACGCGCGAATTCAATAATAAAAAACAGGAAAACTGGTAAACTCTTCTCACCAGGGCGCAGAGCAGGAGGCCAAGTACGCACCGAGCTCATTGACAAGTACGCAGGAGCCTTAATCATCCAAAAATATGAACGACTAAACGAAGACGCTATTTCTCCGACCATCGCGCTCTTTGACGCGAAACGTAAAAGAACAATAAAATTAATTTTAGACTCAGGAGCAGGACCAAAATTATTAAAAATTAAAAATATCAGTAAATACTACTGTGATCAAAAAGTAAGGTGAAATTCTCATTTAAAACTCTCAGGCATTAGAAATGCGGGTAAATTTTTTTCCTAGGTTGGTAGGACTGTCTATAACATTTGACAAGCGTCTGTTTGTCACTAGATTTAATTATCTCCGAGTTACACGTGTTTTTGTAAAACCAAAAGTGAATTTTTTGATTTTTACAATGGGTGATTTTGTTGAGCAAAGAACTTGCATCAAATTTTATTTGCGGAACGAATATTCTTGTGCGGACACGTCGAAAATGTTGCGAAAGGCCTTTGGTGATCAAACTATGGCACAAAAAAACGTTTATAAGTGGTACAACGAGTTCAAAGCGGGCCGAAAACGCGTTGAAGAGAAACCCCGCTCTGGACGACCATCAACGTCTACCGACGAGGGCCACGTCCAAAAAATCAAAGATTTGGTGCTTGAAAATCGTCGATTGACAATTAGAGACCTCGCTGATAGTGTTGGAATATCATTTAGCTCAGCCTAAACCATTTTGACGGATTTTTTGTGTCTCAAACGCGTCAAGTCTCGATTGGTGCCAAAATCGCTCAATTTTATGAAAAAAAAGCGTCGCGTTGATGTGTGTGAAACTTTGCTGTCTGACTATCAGGACCACTTGAAATGCATCATTACTGGAGACGAGACTTGGATTTACACATACTACCCTGAAACCACCGACCAATCCGGCAATTATCGTGCAAAAGGTGAAGCAAGACCGAAAAGACCACAGCAAAGTCGATCGAAAATCAAGGTCATGTTGACAGTTTTCTTTGATTATCATGGTGTGGTGCACTATGAATTCCTTCTGCCGGGCCAAACTGTCAACAAAAAATATTATTTGAACGTTATGCGTTTTTTGCGTAAAGCTATTCGTCTGAAACGGCCAGAATTATGGGCGAACAACTCTTGGTTCCTTCATCACGATAATGCACCATGTCATACTGCATTGGTTCTTCGCGACTTTTTTGCCAAAAACTTGACTCATATCGTTCCACAACCACCGTATGCGCCTGATTTGGCTCCGTGCGACTTCTGGCTGTTCACCAAACTCAAAAGGCCAATGCGGGGACGCCGTTTTGACACGATTGAGGAGATGAAAACCGAATCGAAGAAGGTCTTGAAGGCTATACCGGAAAAAGACTATTCCGACTGTTTCAAGGACTGGATTAAGCGTTGGTAAAAGTGCGTTTTATTGGACCGGGATTACTTTGAAGGGGATGAAAATGATTTGGAAGAATAAATAAAAAATTAACATTTAATAAACAAGTTCACCTTACTTTTTGATCACAGCAGTATAACGAAATTAACACTGAAGAAATTTTAAAATTTCAAAAGCTTTTTTACGCTCGGAAAAATTAAATTTGTTTTCCCAAGTTTAATATTGAATTTCACTTAGTTTCAAATGAGTTTCTTATTCAAGAAGAAGGATTATTGGGAAACGAATTTTTTTTCAAAATTAAATACAAAAATCGACAATGAAAATAATAGCCTATTAGTCGGTCAAAATAAAATTCCATTCATGAAAAAATTCAACGTGGCCGAAACACTGCAGGTGCAGGGAAGGAAGAAAAATGAAGCAACCGAGAGCAATAAAGATAGAGAATAAGAGAGACTTCTACCGTACAACGAGACAAAGAAGCAACGACCGCTCGACGGCCAGAAGCAGGCACTAAACTCTAGGCCAAACCACGCGGTATCTACGAATGAACGTAAAGAGATGACGAAGAGCCAGGAGTTTCCAGAAAATGAGAGCAACGCAACTCATACGAAGCAACAGAAAAATGCAAGGGAGATTGTAATACGTAACGAAAAGCGTGCTGTAAGTCGAAATATATCGAAAGCTAGTTTAATCCAAGGGGTATGTCAAGAATTAGAAGTAGATGTTCTACAAATCTAGGGGAGTGAGAAAAGCTCTAATCCAAGTTGTGAATCGGAATCGAAAGAAGATCCGATTCTCTCTGAATTAAAGAAAACTAGCAGTAAGCAAGTTTTTGAGGCAACTACGCAAAAATATGAGGTGTCGGAAACAAATCCAAGGAAGATAAACGTAAAAATAGACATGCTTAACGATCAAAAAATTACAAGTCATATATCTCCCGATGTTCCACGAGAAAATAAAATAAAAAACAAGTGTTTGAAAACAGAGAACCAAATACACTCTCTGAAAACACTATTGCGTTGTCAAATCAAATTTCTAGCCCAGACAAAAATTTTGAAAAGAAAGAAAAGAAAAATACGTCAAGTAAAATATTACCGCGAGAGGCATCGCAAGACCAAGAAAAAGAAATTAACACATTATCCGGCTCTACGAGTAAGAATGAGAAAGGAAAGAAAGTCTCTTTTAACCCAATAAGACTTAATGATGCAGCTCAAGGCTGTACAAATAAAATTATGCAAGAAGCTGACGACGAAGACGAACTCTTGGAAAATTTAATCACGATACACAATATTTTGAATAAAAGCCTACATTAGAAACACGTGTTACGAGAAAACTCGGAACAGCTAGAAGCTTCAGTTGGAATGCTTTCAAAGATTCTGAAACTAATTTAAAATTTAAAAAAATTAAAGAAAGAATGAAAAATTATTTACCTAAATTAAAAAATATGAGTAAAAACTCTCCAGGGAAAATTATAAAGGAAATTTTCAAGAGCGTAGTAGATACAAAAAAAACTGCCTAAAGGAAAGGGTTGCAAGAAAAAGAAAATGGCTCGGCAATACTTTCAATCAAAGCATTCACACGCGATGAACGCATTGAGACAATAAAAAAACTATTACGGCTCGAGCACCTAGCTCCAGAAGAACGCAGAGAAATAGATAAATTAATCGCCGAATACAATGATATCTTTTATATTCTGGGAGAGAGACTCACTGCAACACGCATTCTTAAGTTAACCATTTTTACAATAGGCGAAGTACCTGTTACCGCCAAACAATACTGCCTACCGCCTGTGCACAAGGCAAAAATAGAAAGACAGGTATTCGAGTTTCTTGACAAAGGGATAATAGAACCCTCGACTTCGTCTTACTCCAGTCCATGTTTTTTAGTCCCCAAAAAGGAGGATTTGCAAGGATGAAAGAGGTATTGAATGGTTATAGAGTATAGAAAGTTAAATGCAAAAACTCTCGATGACCAATTCCCGCTACCGAATATAAATGAAATTTTAGATCAATTAGGAAGCGCAAAATATTTTTCTGTGTTCGATTTAGCATCAGGTTACCATCAACTTGAAATCGACGAACGAGATCGACATAAAACAACATTTACAACATACGAAGGCTTTTATCATTTTAATCGAGGGAGCTTCGGACTTCGTACGATACCGGCAACCTTTTCTCGAGCATTGTCGATTGCGTTATAGGGTTTAATAAACAAAAAACTCTTTTTTTTATCGACGATATAATTTCTTATTCAAAAACACTCCCCAAGCATATAAGCAGATTAGAAAGATTATTTAAAAGGCTACGACAAGCTGTTCTGAAATTACAGCCGGAAAAATGCGAATTTTTCAAACAAAAAGTTACGTATCTCGGACAGTTAATAAGCGCTAAAGAAGTACGGCCAGATCCACATAAATTTAAAGCAGTACAAAATTACCCAGTTCCGAAGAACGAGAAAAATATTCAACAATTTTTAGGACTCGTGGGTTATTATGGAGGATTTATTCACCAATTTGCAAAAATTGCGAAGCCGCTTACGAGTTTGTTAAAGAAAGACACGGAATTTACGTGGTCAAATAAAGCTTAAAATGCGTTCGAAACGCTTAGAAATAAATTATGCGAGGAACCGATATTAATCTTTCCAATTTTGAAAATACCTTTAATCTAACAACAGACGCGTCGAGATACGCGGTAGGTGGCATTTTGTCACAAGGAAAGATCAGTAGCGATCAGCCCGTCGCTTACGTGTCTCGCGTGCTCACAGATGTGGAAACACGATGGGATACGTTTAATAAGAAGGGACTGGCACTCGTATATTGCATAAAGCACTTTGGACCTTATTTGTTCGGCCGAGAATTTGTTCTCATAACGGACCACAGACCGCTTGTATGGCTTCAAACGCACGAAGATCCTAACTCGCAAATAACGCTGTGGCGTCTTATGCTGGCTGAATACGATTCCGGGGTGATTTATAGAGTAGGACGACTTAACATAGCCGATGCGCTCTCAAGAAATCCGGTAGAAAGCATCCGCATAATTTCGCAAACAAAACAGAATGCGCCGGAGATCGAGCAACCGCCGAATGCACTTGAGCCGCTGAGCGAAACGCTTACGCAGCCCACCCACTTAATGACTACTTGGGTTTGAGCAGGTAGAAAGGCGAGTGAGAAATATTCAGAGGCAGTAAAACGTCTAGCTCCACGAAAACGCGTAACAAACGCAGAAACAAAGGAGATTGTACCTATTATTGAAAACGCTCAAGCGGAGAGCGTAGAGTAGAGCCCTGATGAAAATAATATGCAAATAGAAAAGTCACAAAACCCTTCCGTGAAAAATTTATGCGACGCTACGCACATCGAGGCTTTATGCATTAGAGCACTCAGAATAAAACGCTAGGGAAAGAGAATGGCAACGAAAATATAAAAGAGACAGAGTTACATAATGTGAGAAAAATAAGAAACGGAAGTTTTTTCGACAATACAGTACAAGAGAGAGATATGGGAGAGAATAGGATAGACACGGAGAAAGATGAGAGCGCCGATATAATGACTTCGTTTCAGGTATACGACACGATCACTTGCAAAGAGCAATTATTCATGCCCAAAGATAACTATTTATATTTTATAACAACAAACAGAGAGCCATGCGATAACAGTATAATCAGTAAAAGTATCATCAGTAAAAATGACATTTTCGAAATCTCTATCAATATTCTCATGCGCCCAAGCGAGTCGCTTTGTCACATGTTTTTCAGTCAACAGAGGCTTCTTAATTGTGTTGCGCCATTTCAGATGATGAGTACGAAGATGGGTTCGGATAGTTTCGTAGGATATATCTAAACCTTTTGCCATTAATTTTGCTTGTCCTTGCCGCAGTGTTAAAGCAGGATTCCGCGAAAACAGATTCACTATTCTTTTTTCATCTTTTTTGTTCACTTTTCCTATCGAGCCACGTTCTGGTAAATCATCGACATTTTTAGCCACTTTATATCGCTGTATCCACTTCTGTTCAAATGCCTTTGACTTTCTCATATATTTAGCAGCCGCTGATTGCGACATTTTGGGACCTTTCGGGTGGATGCAAAGGAACACAGCCTCGTAGCGTGACGCGTACTTAGCACTCATGGCGTTTAACGTAATTCTCTTTCAAAAGATCAACGACAACTGAATCCTTGTTAACAATGCATCAAGAAAAAAGCTTTCCTCTATTGGCTCACGAAAAAATTAGAGCAAAATCTTCCATTTCCTGTCGGTGAAGTCGACCACGCTCTTACTTGACAGACTGTAATACAAAATTAATAATTTTCCTCGGCCTTATACGCTATCCACCGCTCGAAGAGCGCAAGAAAATAATGCAAGAAGCTCATAGCTCCGCAGTGAGAGGACATAGAGGAGTGAACAAGACATACAATAGAATCAAACATTATTACAACTGGGAAAATTTGAAAAAAGACGTTCAAAACTTTATAAAAAAGTGTTTGTACTGCCAATTAAAAAAATGGGTGAGAGTAAAAACTCGAGCAACAGTGGTAATAACAGATAGCGGAAGCCACGCAATGGATCGTCTTGCGATGGATATAGTAGGCCCATTACCCAAAACAACGAGCGGAAACAATTATAGTTTAACTTTTCAACATTTATTAACAAAATTTATCATAGCTGAGCCTATAGCAGCTACAGCTACAATAGACGTTGCAAATGCATTGATAAGAAGGGTTATTCGCACGTTTGGAGCACCGCGGGTAATTTTGACCAAGGCACAAACTTTACAAGCCAACTTATGAAAAAGGTAGCAAAAAGATTTCGGATAAAGTAGGCAAGAACGACAGCTTTTCACCCGCAATCAAACGGATCATTGGAGCGCTCGCACGCAAGTCTAATAGAATTTCTGAAAATGTTTGTATACGGTAACAAAGCCGACCGGGATAAATATATTGGATTAGCTACTTTTTATTTCAAAACAGAAGTGAGTGAAGCAGCGGGGCACACGCCGTTCGAGCTCGTTTTCAGGCATCTCGCGAGAAAACCGACAAACGATCCTCTCGAGACAGATGATTTATTGCTGAAATTCGACGGTTACCTGCAAAACTTGGCGACGCGTTTAAATACGCTACAGAAAATAGCAAACGAAAATTTTTTTAAAGCAAAATGGAAATCAAAATGCTACTACGACAAAAGGTGCAACGAGAAAAACGCTACAAACTGGAGAACATGTATGGCTATAAAAAGGGCCAAAACCGCACAAGTTTGATAACCAATACACCGGGCCATATCTAGTACTCGACGTCTCTGAGAATGGGAACGTAAAAATTCAAATAAGCAGTACAAAAACCAAACTGGTGCGTATTAACAGACTACGCAAATCTTATATAGAATCTTCTACCACATCACCAAGCAAATAATATATACATATATATAAAGTAATTCATTAGGAGGTTTGGTTTTTGATCTCAAATAAAAGGCATAAAGTTCAATTCTATAGTAAAAACTTTATTGTTACTCGAAACAAGAATCTATGACATTTACTTTTAAAGATTATCTCATCTAAATGTTGACCGCGACTACGCCGTAAATGTTCCATCCTGAGGGTCCAATTTTGGACAACGCGTTCCAGCATAGCGACCGGTATCTCGCGAACAACACGAGTAATGTTGGCTTGCAAAGCGTCAATTGAAGCTGGTTTATCCTCGAAAACCAAAGACTTCGTGTAATCACAAAGAAAATAATCTAAAGGTGTGACATCACACGATCTAGGCGGCCAATTTACTAGTCCAAAACGTGAAATCAGGTTCTCACTAAAATGATTTCTCAATAAGTCCAATGTTTCTCTCGCTGCATGCGAAGTAGCGCCGTCTGGTTTAAACCAAAGTTCACCGATACCACGGGCTTCAATTTTAGGTAGCGAGAAATCTGTTATCATGGTGCGATAGCGGTCGCCATTGACGGTTACGTTCTGACCGGACTTAATTCGAAAGAAATATTGACCGATGATTCCACTGGCCCATGAACCACACCAAACTGTGACTTTAGTGGTAGCTGTTGAATCTCTACAGGTTGTTCGTCAACCCAAATACGGCAATTCTGCTTATTGACGTATCCATTGAGCTAAAAATGCGCCTCATCACTGAACGAAATTTCGCGATAAAACAGCGGATTTTCATTAAGCTGATTAAGAGCTTATTCACCAAAAATACGACGCAACCCTTAGTCGCTCGGCTTCAATTCTTGCACGAGTTGAAGTTTGTATGCCTTAAAATCAAGATCTTTACGTAAAATACGCCAAGTTGTTGCGTACGACAAACCAAGCTGTTAAGAACGACGCCGAATCGATTCGTCACGGTCTTCAGCCACACTCTCAGCTACAGCCGCTATATTCTTTTCACAACGTGCTGAATGTGGTCTAATCCGTCGAGTATAATCCAATAATGTATGCTGGGTTTTAAATTTGCGGATGGTATTGGCTATAGTGGTTTCGGTAGGTCGGCGATGTATACCATGAGTTGTTCTAACAAGGAAACCATCTAAACCCGACCCCACCGATTTTAATAATTTTTGGATATGTTGTAATACTCTGAAAAATATTCGACACATATTTCTTTTTATCGGCTGATATCCACTTCTAAAGGGTGAAATCCACCCCTGAAAACCACCTCGAAAAATCGTTCTTTTAATATATCTCTGCATCTAATGAATATTTTTAAATACAATCAACGCCAAAATATTTCTTATAAGTAGGCGCTACTACTGATGTAACTTTAAGACCAAGGGATTGCAACCCCTTTTTCTATAAGGGTCAAAGTTGTATTTTTTTTGCTATTTTGCGATTCAAAATCTGTTAAATAAGGTCGAGTAGGTTAAAAACCGCATTTATAATGAGAAAATAAGGAACTAAAATTGACGTATTACGGGATATTTTAAGAAACAATTTTTTGGGGGTGTGTTACGCCTAAAAACAACCTCTACCAAATCACAAGCAGGCTAACCCACCTAACCTTAACCACAGTGTGTCTATTAATTATTTGTTCTGTTATATGTACCATATAACAAGCGAAATATATTAGATAACGAAGCTACCCCTAACCTCTAACCCCTAACCTCAAAAACCTAAAAAACCACCCCTATCAAAGCACAAGCAGATAAACCCACGTAACCCTGGCCACAGCATGTTTATCTATTATTTTTAACTAAATGTATCCTACATTACAAGCAAGCTATGTCCGCAGAAATCCGACCTGTTACCCCTAACCCGCCCAACCCCAAAAAACCTCCCCTACCAAACCACAAGCAGGCTAACCAAACTAATCCCTGCCACAGCATGTTTATTAATTATTTTTTCTGTTATTAAATATATCCCATATCACAAGCAAACTATATTAGCTAACCAAGCTACTCCTAACCCCTAACCGTTCAAAATCCAAAAAACTACCCCTATCAAACCACAAGCAAGCCAATCCATCTTAACCTGGCCCCAGCGTGTTTTTTGATGATTTTTTTTTTTTTAAATAAATATATCCTGCATAATAAGCAATTTATGACAGCAAACCATTGTACCCTTAACCCAATGAATCCCTAAAGAACACCCTTACCAACCCACGAGCAGACTACCGCTCTAAACCCTTACCACAGCGTCGTTTATCGCTCATTTCTTTTTGAAATAATTGTCAAATCGAAACCTGGGACGAAAAAAGTTACGTCTAAAAATAAGTATCTAATGTAATACGTTGTCTCATTATTTTCAAATAAACTTTATTAAAAGTTATTCTTATAAAAGACTATATTTTTGACTCGTATGTAAATTAAAAAGTATTTTTTGACATAGTTTTTACAGTAATGATAATCTTCAAAGAAGTGCTTGAAACATAATGACTTTTTACACCAACCATATCGTATTATTGCAACATTCTTACATCCTTCTACTTTGCAGTTGACATTACAAGATTCTCCAAAACTAAAATCAACAGGATTAACAGTTTTATCTGGTTTTTGAGTAATATAGCCGCTTTTATACCGGGAATATTTAAAAATATCCGTATATCTCGGTGAAGAAAACTGGTAATGTACCAGCGATTGAAATATTATAATGTTATTTCTTAAATGTAAATTCAAGTCATAATCCGTCAGCATAACTTGATTTAAAAATTGCCTCACGGAATTAAAGACTCTTCTTTTAATTTACAATAATAGCAAATAATAAATTATGGTGCCACTTCGAAAAATATGTTTGAAATTTAAAAAACTGAGCCTGCTTCAGGATTGTTAGGGGTACCCACACAGCATGAATTAATTCTGAATCAATTCTGAATTAATTCATGATATAATAAAATTAATTCTGAATCAATTCTGAATTAATTCATGATATAATAAAATTGTTTCAGAATTAATTCTGTATTAATGCTATGTCCGCTTTTTAATTCCTTCAAAATTAATTCTTTCAATAATTATAAAATAATTCCAAAATTATTGAGGAATCATTTCATAAAATAATTCTGTAATAACATTCGAATTACGACTAGGGTAATTAGACGAATTACTACTACTTAGGTCTGGCTATTAAATAACCAGACTGCGCGCCTAGAGGGCGCCGTAGAGGGGTGGGGAAAAAAACGACTAGTGCGTTGGGTATCTAGATATCTTGTCTATGCACGTACTAAAACACGTTCTCGTCACTATTATTGTATTTGCGCAGTAGCGGTTTGAAACGAACGTGTTTTTTTCTCGTGCCAAAAACTATGTGTGACGAAAAACAGGAGCAACGTATCAATCTCAAATTTTTCGTTAAATTGGAAAAAACTCCGACTGAGTGCTGTAAATTGTTGTAAGAGGCCGATGGGGATAATTCTCTATCTCGTGCGCGTGTTTTTAAGTGGCGTAAGCGCTTCAGTGAGGGCCAAGTGAGCACTGAAGATGACCAACCAAATTCAAGGCAATGTTGATCGTTTTTTTCGACATTAACGGTATCGTGATGACTGAATGGGATCCAGAGGGTGAGACTGTCAACCAGACTCACTATTTGTCAGTTTTGGCAACACTGCGAAAACGAGTTCTTAAGAAATGGCCTAAGTTGTGAAAGAACAACTCGTGGATTTTGCACCAGGACAACGCACCTGCCCATAACGCGCTATCTGTGAAGCAGTATTTGGCCGGTAAGCGTACTCCAGTGCTCGAACACGCGCCGTACTCGCCAAATTTGACGCCGTGCGACTTTTTCTTGTTTCCGAAGATAAAATCTGCTTTAAAAGGGACCCGATTTGAGTCGATGGAAGCGGTAAAGCAAAAAACGGCTGAGCTCCTAAAGGCCCTCACCAAAGAAGATTTCCAGCACTGCTTCGATCAATGGAAAAAACGTATGGAAAGGTGTGTGGCGAGGGAAGGGGAGTATATTGAAGGCGAGCATTCGAATGTAGAATAATTTTTATAATAAAACCTTTTTTCGTAACCAGTCTCGTTATTTAATAGCCAGACCTCGTATATATATACACATTCGGAATAATTTATTATTTGCTATTATTGTAAATTGAAAGAAGAGTCTTTAATGTTTTGCCATTGAAAAAACGGAATGAGTGTTATATATTAAAATTTCAATGTATTAATTTTATATTTATTGTAATTTAGTGTAATAATATAATGTATTGTTCTGTTATTTTTCGTTTAAAGAATAATTTATAACAAAGTTTGATTAGACTACTACTACCATCATTGCTCTTTTAGGAAAGTTATAATGTTTACAAAGCATACGTCATCTGCATTTTTATCTAATCCATGTTCCGAGGAAGATAATTTATTGTGTAAACATCATTGGGGAAAACATCCGGCTTGCATTTGATAAATAATAACAGTTTAACTAAAGTGTATTATTTATTGTGCTGAATGTATTAACACATTTACTTGTATTTTTATATGAAATTTTCTTAGCACAAGAATATTATAAATAAAAGTAAGAAGAAAATTTTTTGATTACTACGTAAGTATTTATGTCACTTTTCACGTATAATTTTAATCACATGTTTTGATTTGTAAAACAAAATATGTATTAGACTAGGTTTTTTTTTTTAATACTTTACAACTGCGAAAAAAATATTTATTTAGTGCTTTTATTTTAGATTTAATTATGAAGGTTAATGCTTTGAACGTATTGAATTTATTATTCGCATATTTTCAAAACTTACAAATACCACGCAGTGAAATTAATTTCAAAGATATTGAATTATCAGAGAAGTTGAAACAAATATTAATAGATGCAGCACACCAGTTCAATGATGTGGACATGATTGTAGAAGAAACGTTGGATTTTCACGAAGAATATAAAGATAGTGATGCTCAAATAGTCGAAGATGAAATACAACATCACTTTCCTGATCCAGAATTTGCACTAACAAATCATTGTACAAATGATGTTGAAAAAGTATCATTTGAATAAAAAATAATGCCGTAGAATATTAGAGAAGCGGAAAAAAGGGTAAAAATTAAAAATTAGAAACTGTAAGTAATAGATTTATAAAAGTTTTATTAATGAGTCAACTGAAACGTTAAGCCAAAACAATAAATAAAGGTGGTACTTATCTTGAAAAAATTGCCCGAATCTGCCAGTATACATTAGACAATTTCAAAGCGGCTATTGAAGCTGATTCGATAGTGCGTGACAAGAATATACGTAAATGGGCGTTACAAGCACAAAAAGAACTCGGCTCAGAAGATGTAAGATTCAAGGCTTCTGCGAATTGGGTATTAAAGTTTACAAAAGCTCATAGAATTGTGCCTAGAAAAATAAATAAATTTTTTACTAAAAAAACATTAGAAGGTGCTTCAGAGCTTCAAGCTAGTGCTGAAGCTTTTGTTGCTGACGTGAAATCGTGTATACCAAGAATCGGAATAGCAAATATTTATAATTCAGATCAGAGTGGTTTATAATTAGAAATGCATTCAGGAAGGACATAAACGATAGAAGGAGAAAAACAAGTGCAATGTTTGGTACAGTCAGTTTCATCGACAACGCACAGTTACACAATTTAACCAACTATATCAGCTACAGGAAAACTTCTATCACCACTTTTTTTAGTTTGAAAAGAAAAAACTGGTGGATTCGGTCCTATAGTACAATCAACTTTGATAAAACGAAATAATGTTCATGTGGAATCATCAAAATCTGGAAAATCAACTACAGCTGAGATTATTTTGATGTATAATAATGCTATAATATAAAAAAGTATTCTATAGCAACATTTTATTTATTTCAGAGCACTTCAAAATTTGGTTAAAAGAAGTATTTCATCCAAATGTTGGTCCTTAATTTATTCTTTTACTTGATTCTTGGAGTGGACATTGTGATAGAGTTATGAAGGAAACAATGCCAACGAATAAAATTGTTAACATTAAAAAAATTCCCATTGGAACGACAGGGAAGATCCAACCTCTTGATGTATATGGTTTTAGGATTTGGAAAAATTTAGTGAGGCAATTTTTAGATCAAGTAATGCTGACGTATTATGACTTGAATTTACATGTAAGAAATAACATTATAACATTACAATTGCTGGTACATTACCAGTTTTCTTCACCGAGATATACGGATATTTTTTGTCGAGGTGAGGATTTAATAATGAGAGAGGTCTTTATAATAAGAGTATTTATTTACACTAGCGACCGCACATGACTTGTGCACCGGACGACGACCCGCGTTCAAGTGCCACGACTTAATGTGTCGCACGCGTACAAAAGTAGTATACATCGATTATCGATTATTGCGCTATCTCTTTATATACAGAGATGGCGTCACTAGTACGATAAATTAAGTATTATAGTCAAGATTATATTTAATTATAGTTTCCAACACGCCTCCTTAAATTTATAATCTTGTATTTACATTTTTATTTGCATGATTACATTATTTTAAATTAAATTTAACGCTTTTCTATTGTCTAAGAATTTTTGCTTATTTAAACTTTTTGTTAACATATCCGCTAAATTATTTTCAGAATCAATCTTTACAATGTCAATAACTTTCTTTTCGTAATTTTCGTTAACATAATGATATTGCACTCCGATATGTTTTGAATTTTTCGTAAAGTTACCAAACTTTCCTATAACTATAACGTCAGAATTATCTTCATATATATTAATTGGTTTAATCAAATTTACATCAAACATTTCGCTTAATAGATTTTTAACAAATAATACTTCAGTTACTGCTTCTGACATAGCTGTGTATTCCGCAAAAGTTGAACATTTAGTAACTGCATTTTGTTTATGCGTTTTCCAATATACTAAATTTCCATAAAATATAATTATAAAACCTGTAGTAGATTATCTATCTATATTATCTCCTGCATAATCAGAGTCTACCATACAATCTAAGGTTTCACATTTTAAATTATCATAATACGTTAGTTTCAGATCTTTTGTTTTATATAAATACTTTAATATTTTCATTACATATTTAAAATGTGTTTCATTATAACATGTTTGGTATCGACTTAGATAATTTACGCAAAATGATATATCAGGTCTAGTACCTATGCTTATATACAATAGTTCACCTATTAAATTTCGATATTTTATTTTTTCATCAATCTCAGAAGATTGTTCTAATTTTAAATTTGTTTCCATAGGAGTATCATATAATTTTGCATTCTCGAGATTATATTTTTCTACTAAAAATTCAATATATTTTGTTTGACTTAGAGTCATCTTATTTCTTTCATTTTTGTAATCAATATCTATGCCTATATAATTTCCAATTTTACCCATATTTTTCATTAAAAATCTTTTCATTAATTTAACTTTAATCTCATTCAATTTTCTTAAATTCTTACAACATAATAACATATCATCTACAAAGACTAATATGTATGATAAATATTTACCAGAATTGTTTACATACAAGCAATGGTCATAATTACTTCTTACAAAATTTAATTGTTTCATAAATTCATCAAAACATTCGTACTAAGCTCTAGGGCTTTCTGTCAATCCGTACAATACTTTCAGTAATTTACAAACTTTATTTTCACCAGTTTCATAACCTTCTGGTTCTTTTATATACACTTCACTTTTTACAAGTCAATTCAAAAATGCTGTTTCTACATCCATTTGATGTATATACACATTGTTCGCACAACAATAAGATAATAAAATTTTTAAAGTTTGCATTTTTCCTACAGGCGAATAAACATTTTCAATATGATCTTTTTGTTGAAATCCACTAACAACTAATCTAGCTTTATAAGTATTATCATTTTTCTTTTTATATAGCCATTTAACATCAATTACTTTTTTATCTTTTGGCTTGTCAACAATTTGCCATGTTTTGTTTTTGTTTAAACTATTGATTTCAGAATCCATTACAATTTTCCATTGTTTCTTATCATTAGAATTAATCGCCTCCTCAAATGTATTCGGTACATTTGCGTTAATATAATTTACATATATAAAATGTGATACAGGATTTCCATAACGGTTTACGGGACTTTTCTTTCTAGTTGACATTCTTTTTACTTGTAAGTTTAGTTCTCTATTTTTCAAAACTTCCCTTTTTTTAAGATTATCATTTATTTGTTCAGTGTAACTATCAGAATTTACATCGCTATCCTCGGCTTCACTTATTTTAGATTCATTATCTTTAATCTTATTATCAAAATTTTCATTTATAAATTCATCATTTTCATTATCAGGTATATTATCATTTGTTTCCAAACAAATTAATTTAGTAGATTCTTCTACTACACATACATGCCTAGCATTTATGATTCTATTGTTTATCAACACTCTATATCCATTATCAGTATAACCAACTAGTATACCTAAATTTGCTTTATCATCCCATTTACTTTTTCTCAAAACTTCAGGAGTTCTAACAAAGACTCTACTTCCATATATTTTCAAATGTGTAACATTAGGCTTTTTGCCAAAAAATATTTGATATGGTGTTTTGTTTTCAACGGTGTTAGCAATAGTGCGATTTTTCAAATAAGCTACTGATTTCATTATTTCTGGCCAATAACGTGTGTTAATTTTTGCTTCTCGCATTAAGCATCTACCCATATCCATAGCTGATCTATTATATCTTTCCGCTACTCCATTTAATTCGTGAACGTAGGGAGGACAAGTTATCATTTTGATACCTTTGTATTTAATAAAATTAAAAATTTCTTTATTTATATATTCTTTACCATTGTCGCATTGCACTTTCTTAACTCTTTTGTTAAACTGATTTTCGACTAGATTTACATAATCAACAAAACAACTTGCTGTTTCAGCTTTACTTTTAATACAATAAATTCTGGCGTACTTGCTATAATCATCAATAAATGTTAGGAAATATTTTTCTCCACCATATCCTAGAGTATTATGTGGACCATTCAAATCAGTGTGAATTAGTTCTAAAATTTCAGTGCTTTTAGTTCTATTGTTTTCAAAAGGTATATTAGCCATTTTACTTTGAATGCAATTTGCACATTTCATATCATTATTTTCAATTTCATCTGGCAACCCATCTAGTAATTTATCTTTAACTAATTTATCTAAATATTTGAAATTTATATGGCCTAATGCCCTATGCCACTTTTCTTTTTCAGTTAATTTTACTGTATTTGTATAAATTTCATTCTTTTGATTATTATTTACAAAGCTTTTTAAAAAATATAAATTATTTATTATACTAGCTACTGCTACTAATTCTTTATTATGATCATAAATTTTTGCATTATCATTTTTCGCTACAATTGTATTTACTTTGGCAATTTTTGAAAAACTTAATAAATTTTGTTTGATATCTTTTACAAAATAAACATCTCTCAATTCAATATGTTTTACATTATAATAATTTTTGAAATAAATTCTAATATTACCTAATTTAGTAGCTTTTAGTATTTTACCATCTGGCAATTGTACATCAACAGGATTTTTCAAAATTACAAAATTTTCAAAGTATTTATCTGACTTTATGATGTGGTCAGTACAACCGCTATCTAATAACCAACTTATTTCATACTCATTTTTATCGCTTACATTACATTCAAAAGTTCTTATTTTCTTAGACGTTGGACGAATGACCTCGGCTGACCATGCTGCATAGTTATTGCTCTGCTGTTGCTGGCTTGTAGACTCACCTCTGGGTTGACCTCTGCCTCGACCGTAACCTCTTTGTGATCCACCTCTGTAGTAGCCTCTCTGGCAATCTCGTTGTTTTCTGCCATGGAAATTTCCTCTGCCTTGATTGCCTTGGCTGCTTTGTATATTTTGATAACAATCTTTCTTATAATGTCCAGGCTTTCCACACTTGAAGCATACATTTGTTGTGTTGGTAGCAAAAGTGCTAACATTTGTTCTTTTATTATCACTTTCACTTCTGGTTAAATTCTTTTCTTTTATTTTAGATTTTATATATTCAACTGTTCTTTATTTTTCTAAAATAACATCTATAAAATCACCAATGTAACTGTAACTTGCTGGTAAAGCTTTGATTAAATATCTCATCTTCTCTGCTTCAGTTATTTCACCTCCTGCTGCTTTGAAATCATTAACAGCTTTTTCAAAATCGACAAAAAAGTCTTCAACTGTAGAATAATTTTTTAATTTAATCTCTTCAATTTTATTTCTATTTAATATTTGTAGAGCTGTAGATTTTGTTGAATACATATCATTAAATTTGTTAATCATTTGTAGTGCAGTTGTGCACTCACCAACATATTCTAACTGTCTGTCAGAAATTGCACTAATTATTATTGCTCTTGCTTTTAAATCTTCTTTTTTCCACTTATTTTCATCATCCGATTGAATTCTTGCTCGTGTAACTGGATCTTTGCATTCTTTGTATTCCAACAAAGTCATCGATCTAATTTTCCAACTAGCATAATTTAAACCATCAAAAATTGGTATAAAAATATCTTCAACCTTAGCTTGCTTTGCCATTGTAATTTCTTTTCACTTTAAACACTTTTCAATTTCACTTTTCAGCAATAAAACTTGTTTAGTTCCTTCTTTAAAGCATTTTAATAAATGTCCTTTTTGTTTCTTATTAAGTACAAAATTTTCACTTAATAAACTTTTGTCGTCGTAAACTTGCATCCGTGTTCGACTCGACTTTTTATTAACTACGGACCTCTCTCGAAAAACTCGAATTTTTAATAACCACGCTCTGCTACCATGTCGAGGTAAAGATTTAATAATGAGTAAGGTCTTTATAATAAGAGTATTTATTTACACTAGCGACCGCACATGACTAGTGCACCGGACGACGACCCGCGTTCAAGTGCCGCGACTTAATGTGTCGCACGCGTACAAAAGTAGTATACATCGATTATCGATTATTGCGCTATCTCTTTATATACAGAGATGGCGTCCCTAGTACGATAAATTAAGTATTATAGTCAAGATTATATTTAATTATAGTTTCCAACATTTTTAAATATTCCCGGTATAAAAGCGGCTATATTACTCAAAAACCAGATAAAACTGATAATCCTGTTGATTTTAAGTTAAGAGAATCTAGTAATGTCAACTGCGAAGTAGAAGAATGTAAGAATGTTGCAATAATACGATGTGGTTGGTGTAAAAAGTCATTATGTTTCAAGCACTTCTTTGAAGATTATCATTATTGTAAAAACTATGTCAAAAAATACATTTTAATTTACATATGAGTCAAAAATATAGTCTTTTATAAGAATAACTTTTAATAAAGTTCATTTGAAAATAATAAGACAACGTATTACATTAGATACTTATTTTTAGACGTCACTTTTTTCATCCCAGGTTTTGATTTGACAATTATTTCAAGAAGAAATGAGCGATAAACGCTGCTGTAGTCAGGGTTGAGAGCGGTAGCCTGCTCGTGGGATGGTAAGGGTGTTCTTTAGGGATTCATTGGGTTAAGGGTACGATGGTTTGCTGTCATAAATTGCTTATTATGTAGGATATATTTATTTAAAAAAAAAAATCATCAAAAAACACGCTGGGGCCAGGTTAAGATAAATTAGCTTGCTTGTAGTTTGATAGGGGTAGATTTTTGGATTTTGAACGGTTAGGGATTAGGAGTAGCTTGGTTAGCTAATATAGTTCGCTCGTGATACAGGATATATTTAATAACAGAAAAAATAATTAATAAACATGCTGTGGCAGGGATTAGTTTGGTTAGCCTGCTTGTGGTTTGGTAGGGGAGGTTTTTTGGGGTTGGGTGGGTTAGTGGTCAAGGGTCGGATTTCTGCGGACATAGCTCGCTTGTGATGTAGGATGTATTCAATTAAAAAAATAATAGATAAACATGCTGTGGCCAGGGTTAAGTGGGTTTACCTCCTTGTGGTTTGATAGGGGTGGCTTTTTGGGTTTTTGAGGTTAGGGGTTAGAGGTTTGGGGTAGCTTGGTTATCTAATATATTTCGCTTGTTATATGGTACATATAACAGAACAAATAATTAATAGACACACTGTGGCCAAGGTTAGGTGGGCTAGCCTGCTTGTGATTTGGTAGAGGTGGTTTTTAGGGGTAACACATCCCCAAAAAATTTTGTCTTAAAAAACCCCGTAATACGTCAATTTTAATTCCTTATTTTCTCATTATAAATGCAGTTTATAACCCACTCGACCTTATTTAACAGATTTTGAATCGCAAAATAGCAAAAAAAATAGAACTTTGACTCCTATAGAAAATGAGGTTGCAACCCCTTGGTGTTAAAGTTATATCAGTAGAAGCGCCTACATATAAGAAATATTTTGGCGTTGATTGTATTGCAAAATATTCATTAGATACAGAGATATATTAAAAAACGATTTTTCGAGGTGGTTTTCAGGGATGGATATCACCCTTTAAAAGTGGATGTCAGCCGATAAAAAAAAAACACTTGTCGAATATTTTTTAGAGTATTACCACACATCCAAAAATTATTAAAATTGGTGGGGTCGGGTTAGGGTGGTTCCCTTGTAAGAGGACGAAAAACATTTTTCACAGAACGCTGATTTTCGTAATACAGCTGAACAATTTGGATATGTTGTTGCGGTGTAAGTCTCTCCGTGATGATTTGTTAAACAATACTGAATAAATATTACATTACAGTTTGACAGGAGTCACGCGTGATCTGTAAAAAAAGCCTATTAAAAATCAAACCTCATAATGAGTCACCCTTTATATATATATATAGTGACGTGGTGTTTTGCACCAGTCACATGAGGAGGCTAATACACAGCTTGTACGCCTCCTTGTAGCCTCCTATATCCCTTTTTTTACAATCTTGGCAGTCTCGCAGAACTGCCACGTTGACCCTAATTAACAGCCACGCAGGGCTGTGCATACTATACCTTCCCTAGGTACAGGGGCTTCGAGCTCAAGTAAAGGCTCCAGCGAGAAGCCAGTCTCAGGAGCCCATGGCTAGGCGATGGCAGTGCTTGCACACACTGCAGCAGGGATTTCTTTCCAAACTTTTTCATGTCCTGGTAGTGCTTCCCGTACCTGTAACCTCCCAGGCTGTAGTTAAGAGAAGAAGGAAGCAATAATAGCAACTGCACCTTGGAAGGGAAGTACAAGCTGCCACACATCATCATAGGAAAGTTGAAGAGGAGGTTAGGAGGCAAGCAAAGACATATAAGCACCTCATTTAAGTGCAAGTAATTACGTACCTGGAATGGTCTAATAGCGTTGCCTCGCTGCCGCTGCGAGCAGGCTATCGCTGTCACCGACACCGCTGCTTCGCTTTCTCCACCGCTCATCATTCGATTCGCCAGCTGTTGATCCGCCGCGCTGCCGCACCTGGAAAAGGAAAAGAAGAGACAAATGAGTCGACGCCTACCAGCTATGGAACGCGTCGACTTACCTGGACTCTCTGGACATCGGAGGTAGATTCTCGTCGCTCCAGAGAAGATATAACAACACTGGCACTCGCGAGTGGTTAACCTAAACGCGCGCGGCTGCGTCGCGTAACGTACTTTACACATGCGTTGCGCTGGCGCAGAACGATTATCTAAAATCCGCGCTCGCGAAAGTGCCATGCCGGAGCTTCTCGTTCACTCCGTTCGGGTCCGTTTTTAAGAGAAGTCAAGATATTAGCGAGCAGTCGACACTCCGTCCGGTGCCATAGTCGCGATGGTTAGCCTTCGTCGTTCGACTCCGCATTCGCGTTTGATAAAATAAAGACGAGCGTGTACTAGCAGCTACTTCATTTGTAGTCGAAAGTGTTGGAGAATATCTGGTAAGTGCACCCAGGTGCAGTGGCAGTTACCAGGAGGCATCCCGTCCCCGAATCGTTCAGTATCCTTTCCGGCTGTGTGTGTGAGTGCCCGCGATGCGTGCTACGCGCCATTTTTGTCTTTTCGCGTCTTGTATGCCCACGACGGCTCTAATCGTGAGCTAGCCGTGCAAACGTAATTGCCGCGCACAAAACCGCGCTATACGAGTGTAGCTGGCGCCCTGGGCTTGCATAGAAACGCGATTACTGTGTAATTAGTTAATATTAAGTTCAAATAAACGTATCTTTTGTGTTCATTTTAATCGAATGTTTTAACTTACTCGTTATAGTAAGAAACCCGCCCGCTTCTCCCCCCCCCCCCCCTCTTACATTTGTACGTCACCTTGATCCCCAGTGGCGTTACAATATATGTAATAAAAATATGTAATGAAAATATATATATAGAAGAGATTTAGTGCAGGCAACACAATGCGGAAAATGTCAGAAGCTGCAACCAATTGCCATCTATCAAGAAGAACCTTGGGACGACGACTACCCCGAGTGGAGCCGCAGCCAAATGGGGAATCGGTTAGATATGTTTCTCTACTACCATATTCAAACGGCCAGTGTGAAAAGTGCAAATGGCCTTTGCCCATCTAGAGGGATTGCCTTTAGTGCATGACAAGCATAACCAATAGAGGATTTGACGTCGACACATTAATCCATGAATGTGAAAATTCGGAACATAAAGGAGACCTAGAAGGGCCTGCTCATTGTTATAAGTGCAAGGGATTACAGACGGTACAAATATCCATCAGCCTTGGTCAAGCGCAAATGTAAGAAGCCACATATTTGAGGCTAGTCGACCGTAAAATTAACAGTGACAAGTGACAGTACGAAATATAAAAACTACGTGCGTGATTAACAATAATATACATATACATGTTGAAATATACATGTATCTACACATATATCTATCTATCGGTGCAGGGACTCTTTATTATTATTATTAGAAGAAAAGAAAACTCTAAAATAACATCAATATCTTGTGCGTGAATTTACTTTTATATGTAATCATTAATATTCGGTGTCGTAAAAAAATAAAATTATGTCGGTTAATTATATGTAAAAAAATAAGGGGGCTGAATCCAGACGACATGAGTGAGTGAGAAGAGTGACAGCGCCTGGCACTGCATTTCCTCTAGGGGAAGATGTCATGTCGTGCTATGACGCGACGCTGTATTTTTCTTTTTTTTATTTTGTTATTCTACCACCCGCTGCGACGCCACGCCGCGAGCTCAGACGGTACCGTCTGTGCATCTTTTATCTTTTTTTCTTCCTTCTTGTTTTACATTTTACCTTTTTTTATTTCCTTCCTTTTTCCCTATAAAAAGCGCTACTGCTGCAGCGATAACATCAATGTATGGAAGCACTGATGCGGAAAGAGTATCAGAGTATGCGTGCATAAATCATGATTAAGAACACTTGTGTCCTACTTTCGGACCATCCCTTTTTTGATAAGGAACAAAGGTGCACGCCTAGTTTTAAGCCTATATAAAGGGGTTGGACGATGCATCATGAGGACCAGTCTTTTCTCGAAAATGTTCTCGTGCGCGGAGGCTCTGCCGGTTTGCTACACAGGACCAGTCTTTTTCCGAAAACGTTCTCGAGCGCGGAGGCTCTGCCGATTTGCTACACAGTCAGTAGTCTTTTCCTAAAACGTTCTCGTACGCGGAAACTCTGCCAGTTTTATTATACACCACGCAAATTAGTAAGTATAAAGTACGACGTGTGAGAGTGAGTCTGACGAATGCAGAAGTTGTAACTGGATGAAGCCACCCGCCAGTTCAAAGTATAATAAATAAAACAGACATTTTTGCGAAATTCTTGGAATCAACCATTTAAATCCCCCCCCCCCCCCCCATTCCCGCCAAGCAGCAGCCGAGCCAGCCTCCAGCCAGCGACACTAGCGCACTCAAAACAACGTAAGAACAGTTCTCTCTCTCGCTCTCTCTCTCTCTCCATCTCTCTTTCTCTCGCCTGAACTGCATTACTGATGCGTTACGTCTCTCTCTCATCCTCATAGAGTGCACGTAAGCAAATCAGGCATACATATATATGTATATATATCTCGCTCTCGCTCGTTGACTCCAGTTCAAATTGCAAATAATTTCAAATGGAAAAATAGAGATAATAAAAATAATAATAGTTTTGATAAAAAATCTAGTGAACAAAATTTAATTAAAGAAAAACTCAGTTTGAATAACTTTGAGGCAGTACCTTAAATGTCATGAAATAACTTTAGTAATTTGATTTAAAAATTATATAGCATTTGATAAATATATTTATCATTTATATAATATATTTTTAATTTATAAAATTTTACATTCTAGATGATGAGTTTAAATTTCATTCTAATTCTTATAAATTGGAGAAATTGTGATCTCAGCAGTAGAATGAACTTCCAAATTTAGATAAAAATGAAGTTTATATAATTATATCTCCAGTTCATAAGTTATCTGATGAATTAATATACAAAAATAAATTCTCCGAAAATTCTCAATATAATCATAAATGCAATTTTAATAAAAGTGAAGAAAATGCTCAGTTTATTCGAAATTTTCAAAATGACGGTATATCTGGAGATTTTGACAGTCTTAATTATTCTCATTCCAGAGAAATGATGAATGTTAGTTATATTTATTAAGTATCAGAGTGAGAAAGTAAAAAAGTCACGGCGCAGGACTCTAATAAACGTGCAGACAATGCAGAAAGTAGTGATGCTGGTGGTATAGCTGTACACGGGCGTTTGTCTGTTCGCGATGTTTACTAAGACGAAGACCTCGACGACGACGAATCGCTTTTAATAAGATGATCGTCTCAATAGTGTTTGTTTAAGATTATAGGTGGAAAAACCTTCGGAAGTTATAAACCAAGTATTCAATAAGCAACATATAGCGAAAAAGACTGCTAAAATTACTAAACAGACTGGAACAAAAATTCTTGTAAGAAACGTGACTTTTCAAGCAAATGCTGATGAAATTAAAGATTTATTTAAGTAAGAATTTATCTCATAAAATATAAAATATTAATTTAATGGGCTAATTGAGAAATTACGAGGGCGGTTCAATAAGTACCCGTGTTTGACGACAGACGGCGTTTCTGAGGGAAGTTGGTATTATCATCGTGTGCTGCCATCTATCAATCGACGGTAAAACAAATTTCAGACTGATTGATAGGTTAGCTTGGATTTGGCAGCCATTCAAGTAAGACGTGTTTCGTGATTTTTGCTAAGATGGAAAAAGAGCAGTATCGTTCGGTAATTCGCTTTTTGTTTTTGGATGGAAAAAAATGCGAGGAGATAAAAGCAAAATCGGATTCTGTTTATGGAGACACTTCGCCATCTATGACCACAGTTAGATATTAGTTCAACGAATTTAAACGTGGACGAACATCTGTTTTTGATGAGGAGCGACCAGGACGCCCGGCAGACGTGGTTACCGCGAAAGTCCGCAAAGTAGCAGAGGCCGTAGGTGTGTCGACCGGAACGGCAATTAATATTTTACATGATAAGTTGGCAATAAAATAATTGTCGGCCCGATGGGTGCCGCTATTGCTCACGGTGGACAACAAGCGGATGCGGCTGTTAACTTCGAAGCAGTGTTTGGAGCAATTCAAGCGAGATCCGAAGGAGTTTTTGCATCGAGTTGTCACCGTTGATGAAACCTGGATTGATCATTATAGACCAGAAACTAAGCAACAATCAAAACAATGGATTTCTCCCAGTGAATCTGCTCTAAAGAAGACGAAGACGGTCCCATCGGACGGAAAGTTCATGGCGACGATTTTTTGGGATGCAAACGGCGTCATCCTCATGGATTTTTTAGAAAAAGGAAGAACGATCTCTGGACAATACTACAGTGATTTATTGGACCGCTTCAACAAAAAATTGAAGGAGACACGGCCGCATTTGGCGAAAAAGAAGGTGCTGTTTCACCATGATAACGCACCAGCACATTCATCCGGAGTTGTCAGCGCCAAACTGCATGAATTGCGTTATGAATTGCTGCCGCACCCCCCGAATTCACCCGATCTGGCTTTCTGCGACTTTTTCTTGTTCCCTAACATAAAGAAATGGCTCGCGGGAAAAAAAATTTAGCTCAAACGAGGAAGTCATCGCCGAGACAGAGGCGTATTTTGGAGAGTTCGACAAATCCTATTTTTTTGAGGGGTTAAAAAAATGGTAGGAACGTTAGGAGAAGTGTATCTTTCTGAAAGGGGACTATGTTGAACAATAAAAAAAAATTTTTTGAAAAAATGGTGTCTTCATTTCTAACACGGGTACTTATTGAACCGCCCTCGTATGTTTATAGGGCTTTCAGTGAATTAAAGGCTGTAAGATTACCAAAAGAAAATGGTTGGTGACGAAAAGCATAGAAGCTCTGCGTTTGTGGAATTTTACATTAAAAAGGAAGCCAAGGTAATACAAATATTTTGATACTTAATTATAATTCATTGTTAATGAATACTTTCATAATAAATATATGCAAAAAATTTTATTCAGAGAGCATTTAAGGCTTTGTATTAAATTCGAGTCGTATACTAAACTTTGGAAAGAGAAATAAGGAGTACGAGTCTTTGGATCCTGGTTAGAGAATTTTAATTATTATAATCAAGTAATGCATAATTTTATTTTAAATTAACAAATATTTAATAATGATATGTTATATTGTTACGAGGCACTACGTTGTAGCCGAAATAGCTATGTGCGCCCTGTGTGCCTCGCACAAAAAAATTAAATGAATGATTTTATTAATATATTCCCTCGCTCTCTCTCTCTCTCTCTCTCTCTCTCACTCACTCACTCACACAGCAGCGCACGCTTACGCCGTCTCTCTTCCGCACACTCGGATATGCACGAGACTTTCCCCGAAAATGCAGGCCGGCCGCCCGCAGCTTCTTCCAAAGCCGGCGGAGGCCTCTTGCTTTCCCAGGGCAGGGAAGTGGTAATTGGTCGCCACCCCCAAACGCGAACTCACGATCACTCACTCTCGCTCTCTCTCTCTCTCTCTCTCTCCCTCGTACTTATTACTACCGGACAAGATAAAGACACATCCCTATGATGTCTCCGCGTCTCGTCCATTAGCTGTTGAGCGCCAGGCTGCTCTACTCCTTGCCGCGGCCCTTGGCTCCGGCTGCTTCTCCACCGGAGAAGGGCTGCTGGACGTCGGAAATAGCTTGCCTGTTTTCCGACGGCTTCCACCTCCACCAGGATGTAACGGTGGCGACTTGCAGTCGCCGCTCGCTAACACCTGCCCTCCTCGTCACCCGTCTAACTTCCTCGCTGCAACTTCTCGTCGTTGCTCCTCCTTCCTCGCACTGTCTGTCCTTCTTTCTCACTCTCTCTCTGACTCCTTCACCCCTGGCTATAACTCACTATCTCTCTCGCGCTCCTTCACCCTGGCTACAACTCATTCGCGACGCTCACTCTCGAAACGCTGGAAAAATCTCTACTTTCCTCGCGGGAGCTCACAGCTTGACTGCCCTTGCAGGAGAATACCGCGTAACTGTCCGTTGCGCTCGCTCTCCTCTCCCCTTCCCTCGCGGCTCCCAAAATTCCTTGCCGAAAATCGCGTGATTTTCGAACGTTTCAGGCTTTTCAAAAAGTCCGCATTTTCGCGGCTAAACGGGCTTACACAAGCTGGCAACTTGGAGACGATCGCGCGAGAATGTAAACATTCACATTCTTCGTCGACGACTAATGACGGAGACTCCGTCACAAAGCCCCGCCTTCCTCCCCGGAACTCTACTTCCTCGTAGGAGGGAAAGTTCAGCACAAGTCGTCGACAATAGCACCCCTCTCTTTCAGACGGCCGTGATGATCTTCCTCTTACTTCCACCAGCGACTCTCGTGGCGGGCGATGGTGTTTATCACCACGGCCTTTCGCTCCCTTACACCATCCCTTACCACCCAGATCATTCTCCATTTACTCTACCCATCCGAGAAGGGTCCGCGGAGGCACATACTTCTTTGAGTCAGAGATATGCGCCTTCGAGGACCTACGACCCAATTCTTCAAGAAGATAAACTGTCGGGGACAGTACCTCCTTGATCGTAAAGGGTCTGTCCTACTTCGGCGCGAGTTTCGATGAAACTCCCTTCACCATGCTTGTCAGGACCCGCTCTCGTCGCAGCACCGTATCCCCAGGACTGAATGCTACGAACGGCCACGTTGCCGGCAACGCGCCATCCACTGTGTTTGTTGGGTACTTTTAAATTAATACTGTCTCTAAGCTGCCAAATCTTACTATTAACGATTTCAATAGCTAAGGTATTGGAAGGCGCATAGATCGTTAGATCTAGGTAAGAGTTAATGTATTATTATTAATGTGATACATAGTATATTGTATACGATACCTAATAATGACAGATGCCATTTGCGTCGCTTAGTAATATGATTTATTAAAATAATTAGAATTAGTTTAACGAAATACGTAGAATTAGTAATGCGATATTTAAGCCTAAGAATATTTCGGTTTGCGATACGAGAGTGGATATACACGGGACGAATTAGTGGTATCGGGATGAAATATATATTAAAATTTCTTGTGAACGTATTCCCCCACATGTAACATTTTTATAGAAAATAGTCTACCTTATTTGATGAAAGTCATGACTTATCGTTGATTTTCTGTCCAGATATCGTGATTTCAATTCTTCAAGAAGTCATTTTATGGTGAATCCTGCTGATATAATCCATTTGAAAATAAGTTGCTTATTGATTTAATGTGTTTTTACTATTTGAATTTTAGTGGGTTTTCATTGGAAACTTCAACATGTGTAAGTTTTTGCGCATGCACAGCATGCTGAAAAGAATTTTTCACTTATATTTTTGCAATAAATATCTTTAAAAAAAAAAAACTGTGTGTTGTAAGTCTTTCTTTTTTTAAAACGCAAAGTCTTTTGGCATCAGAATCAGATCTGTTGGTGCATTATTAAGCGAGATATCGGCATCTTACTTCGGGTGAGATGTTGACTATGGTTAGTCGGATTTTGTAAAAAAACTAGAGGTCTGAAGTTTTTTTGCTTTTATTTTTGAAGTATACTATATAAGATATGTCCATCGGTACAGTTTTTCTAGAACATCCAACCTTTATAGACTGAGGTAAGGTCAGTCGATTTTTCGTGATTTGACCGGACTATACTTTATAGCTGTAATAAAAAATTATTATTATAGTAATGTTTTTTTCTTAAAAAACAAGAGCGTTTTGCGCAAAAATAATAAAAAAGCTTTTTTATTCAATATGCGCAATTTTTATATGTTTTTGGTTTTTAAGTATTTGCTTACTGAAATTAATTTTTTAAACTTTAATTTTTAGTAATAAAAATTGTAGCTGCGTAATTCTCAATTTTCGTTTGTAAAAACAAAGAACAAAATAGTAACATAATTATATTTAATCAACTAATTTTATTTTGCGCAAATGATCGAATAAAAATTTATTGCTAAAAATATTATAATTTTATTTTATTTTATAACCTTTTATTATTTGTAGATAAAACTTTAAAATGGTGATTTATGAACATTAAATTCAAACTAAGAAATAAATAATTATTGTTATTTATGTATAATCTTAAATTATTATTACTTTAACTTTAATTTTTAAAAAATTATGCTGATAATTGAACTTTAATTATATATATATATATGCATTAAATGTATGTTTTAAGTGTTTATTAATATCATTTTATATTTATTTATAACTTATGGCGTATCAAACTTTTCTACAAGAATATTTGCACATGCCTGTTGTTACTCGTGCCTATACAACAGCTTGTGTTGTTACAACACTTGTTGTAGTGAGTTGACATGAAAATTATCCTGTTAATTAACATTATTTTTATAAACTAATAGTTCAAAAAATATTAGATTATGTCTTATGTTTTTACTTAAATAATTCAGTGCTTTTAAAATTTATAAAAAAATTAACCATTTGACTTTAATTTACTTCTTTAAATAAACTTTGAAAATTTATATTATTTCAGTATGATATTATTAAATCATAGATATTAGTAAAATATAATATTAATTAAAGTATTTTTTTTTTAAATGTAGAACATTAGCAATATATTTTGAAATATTTAATAAACCATGTTAGTGCCAAAAAAAAAATTATTTATTTTAATATTTTTATTCAGAGATGACTACAATTTATGATCTAACCTTGAAATCATTTGTTGGATTGTCATTTATTAAAAAGTATTGATTCACTATAAAAAATTAAAAAAAAAGTTTTTATTTTAACAAAAGTTGCAAAAATGGTAGAGTCTATCTGATTCGTCCCATTTTATTTGACCTTACAAGAATAGATAATTTAGAAGAACAGAAAAAATAAATATCTTTAGAAATTTACGATATGTTAAACAAAATATTTTTGTTAACAAATTAGAGTATTTAAAAAATGCAAAAAAATTTTTCTTTTGGCTTCCATTATGAAGGCATGATATTGAGAAAAAATGTTTCACCCTATAAAATTGTATTAAAATTATAATAAATTATATAAAAAATTATATTACATAAATTATATACTATAAAATAATATTAAAAATAAATTCAGCCTACTTGTCGGTTACTTCTTGGGGTCTGAAATTTTATTTTTAATAAGATATGGATAATTGAAAAAAACATTAACGTTAAAAATTCTGCCTCTTATATTTTATTTATTTTTTTAAACTCAGAAAATTAAACTAAAAAATCGAAAAAAAAAGATTTTCTCTTTTCAGAACTCAATTGTAGTCCGGTCAAGTTAGCTTGAAAAATAAGGGTAGGCTTACAATAATTTGTATGAAATTGAAAATTAGTATTGATCTTGGGAACACCATTACACATGAAATGTGAGAAGGCCCCATCGATCCCACATTTGCTAAAAAAAATTATACAAAATCAAAGTTCGTAAATATGGGTTTTTTGTTTCAGCAGAACGGTAAGCTTTATAATAAAAATATATCATGCAAAAATTTTAGATCATGCAATTATCTATAAAAATGGTTCCTACACTTTTTTTTCTAAGAGTCATCATTTCTGTTTTATAGCAAATTAAAAAGTTAAGGGTTATGTTCTCTACACCGATAGAAGAATTAACTTGATTGAAGAAAAAAGTCTTGAATCAACAAAACCATTTTAGAGAAAAATGTTTTACTTGAATTAAAAATTTCTACTCTTGGTTTTAATATTTTTATTTTGATATATCACTACTAGGTGTCTACAGGTTTTTTTTTTCTACAAGAGAATATGACACTAAAAGTTACATAAGGATATGATATTTCTCTTTATGGAATAATATAAAAGTATTATTACTTAATAAAAGTAATTATAAGTACTTTTACTTAATAAATTATTTGTTAAATTATTAATATTAAAATTTTTTATTAAAAATTTTATTAAAATTATAAAAAATTAAAATTAGAATTATTAATAGAATGTCGCAATTTTGCTTTATTTGTAGTGTATCTTTGACTGAAAGTGAAATTGTTACTGTTGATTGTTGCATGAAGACATCGATTGATGCAAGTGTTGAAAGAGGTGATCAATTTTTAGAATACTTGAAAGACTAGAAATCTGTGACAATTCATATGCAGTGTCGTAAAAATTGCACTTGAAAAAGTACTATTGCTGCAGTTAAAAAATAAGAGGAAGAAAAACAAGCCAGTACATCTAAGATAAGTCCTCGTACTAGAGCATGCGTAAGTGAATCACCTTCTTTTTTTAAACAATGTTGCTAATTTTGCAGCAATGAATTGAATAAAGAGTATGGAAAGATAAAAGTACTGGCTTTTTGGTATAAAATTTTTAAAGTGACTACACTTACATTCAACAAGATATTATACTTGAATTTCCATTGGATAATTATCAATCAGACGAATAGTTTTCCCTAATTACTCATAATTCACACCACTTTCATCATTTTCAATAGTACCATTTTTTTTATTTCATACCATATTATTTAATTGAATAATTTAATTGAACAGGACGACAATATATCGTGGAATAGGTCTACGGGAGACGTTAAAAAAAAATGCGCCAAGTACATTACCTCATAGGTGACGTGGAAACCTGTGCAGATTATGGAGAACACAATCTTATAAACTTTTTGAATCGATCAATTTCTATAGATAATTGCATAATCTACAATTTTTGTCTGACCTATTTTGATGATAAATCTTACCGTTTGGCTGAAAAATTCAAAAAACCCATATTTGGAACTTCGACCTTGTATAATTTTTTTTTGCAGATGTACGATCGATGGGAACTTCTTATATTTTATTTATAATGATGTTCCCAACATACATACCAATTTTCAGCTCTATGTAAATTATTATAACCTTGAATGTCTATTTTCACCAGGCTATGATGCTACAGTCAGACAGACGAAGACGTTAAACATATAATAGGGGCGCAACTAAGTTCTTGCTATTTTTCTTCATGAAAATACAACTTAATTGTAAAAAAATAGCTACAAATGAATCGTTCAAAGTATTTCCCATCGCTAGTTATAAATTTTTCCCATCTTTCTGGCAGTGCTCGAATACCGTTACGGTAAAAGGGTTTGTCTTTTGAAGCTATCCACGAATCAAGCCAATTTTTGATATCTTCATATGAGCGAAATTGCTGATCAACCAGACCATGTGCTATCGAACAGAAAAAGTGATAATCGGGCGGCGCAATATCTGGGGAATATGGCGGCTCATAATAAATAACACCGACCTGGTCCCACCAAATACACAGAATAACCTTCGCAGCGAGAAAACAGTACCAAGCCGACGACGTAGATGCATGACCGGGCAGTCCCCATGACTTTCTTCTCTTTGGGTTGCTGTAATGAATGCATTTTTTATCACCTGTCACAGTACGATGAAGAAAATCCTTCCTTTTTTGCCGCTGAAGCAGTTGTTCACAGGCGAAAAAACGACGCTCAACGTCCCTTGGCTACAAATTATAAGGAACCCAAGTTCCCTGCTTTTGGATCATTCTCAACGCATGCGATTGCTTGGAAATGGCTTGGCGGGTAACTCTTAATACTGAAGCAAGCTTATTTTCCGTTTGGTATGGATCCTCGACGAGCAATGTCTCCAATTCAGCGTCTCCGAAGATTTTTGGCCTTCCTTCACGTGGATGGGCGTCAATGTCGAAATCACCATCTTTAAAGCAACGGAACCAATCACGGCATGTTGTTTCACTTAGAGCAGCATCTCCGTAAACGTTTTAGAGCTCCCGATATGCTGCAGCCGTCGTTTTCTTCAAATGAAAGAAGAAAAGCAACACTTCTCGCAAATAACAATTATTTAGCACAAAATGAGACGTTTTCACTCAACCAAAACTATATGAAGCCAAAATAAAATCACTAATGTGTCAAAGCGATTTGTTTACCATGTGTCTAAGCTTGCTTCATGACGTTTTGGAAGTTGAAATCAACAATCACTTACTGCTGGAGCCATCTATTGACAAATAGCGGGAACTCAGTTGCGCACCTAATAATACCTGTCTTTTCTTCGGGATTAATAATATTCAGCTTTTCAATGATTAAAAAATAGATTCTATTTTTTTAGTACCAGAGTTAAAAGAGCGACCTGAAAACTCTTTAGTAACGTATTTTGAATAAACTTATAAAAAAATATTGTTAGTTTCCTTTATTATGCATTCGATTCTTTCAATATAAAATAATCAATTGTTATTGCATTACCGACACGCTTTTCAAATCGTTTGTGACTTTAGTATGTCCCCACTCCTGGGTTTCCGGTCTTTGTCGATATGGGAAGGGGCTTGGCCTTTTTCACCACGCTGGCCAATTGCGGGTTGATAGAAGGCTGCCCTCTTTAAGTGTAAAGCTTGTTGGCATCTGGCACGGCTTAACGACTACCATCTTATAATGACAACCGGGACTAACGGCTTAACGCATCTTCCGAAGCAAGAAGGTGCTCCAAAAGTGCCAACTTAAATAGTCAGATTGGGTCACTCATTCAAGTACTAACTATTGTGATCGATGCTTAAATTTTGTGATTGTACAAGATCACGTGAGTCCACAACGCTACTAGCACCTACATAATAGTCTTTCCAATAGTAGAATTAATTTAGACGTCTTGGTACTGGTATAAAATAAGCAATAGTGTTAAATGAAATCACTCCTTCATTCTTTTTTTATGCTAAAAAATATCCACTGCTATGTCAGATGTACTACTATCATCAAAAAGTAAGATCAATTTTTAATTAACGATTTGACGAAACTTTTTTTTAAGTTGGTAGCACTGTGAAACATCTGCGTCAAATTTCATGTCAATATATTCATTAGTTTGCAAGTGACGCTCGTTTTTGTGAACATTAAAAAGTGATTTCGGCGATTTTTATAATGCCAGATTTTAGTGAGCAAAAAAATTGCATTAAATTTTGTCTCCGGAATGAAATTTCTTGTGCAGAAATGTTCAAAATGTTGCAGAAGGCCTTCGGTGAGCTGACTTTGTCGAAAAAAAATGTTTACAAGTGGTACAAACAGTTTAAAAAAGGCAGAGACAGCGTCGAAGACAAAGAGCGTCCAGGACGACCATCGACATCAACTGATGGGAAACGCATCAAAGAAATTAAAAACCTTGTGCTCAAAGATCGTCGGTTAACAATTAGAGACCTTGTTGATAGTGTTCGCATTTTATTTGGATCGATTCAAGCAATTTTGGAAGATCATTTGAGTCTCAAACGCGTCAAATCTCGATTGGTTTCAAAGACACTCAATTTCATTTTTAAAAAGAGCATTGTTTTAATGTGTGCGAAGAGATGTCTTCTGACTACCAAAACGTCATGGAACGTATTATTACGGGAGATGAGACATGGATCTATGCGTACGATTCAGAAACAACCGATCAATCGAGCGAATATTGTGCCAAAGGTGAAGCAAGACCACAAAGATCACGTCGAAGTCGTTCAAAAATCAAGGTCATGTTGACAGTTTCTTTCGATTATCGTGGTGTTGTGCATTTAGAATTTCTTCTGCCGGGCCTAACCGTTAACAAGCAATATTATTTGAGTGTTATGCGTCGTTTGCGTGAAACTATTCGCAAAATGAGGCAATGAGACATGGATCTATGCCTACGATCCGGAAATAACCGATCGATCGAGCAAATATCTCGCCAAAGGTGAAGTAAGACCAAAAAGATCAAGTCAAAGTTATTAAAAAGTCAAGGTCATGTTAAAAGTTTTCTTCGATTATCGTGATGTTGTGCATTCAGAATTTCTTCCGTTGAGCCTGTCTGTTAACAAGAAATATTATTTGAGTGTCATGCGTGGTTTGCTTGAAGCTATTCACAAAAAGAGGCCGGAATTGTGGCAAGAAAACTCATGGTTTTTGCATCACGATAATGCACTGTCTCACACCGCATTGATTATTCGCGACTTTTTGGCTAAAAATTCAACTCATACTGTTTCACAACCACCGTATTCGACTCATTTGGCGCCGTGTGTCTTCTGGCTGTTTTATAAACTCAGAAGACTACTTTAGGGACATCGTTTTGACTCGATTGAACAGAGTAAACGTGAATCGCTGCGTCAATTGAAGGCAATTCCGGTAAAGACTTTTGTGACTGTTTCGAGGATTGGAAAAAACGTTGGCATAAGTGTATTGTGTCGGGCAGGGCTACTTTAAAGGCAATGAAATAGATTTAAAAGAATAAACGAAGAATTTAAAAAAAAATATTGGTCTTATTTTTTGATCATAGTAGTATTTATCGAAACTAATTGCACTCTTCTAGAGAAGTGTGAATTTAGCACTCATGTGCTCCTTATTTATATTAGGTTGTTCGCAAAGTAATTTTGTTTTTTCCCAACAGAAAACCTAATTGTATTTTTTCACAGCCAACTTCATACTTAAGCCGCATAATCATTATACAGGGTGCGTACGGTATTTGAGGACATGCATAAATGTGACTATAACTTCGCGAATTTTTTTTTTTAATTTTTTTTCCTTTTCAGATAAGAAATGGCGGACTACAAAATCACTCAAGAAATGAAGAGACATGCTGTCATCGTCGCTATATGTGCGAACCATACAGATTTAGAGATCTCTAATTTTCTTAACCCTTTGAGTACATTTGACGAGTGAGACTCGTCATGTGTTTACTTGGGCGAAGTTACGGTGGACGAGTCTAACTCGTCATCTGAGTTTGATAAGTAGGCGTTGATTTTTGCGACACCCCCGCTAGTTGGCGTTGATCTCAAACAATTGCCTAACGTTTTTTTTGACATCTTACAGTTGCAAATAAGGTTAATTCCATTTATTATTATTTTATCCCTGTTTTTTTTGATACGCTATTCTAAGGCGTCCTTCAAGTGCCAATACGCCACAGCGTTTGCAAGCAAAAAATTGGGCACATTTTCCGGAGAATATTCCGGCAACAGAATCAAAGCAACATCCGACAAAATGGTGCCGCGTATGTTATAAACATAAAATAAGAAAAGAAACCACTTGGCAATGCAAACAGTGCCAGGTACCTTTACATTTACCGACATGTTTTGAAAAATACCACACGGTACAAAATTATTAGATTTTAAGTTAGTTCTTGTTATTTATAAATATTTCTATTTTGTTACATTCATATATTTATTTATATTTTGTAATTAATATGTACTTTTAAAAATATATTTATATCACCAATATAAGCATATTCCAAATAAAATGTATTACTCTTACATATTAATCCATATAGCAAAAAATTAAATCCGTTCCATATGCATAAAAGTCTCCAAATAATTCCGTACTCAAAGGGTTAATTGCGCCCGTTCATCCGTGCATAAGGTTCGCCGTGAATTGGAAGCATCAGGAGGCGATGCAGAATCGGTTGCAAAACGCAAAAAGCACGAACAACGTTCTGACACTGTCCGATCTGCAGAATTTTTAGAGTTAGTGCAAGCGATCATAGACGAGGACCTTTCAAAATCAATGAGGGTCCTTGCGAGTGAGCTTCATGTTTCTGAGCGCCTTATTCGTAGAGTTGTCCACGAAGATTTTCGGTATAAGTCTTACGTGATGGATGACAAGGACAGTTGATGTCGGAACGAACACGGGAACAGAGAGTTCTCCGATCAAAACGTCTTTTAAACAAAATCAAACACCCTGAGGCGCCCAAAATGTTATGGTTTTTTTCCGACGTAAAAAATTTTGACCAAGATCAAAAGACCAATCGCAGAAATGACAGATGGCTATGTTCAAATCCTACGGAGGTTCCTGTTGTTATGCACACAAAATTTCCAGCCACTGTTATGGTTTTAGGTGTTGTCAGCAACGAAGGACATGTTATGCCACCACACTTTTTTACTCAAGGACTTCGAGTGAACTCTGCTGCATACATCGAGGTTTTGGAGACAGTAGTGAAACCCTGGATAGACAATGTAAGCGGAGGCAGACCATACATTTTTCAACAAGACTCTGCTCCTTCACATAAAGCGATGTCGACACAAGATTGGATGGCCGAAAATTTTCATGACCACATAACACCGAACCTATGGCCACCTAGCTCCCCAGACCTTAATCCTTTGGATTATTACGTATGGGGCGTAGTTGAGCGTGAGACCAATAAGCGTCCTCATAACACCACTTCTTCGCTGAAGACTGCTATTAATGCCGTTATGGTCAATATGAACAAGGAGTATTTGATTCGGGCATGTAATCGTTTCCGGACCCGGATCGAAGAGGTTATTGCTGCTAATGGCGATTTTATTGAATAACTTTATAGCCATATATTAATTTAACGTTGTATAAAAAATTTCTAAAATTTCATTAAATTTTATTAAAAATACAAGCTAATTAATTTTACTTTCAAGTTGTCCTCAAATACCGTACGCACCCTGTATATTCTTTGCAATAAAAATTGTGTTTTATTTTCACCAAAATAAAATGAAATCACTTTCTAAACAACCCAATTGATTGTAATATTTCAAATAAATGCGTTTAAATGGTATTGAATAATTTAATAAGTTTTACTAAAATCAAACAAAATAGTAGCTTTATTATTTTCTTGTCAATACTGTGTTTAATATCAATTAAGAATTTAAGTAAGGTTAATCGTCTGTGCCTATCATTAACATCATTTATATTAATATTCTTAAACAAAAAGCCCTCTTTAAATGAGTTTTTAAAAATTTCCATGTTTCCACTCTATCATACCAGGAAGATATTGATATACCTGCAAAGTGTTTATTAAGACGTTTGGATAAAAATCTACAAACTTCTCTTTCATGCTTAGGTAAGAGTTCCAGGTTAAGCAGCTCCTTCCAAGCATTAGTGGAGCACATATAAAAAAGCATTAAATAGCTTTTTATGGTAGTAAGTCATTCTTATATTCGTTGTTGTTCTTATTTTCTTATTATTGTTTCACACTGATGTGTCGTTTGTGTGTTTGAAGCATCACGTTTCTTCTAGAAGTTAACTAACTTCATGCCTAACTACAAAGTTTTTTTTTACTAACTTAAAGAAAGCCTGCTTTGTTTATAGAAAAATGTACGTCAGCAAATGTCGACGATCCATAGCTAACTAAAAATGAGATTAAGGCATTCGGAGAAATATTTCTAAAATCAGAAGACATATACAAAGGCATTTTGCATATGTTGGAAACTATTTTAAGGAATGGTAATAGGTAATATATTATTATTACTGTAAAAAGGCACGGAGATATTCAAAAAAGAAAAAAAAAGCGATAGCAATAATAGTCTTAAAGGAAAGAAACAATCATAGGGAAATGGAACGATCGACGATAGCAGACAAGAAGCAAACTAAGTTGTATATAGTGCCGCCCAGTGAGAGTTGTCCACTTTAAACGAAAATTTAGCAACTAAAAAGTTTTATATCTAAAAGGAAAATAAATATAATTAAATAAATCAAACTTTATTTTAAAGTTCAAGGTAATGCTCTTTAAATACATTTTATTTTGTTAAAAAAATCTCTAAGTTTAGATTTTTACAGTTAATAAAAAATTATTTTCTCAATTTCTCCCGTTCACAAAAAAACGTATTCAATTCTTAAAGAAGTAATTAGATTCTAAAATATCGCATTAAGAAGAAGATTTTTTGTCCCTCCTTCAAAACGAATGCAAGAAAACTTTTTTGTTTAGTCGTTTTAACACATTGCGTACGGGAGACGAGATATCTCGTATCGTATAAAGTGTTTCTAGAGCGCCCAAAAATGTGCGGGCCCTGTGAGCGTGTCGCGCGAGCAAAGCGCCGTACGCAATGTGTTCAAATTATAAAAATTTATGTAAAAATAAATTACTTATTTTCATCGTCATACTGTCTGTCAAAAGAGTACCGGGAATTTTAAATTAAAACAACATTTTTACGTTTAATAATCAAAATTTATTGGGTCGCCTTCAAAATAGGCTCCATCTGCTCCGATACATCTATGCCAACGGCACTTCTAATCATCGAAACATTTTTTATAGGTGCTTTCCGGGATGGCCTTCAGCTCGCGCGCCGAATTTTGTTTTATGGCTTCAATCGACTGAAAACGGGTGCCACGTAGCGGCAATTTAAGTTTTGGCAAGAGGAAGAAGTTACAGGGAGCCAAATCCGGCGAATACGGTGGTTGTTCAAGCGTGTTCGTTGAGTTTTTGGCGAGAAAGTCGGTCACAATCGTAGCTCGGTGAGACGGCGCGTTATCGTCGTGCAAAATCCACGAGTTGTTCGCCCACAAATTTGGCCGCTTCTCACGGATACGCTCACGCAAACGTTTCATAACGCCTAGGTAATACTCTTTGTTTACCGTCTGACCCTCTGAAACGAAGTCGTAGTGCACCACGCCACGGATATCGAAGAAAACAATGAGCATCACCTTTACTTTTGAGCGGCTTTGGCGTGGTTTTTTCGGTTCCGGCACGTTTTTTCCCACCCATTCCGATGCTTGCTGGCTTGTTTGCATATCGTACTCGTGGGGTACTCGTACACCCACGTTTCGTCACCAGTTATAATGCATTCTATGAATGCGGGATCGGAATTGGCGCGATCCAGCATGTCTGAAGCGACCTGTTCGCGATAGCGTTTTTGAAGAAAATTAAGCTCTTTTGGAACGAGTCTTGTGGCCACCTTTCTCATGCCCAAGATATCAATTAAAATTGTACGTGTGGACTTGTGGGATATCTGAAATGCATGCGCTATCTCTCTCAAGCTGGTATGATGGTTTTCAAGCACCATTTCCTTAATTTTATCGACGTTATCTGCGGTCGAAGCCGTCGATGGGCGTCCGGAACGAGGCAAGTCTTCGACGACTTCACGACCCTCCTTGAAGGCTTTGTATCACTCATACGCACGGGTTTTTGATAGTGCTTTATCACCAAAAGCCTTTTGCAACATTTTCAATGCATCGGCACACGAAATTTCATTCGCAACACAAAATTTTAGACAAATTCTTTGTTCAACGTAATCACCCATTGTAAAAAATCGGCACGCACTATTGACATCGACTAACTTAACCAGCTACTGTAAACACTCGTTGACAGATTCCGCTCAAACTTGGCATAGTCATTAAGGACAGTTGTACCAACCTAGAAAAAAAAATTTTACCTGCCTAAATTGCCCCGCCAGATTTAAATCGACAATTCCCGGTACTTTTTTGACAGAATGTATGTGTGAAAGAATTTCACTAAAAATAAATTTAATAAAGTGGACGTAGTCAGTTTTTTTTTTAATTATACAATCGTACATCGTGAATGCAACAGTAATCTATAGCAAAATATTTAAAAAATAGAAAAACAACAAAATTATAAATAAAATAAAAAAAAAACACAAAAAATAATAAAAAAATAAAAATCCAGATAAAAATAAAGACAAAAGAGTAAAAAATAAGACTCTTCAAAAGATTCAACCTTCACGATGGCAAGAGTTAGGTTATTGTGGTTTAAGGACGATAATGCACAAAATAAAAGAAATAAAATTTTTTCACTCGATAAGGATCAATTGGACACAAAAATTTTATAGAACAAAAAGTGCTTAGAATTATTCAAAGAATACGTGTGGACTTTTTTTTTTTAATTTTTCGGATCATTTTTGGATTTTTTGAAAAATGGTCAAATTCAAAACAAAAAATCAAATATCGTTAAAAAAATTCTAAAAATTCACACATATGTTTTGATCAATTCTGAACACTTTTTATTCTATAAAATTTTTTTGTAAAGTGGATCCTTACCGAGTAAAAAAATTCCAAACCTTATTACATTTATGTACAAAAACGGCTACTTCGGTGGCCGTCATTTTGAATTTCGCCCAACTAACCATCCTACCTTTTAGTATAAGCATGTATGCCACCAAATCCAGAGTTTTAGTACGATCGAAATATGCTAAATATCATGCTCATAAATATGCTAAATATCATGCTCATAAATACAATTATCTGCAAAAAAAAAATTGTTAATTTTCACTTTCTTTTTGTTTAAAGTACTGTGTTGCAAAAACGGTTGCAGATATTGTAAATTTGTGAATTGATTTTAAAAGAGCAGATAGAATTACATCAGAAATGGTATTTCCGAATCGACATGTTGATTTTTCTCCAAGAAATAACTCATCAAACGAAAAAGAAAATTTAGGGAGTTTTGATTAAAAACTGGTTAAAAGAAAATAAATTATATCAAACACGGTTTCTCTACACTATATACTACGAAAGTGTGTAAAATCAATAATAAAATTGAACAAAACGTAATAAATCAATAACACAAAACGTTTATACATGAAAATTAAACGTATTAATGTTTATTATTCAACTTTATGAGGTTTAGAGAACTTTAAAATTTTATTATATTGAAACAATTTATTATTTTTGATTTTTACTGCATATTAATCTTTATAGATTTATTGTATCGATTTTAGATAGTTCTGTATTTTTTCGCTTATATTTAATGAGACATAATCTGATATATATTATTACACATCAATATTATTATATGATGTTAATTCAATTATGCCTATGTTTTTTTTCAGCAACTAGATCTAATTTCACCATTTCAATTATATTTTAATCCAATTTTAATTATCCGACAATTCCAGGTAATATTCGGCATTTCGTTAATTAATAAGATATGATTCAAGAATACAGTAATATTGTATTATCTCAATATTTTTTACAGTTATGGCGCTTAATAACGACATTTTTATTTTTTGGAACTATAGGATTTAACTTTTTATTTAATATGATATTTACTTATAGATATTGTCGTATGCTAGAAGAAGGATCGTTTCGTGGCAGAACAGCTGATTTTGTGATGATGTTTTTATTTGGTGGTATCTGTATGATTGTATCCTTTTGTATTAGTTAGAAATAAATTAAGAAATTGTATTAGTCATATCATTATATATTATCACAATATATTATTTAATTTATATTTAAAATAATTGTAAAATATGTCTGCGCTTAAAGATATTAATTTTTAGATAGCTCGTTATCGCACCTTATTAGTACTAGAAAGTAAAGGAAAAAATGTTTCTGAAAAGAGTTGGAAGGTGCAATATAATAATTGATAATAGATTGAAATACTAACAAAATTTCTGTAATGGATTATAAGTTAATTTATTAGGCATTCGCCACTTGCATGGCTCGAAATTCGCTTCAGGAAACTTTAAAATTTGGATTTCAACAATTGCAGGGATTGCAGTACTACTCACTATCTAATTTAAAGTTGCGAAAATGTAGATGACACTTGAAACAAATCTTGGTAGGAAATTACTTAGCATTTACATTTTGAATTTGTTTCCGAATTTGCATTTAAACTTTAACGAGATTTTTTCGTTAAAAAGTATGGAAAATGAATGAGAAAAAAATATTGAAGAGCTTTAAATATGCGAAAAAGAGTAGTATAAAGGAACAGCAAGAGAGAGGATTTTGGGAGAAGAAAAGAGAGTATTTGCAGTTAATGCCTTGTAATGAGCGGAAAAGGTCAGTTAAAGAGGGTCGTCTGGTAGATAGAAGACTTGACGTTTTGATTGAAACGTGAAGAGTATTGTACGAGATCTGGCTATTAAATAACGAGACTGGTTACGAAAAAGGGTTTTATTATAAAAATTATTCTACATTTGAATGCTCCCCTTCAATATACTCCCCTTCCCTCGCCACACACCTTTCCATACGTTTTTTCCATTGATCAAAGCAGTGCTGGAAGTCTTCTTTGGTGAGGGCCTTTAGGAGCTCTACCGTTTTTTGCTTTACCGCTTCCATCGACTTGAATCGGGTCCCTTTCAAAGCAGATTTTATCTTCGGAAACAAAAAAAAGTCGTACGGTGCCAAATCTGGCGAGTACGGCGCGTGTTCGAGCACTGGAGTGCGCTTACTGGCCAAATACTGCTTCACAGATAGCGCGTTATGGGCAGGTGCGTTGTCCTGGTGCAAAATTCACGAGTTGTTCTTCCACAACTCGGGCCGTTTCTTACGAACTCGTTCTCGCAGTGTTGCCAAAACTGACAAATAGTAAGTCTGGTTGACAGTCTGACCCTCTGGAACCCATTTAGTCATCACAATACCGTTAATGTCGAAAAAAACGATCAACATTGCCTTGAATTTTGATTTGGAGATCCTTGCTTTTTTGATTCTGGGCGATTCAGGCGTCTTCCAATGCATCGATTGCCGCTTTGTTTCAACATTGTATTGAAAAATCCACGTTTCGTCGCAAGTAATAATGTTTTTCATCAGTCGGAAATCTTTTCTTAACCTTTAAAGGAAATCTGAGCAGACCTGTTGACGCAAGAGCTTTTGGTCAGGAGTCAGGTTTTTTGGCACCAACTTCGCACAGACTTTTGTTATGTGTAATTCCTCGTGTAAAATTTGTCTAACCGTTTTTTTATCGGCGTTTACAGCCTCGGCAATCATCCGGATGCTCATTCGACGATCTGACGCACAATTTGGTTGATTTTGGTCACTGTTTCCGGAGTTGAAACAGTGACAGGGCGACCTGGGCGTTAGTCATCTTCAGTGCTCACTCGGCCCTCACTGAAGCGCTTACACCACTCAAAAACACGCGCACGAGATAGAGAATTGTCCCTATAGGCCTCTTGCAACAATTAACAGCACTCAGTCGGAGTTTTTTTCAATTTAACGAGAAATTTGAGATTGACACGCTGCTCCTGTTTTTTGTCACACATGGTTTTCGGCACGAGAAAAAAACACGTTCGTTACAAACCGCTACTGCACAAATACAATAATAGTGACGAGAACGTGTTTTGGTACGTGCATAGACACGATATCTAGATACCCAACGCACTACTCGTTTTTTTTCCCACCCCTCTACGGCGCCCTCTAGGCGCGCAGTCTCGTTATTTAATAGCCAGACCTCGTATAAAGTAATGTATCGAGAGAGCAGTTATAGGATAATAGAAAAGCTTACAGAAGGAGATTTTTCCAAAATATTGAGAACATGATTAGATGAAAATATGAGAACCAGCGTGAGAAGGCTAGATCATGAGTCTCGAGTAGTCAACGTTTCGTAGTGGGGATCTGTAGGAAGAAGGCAGAGAGAAATGAGACCGCGAGCTGTCTGGAAAGATATAGGTAGCTGGTAGAGTCCGATATTCCGTAATTTTGAGAACTAGTGTATGTGTGAGAGTTTGATAGAAATGAGAATACGAGAGTGAAAAGATAAAGATTATAAATGCAAGAAGTTCGTGGTGATATGTGAAGCCAGCGTGCTTCGCCGCGTTGTGCTTGGAAATAAAGAAATTGTGTGTTAGAATGAGAACATAATGGAGCACAAACAAAGAAGAAAGATAATTATTAGAAGAACAAAAGAAGAGGTTAATGATACATTGCGAGGCTTGCGTGCTTCGCCACATCGCGCATAATAAAAATATTGCATGTTAGAGTGCGAATGATTCATAGAAAGCGAATGAGAAAGAAGTCAGCTAAAAAAGAAGTTAGTAGTGCACTGCGAGGACCGAGTGTCTCGCCATGTTGAGACTCTACAAGAGAGAGTGAATGGAATAAGCGCGGGTATACAAGAAAATTAAAGATAAATTCAGAAGTACCGCATTTGCATCGTTCTACGATTGCTATTAGTACCATAGTTCCCAAGGAAACCATAATAATCGACCGAATCTCTTCTGTGGAAAGAGTCTTTAGCTGACCTTAGAGGAAAGAGAGTTTTACTTTGCACACATAAATAAAATGATACATTTGTTTTCAGTAACGTATCGGGAGACAACAAGATAAAGTTCAAATTAAATTTTAATTTTTTTTTTACATTTAATATGATTTATTATTCACTATTACTGAAATACGTGTATATCTATTTAGCACATAAAACTGTGTGACGTGGTGTTTTGCACCAGTCACATGAGGAGGCTAATACACAGCTTGTACGCCGCATCGTAGCCTGCTATATCCCTTTTTTTTACAATCTTGGCAGTCTCGCAGGATTGCCACGCTGACCCTAACTAACAGCCACGCAGGGCTGTGCATACTTTACCTTCTCCAGGTACAGGGGCTTCAAGCTCAAGTAAAGGCTCCAGCGAGGAGCCAGTTTCAGGAGCCCATGACTAGGCGATGGCAGTGTCGCACACACTGCAGCAGGGATTCCTTTCCAAGCTCCTTCCTGTCCTGGTCGTAGTTCCCGTACCTGCAACCTCCCAGACAGTAGTTAAAAGAAGAAGGAAGCAATAATAGCAGCTACACCTTGGAAGGGAAGTACAAGCTGCCACACAACATCATAGAAAAGTGGAAGAGGAGGTTAAGAGGCAAGCAAAGACACATAAGCACCGCATTTAAGTGCAAGTAATTATGTACCTGGAATTATCTAATAGCGTTGCCTCGCTGCCGCTGCGAGCAGGCTATCGCTGTCCCCGACACCGCTGCTTCGCTTTCTCCGCCGCTCATCATTCGATTCGCCAGCTGTTGATCCGCCGCACTACCGAACCTGGAAAAGAAAGAGAAGAGACAAACAAGTCGACGCCTACCAGCTATGGAACGCGTCGACTTACCTGGACTCTCTGGACATCGGAGATAGAGTCTCGCCGCCCCAGAGAAAATATAACAACACTGGCACTCGCGAGCGGATAACCTAAACGCGCGCTGCTGGCGCGCAGTAATGTCAACTGCCGACAGCGCTGAGCGCGCGCGGCGGCTGCGTCGCGTAACGTACTTTACACGTACGTTGCGCCGGCGCAGAACGATTATCTAAAATTTGCGCTCGCGAAAGTGCCACGCTGGAGCTTCTCGTTCACTCCGTTCGGGTCCGTTTTAGCGAAAAGTCACAACACTAGCGAGCAGTACACTCCGTCCGGTGCCATAGTCGCGATTGTTAGCCTCCGTCGTCCGACTCAGCATTTTTCGCGTTTGCAAAAGAAAAAGACGAGCGTGTACGAGCCGGTGGATCGCCCTTTTTGTAGCCGAGAGTGTTATAGTATATCTAGTACGTGCCGAGGTGCAGTGGCTGTTACCAGGAGGCATCCCTTCACGAATCGTCCCCGCATCCTTCCCGGCTGTGTGTGTGCGACCGCGACGCATGTTACGCGCCATTTCTGTCTTTTCGCGTCTTGCATGTCCGCGACCGCTCTAATCGTAAGCTAGCCGTGCAAACGTAATTGCCGCGCACAAAACCGCGCTACACGAGTGTAGCTGGCGCCCTGGGCTCGCGTAAAAACGCGATTACTGTGTAATTAGTTAATATTAAGTTCAAATAAACGTGTCTTTTGTGTTCATTTTAATCGAATGTTTTAACTTACTCGTAATAGTAAGAAACTTGCCCGTCTCTCCCCATACATTTTTACGCCACCCTAATCCCCAGTGGCGTTACAACTGTTAGTATTAAAGGTCATTATCAGTGGCAAAACGCGTTATATAAAAAACTATTACAAGGAGGTTAAAATCAGTAGACCCGTTTCTTATTTTCTTTCTCTATTATGACTTTTTTTATTGTATTACCTTTTATGATTTCTTATTTTTCTTCTCTTAGATTAGTTTAGAACTTATAATTTATTAAACAAACTATGATACTTTTAACATTTATTTTTTCATTAATCAAAGAAAGTACTCTACTTTTTGTAGGATATATGATTTATATTTGTTTTTTTTTTTTTTTTTCTTTAGTATTATATAATTTCGAAAAAATCAAAATGGCGGATTCAATATGGCAAACAATTTTGATAAAAATGATGAATCCTACCTTTTTTTTAAATTATAATCGAATAGTGACTTTAAGTTAGCATAGCAATAAAGAAATTAAAGAATATAAACGGTTAAAAGAATTTAATGATGGGTCAATTTTCACCCTTTCGCTTCGATGGGCGTATATATATATATATATATATATATATATATATATATATATATATATATATACGCCACCGAAAAATGACCATTCATATACGAAGAGCCTATATATATGTTCTGGAAAAATGGGCGCGCGGGTACGAAGAGCGTATATATACGTTCACACGTTCTTTGGACATGTTTATAACCTCTTCTATCTCTCTCACTTTAATTCGGCGGTCGTCTAACACCATTTGGTAGATTTTGGCGATGTTATCGTCAGTGATTGCAGTTTTTGGACGTCTTGAACGTTCATCGTCTCCCAAGCTTTCACGGCCACGTTTGAATTCTGCTGCCAAAAATTTCACGGTGGTAAATGATGGTGCAGAGTCCCCATACACAGAGTTCAACTCATTTTTGATTTGCGTAGGCGTATTGCCTTTCAAAAACAAAAATTTAATGACAGCTCGATACTCAATTTTGTCCATTTTCACAACAACACTCACATCGACTCATTAAAACGACTGTCAACTAACAACTTCGCATCCAAAATGGCTGAAACTTTGGTAAGCAACTGTCAACAGAGAAACAACGAAATTCGCTAGCTTTTATTGACGAGTGCTGCTATCTTCACGTTGAAATGGGAAACTTTTTAGACCACCCTCGTATGCTTTTATTCCATACTTTACATAAGATACTTTTGTTAATCAACTACTCAGTAATGCGCTCCATTCACAGCGATCACTCGTTCTTCTCTCTCTCGTGTGGCGATGATGTGACAATGCTTGAGAGGATTATTAATGATGCAACGACAGAAGGCTTTGCCTTCAATCAAATTAACCTAAACGATGTAATTTTTGCAATTTCTTACTTTTCATCGCGGGCTCGGGGGGCTGATGGTATTCCACAGTCGGTTGTGGTCAAATCCCTTCCAATAATAGGACAATTCCTTGTGCGGCTGTTTAATTGCTCTTTTGCAAAGGGTATTTTTTCGGTGGCTTGGAAGAGAGCACAAATTATTTCATAAAAAAAATGCAAGTACCCTTCTTCAGCATCGGACTTCAGACCGATTGCGATCTTGTGCTTTATTTCAAAGGTTCTGGAGAAGTTAGCATATGAGCAGTTGCGTGGCCATCTGACAACTTTTCGCATTCTCGACCCTCTACAGACAGGTTTCAGACCATTTCATTCTACCCAAACGGCCCTACTGAAACTCACTGACGATATCAGACTAGGTATCGACAAAAAATTGATGACGTTACTTCTTCTATTCGACTTCAGCAAGGCTTTTGACACAATATTACCAACACAACTACTTGAAAAATTGCAGTCTATAGGGATTTCCAGGGCAGCTCTCAAGTGGCTTAATTCTTATTTATCAGATAGAAGGCAAGCAGTTAGCACGACCTCAGCTGGCAACTCCGACTGGCTGAGTACGAATCTTGGTGTGCCACAGAGATCTGTCTTGGGACCCCTTCTCTTCTGCTTATATATTAACGACTTACGTGACGCACTCGACACTAGAAGCATTCAGCATATATTGTATGCAGATGACCTTCAAATGTATATTCAAACTTCTATAGACTGTCTTGATGGGGGGATATCAGAGCTTAGGCGGGCAGCTAAAGCAGTTTCGGATTGGGCCGTGGATGCCTCTTTAAGACTCAATACAAGTAAAACTAAGACTATTTATTTTGGTTGCCAAAGATTCGTTAACGAACTTTGTGATAAGCTAACTGTTGTTGATCTTGGAGATGGTGTCTACATCCCCTTTTCCGACACTGTAACCAGCCTTGGGATAATTTTAGATTCAAGATTATCATGGGAACCCCATGTTGATAATTTAACTAAGAAATTCAATAGAGTGTTATATAATCTTCGTTTCTTTTGGAAATACACCTCCCAAGAGCTGCGTAAGATGCTTGCTGAGGTGCTGCTATTTCCTCACCTCGACTACTGTTCGGTGGTCTTGCTGGATGCTTCTCAAGAGCAACGTAATTGGCTGCAAGTCTTACGAAATTCCTGTGTTCGATACGTGAAGGGTCTAAGTGGGGAAGACCATGTTTCTTTTCATCGAGGCTCTCTGGGTTGGCTGCGTACTTATATGAAGAAACACTATTTTATGGCTGTACTTATGTACAAAATCATACGCATGCGTGTTCCTGACTATCTAGAGAGTCTCTTCTCTAGATTTGTGCCCAGGGGACCTCTTAGGGGTAAAACTAAGGAACTCGTTGCTCCTCTGATGCGCACTGAGACTGGAAAGCGCTCTTTCCAAGTCCAAGGTGCGCATTCATGGAACTCTCTGCCTACTGACATATGTAACATCTCGTCTCTCAGTGGGTTTAAAAAAGCGGTCAAGAGACACTACCTTGAACTCAATCAGTAGCGTCTCTGTGTTATTTTATTTATATTTTATTCATGTTAATTCATTTATTTGTTGTGCGTTGTATCTTTGTGATTGTTTTTAATTGGAATTGTATGTGTATTTGTTGTATTTAATTATCCGCGATATCACTTGTTTTATTGTTTTTATTGACAAAATTTATTTTAGCTTTATTAGTTTTTAGTTTCCTTGACTGTGATATCACGTGCAATATTTTTTTTTATAAATATTAAAATAACTTTTTGTATTAAATTTTGTATACACATACGAATAAACATTCTATTTCTCTCTCTCTCTCTCTCTCTCTCTCTCTCTCTCTCTCTTTTCACCAAGGTTTCATTCGGTATGTACAGTTGAAGTATGAAATTATACTAGGTTGTTCAAAAAGTTTTGAAAGCGACATCTATAGAGCAGTAGAAGAACCAAAATTTTTACGCCATTTTAATATTTTATCTTTCATATAAACATACCCAAAGTTTCATTTCACTCTGTCAATTCATTGTTTGTTTACAAGCTATTTGAAGTTGATGTGTCAGTGTATTTTTTTTAGAATGGAAAAAACCGAATATCGTGCAGTGATAAAATTCTTTGTTTTGGAAGGTTTATCAGCAACGGAAATTCATACAAAAATGGTGAAAGTGTTAAAGGAATCTGCTCCTTTATTTTCAACTGTACATCGATGGGTCTTAGAGTTTAGACGTGGTCGAAAAAGCGTTGAAGACGATCCACGCTCAGGACGTCCAAAAAGTGCATCAACACCAGCATTCATAGCAAAAGTACAGGATATGGTTTTGGAAAATCGTCGATGGACCAAGAGAGATTTAGCAGAGGCCCTAGACATCTCATTAGGCAGTGTGAGTCATATTTTAAATGAAGTTTTGGGTTTTAGAAAGCTCTGTGCACAATGGGTGCCGCATTCGCTCACAATGGAACAAAAACACGTTCGAATGCGACTTTCTGAGCAACATTTAGAGCGTTTTCGAAAGGATAAAAAGGATTTTTTGCGTCGATTCATCACTATGGATGAGACTTGGGTCTTCCATCATGACCCTGAATCAAAGCAAGAGGCTAAAGAGTGGTGTCAACCAGGTACTTCGGCACCGAAGCGAGTTCGTGTCCAGAAATCGGCGAAGAAGGTGTTAGCGTCAGTTTTTTGGAATGCAAGAGGGATTTTGTTGGTGAATTATCTCCAAAATGGCAAAACAATTAATTCTAAATATTATCGTAACCTTTTGGACGAATTGAATGAAAAAATTAGTGAAAAAGGACCTGGTTTGCACAAGAAAAAAATCATTTTTCATCAAGACAATGCACCCGCTCACACAGCTCAAAAAACCATCACTAAAATAACCGAATTAAAGTATGAATTGTTGCAGCATCCACCTTATTTGCCTGATTTAGCTCCTTCTGACTTCTGGCTGTTTCCACACCTCAAAAAATTCCTTCGTGGGATGCATTTTTCATCAAACGAAGAGGTTATAGCCATCGTAGAGGAGTATTGTGCAGGCCTTGCAGAAAGTCACTTCCATGATGGGATAAACAAGTTGCAAGACCGTTGGACCAAGCGTATTGAACTTATGGGAGATTATACTGAGCAATAAAAGTGATTTTACCAACAAAAAAAAGTATCTTCATTTCCGCTTTCAAAACTTTTTGAACAACCTAGTATATTGCAGCGATTTGGATTCGACCCCGACTCCGAGCCTAAGAGCGTCGAAGAATGCGAAGGAGTTTTTTTTCTTCGCAGTCGCCTAGCTCATTACCTCAGTTCCACCCAAAAGTGTTCTCCCACTTCCGAATAAAGATGTATCAGAACTCGCAATTTTCGTATTTCTCGATCGTGGAAATCAGTGCAGCGTTTGCAATTTGCCACTCGCGGCTCGTAATGTGATTTTTTTGAAACTTTTTCTTGTGATTGAAATTTAAGAGAGAGAGAGAGAGAGAGAGAGAGAGAGAGAGAGAGAGAGGTAGGGAGAGGGTGAGAGAGAGGCAGGGAGAGGGAGAGGGAGGGAGGGAGAGAGGGAGGGATAGAGAGGGAGGGAGAGAGAGGGAGTGAGAGAGGAAGAGGGAGGGAGAGAGAGGGGGAGAGGGGAGTGAGTGAGAGAGGGATAGAGAGAGAGGGAGAGGAATAGGGAGAAGGAGAGAGAGAGAGAGAGAGAGAGAGAGAAAAGAATGCCTTATTAAAAATAACTTAATATAAATCAGCTAAATACTTAAATATAAATATATTTGTTGAATTAAATCTAAATAAATTATAATTAACTTAAATAACTAAACTTGGAAAAATATAAAGATTTTGGATTAATTAAATCTCAAAAAACTGTAACTACCCTAAATATGTAAACTAAAAAAAATATGATTTTATTGGATTAATTAAATTTACATAATTTATAACTAACTTAAGTAAATAATATTATTATAATATTTTATTACAGCCAACGAAGCATAATTAAATATATTACACTTTTAGCAAAAATTAAAGAAGCTGAAAGAAATTCTAAATTTTTGGTAATTTTTGACAGGCTGTATCTCAGGAAAAAATGGTCGTTTTGAGACTTTGGAAAAAGCATTTTAAAGCTCTAAGATTCTTATTTCGAGATCTTCTGGCCAAAACTTTTCACAAGCTACGGTTGTTAAATACTCTTGAGTATTATCACGAAAAGTAAATTTTGCAAATTTTTTGCGATGTTTTTCTTGGTCCACTGGCTCAGAAAAATTTTTAATAAAACCGTTATACAGAGCTGATAGCCTGCTTATTTAGCTTCAATTTTCTTTTTCTAATATTCCACTACATTGATTTCTTCCGGTGATATCCGACTTTGAATGCAAAAGGATCTTTTTATCTTTAACCATTGATATCTCAGCAACCAATGATCGGACCGAAAATTGAAGAATAGTTTCGGAATCTGGAATAAGTTTTCTGACAAATCGTGTAGCGTTATTCAGGAAGAAAAATTTTTTTTTAACCCTGATATTGACTCGGAAAAGGTTAAAAGAAGTCACTTTTTCTGTTGTTTTGGAAAATCGACCGTATCTTTGCTAATTTTGATGAAACCGCTAATGTTAAGAATTCTTTTACCTCAATGTACCCCTAATAGCTTCATGAAGTTTTGGATCGATCCATCGAACGGTTTTTTCGGACTGATTGATCCAAATTTCCGAAAAAATTAAGAGCAAGATTTATGTTTTTAAGGACCTTGATATCATTTTAAAAATGGAAAAAATTAACTTATCTCGACTTCTCCCACAATTGCTCATTTCTCACTCTTCGAATTAAAACATTATATTAAAAATAATTTTATTTGTGCTGTACAATTTTTAAAATTAAATTATATACGCTCAGAACACTTAAAAAGACTGGCGTATGCATAAAGCGTGAGCTGTGCTGTCGTTCCTCACATGCCAAAAGCAAGCGAAAGGGGCTTCTTGTATTCGTCGTGCAGCTAGTTTGATTTCTTTTGTTTATTTAGATATAAAAAATAAAATTCAAAAAATAGGTACACAATCCAAAGCTGCCAACTACTAACTACGCACAATAGTTGAATTAATAAGATAGATTAAGAGATATAATTAAATAAAAAATAATAATAATAAATTAGTTATAATAAATGCTAATATAATTATTGAAATTATTTGATTTAATTTTCACATACAGGGAGTCATGAAAATAACGGAGCTCTTTTTTTCTCAGGCACGATATTTTTCGAAAATCTTAAAGTCAAATATCAATTAATTTCTAACATGGCATCTAAATCAGTTAGTAAATCCGAACCCTTGGTTAATCAGGTAGGACGCATGGATTTTCTTCCTTCTAAAAATTTAGTAGTATTAGAGAAGGAAAATAAATATAAAATATCAAAGATAAATTAGGTAAAATAGTAAGTATACAATATATATAGAGTGTAACAAAAGTAACAATACCTCTGAACAACTTTCCAGAATCCTATTTTCCGAGAAAATTTCTCAAACAAAAGTTGTAGGGTTTGATCCAAAGAATTGATTAATGATCTTGCCGTCGTCCCCAAGGCCATTTCAAGATCAACTCTTATTTTTCAAATGAAAACTCCTATTTTTTACTTCAGAAATGGAAAGAGCGGAAAATTTAACGATAAGATATGTACTTGACCTAAGGTAAAAGTTACCCCTTAAGGTCATTTGAAGGGTATATTTAGTTTTTAAGGATGATTCTCGAACCAGGTTTCATACGAGGTCTGGCTATTAAATAACGAGACTGCGCGCCTAGAGGGCGCCGTAGAGAGGTGGGGAAAAAAACGAGTAGTGCGTTGGGTACCTAGATATCTTGTCTATGCACGTACCAAAACACGTTCTTGTCACTATTATTGTATTTGTGCAGTAGCGGTTTAAAACGAACGTGTTTTGTTCTCGTGCCGAAAACCATGTGTGACGAAAAACAGGAGCAACGTATCAATCTCAAATTTCTCGTTAAATTGAAAAAAAACTCCGACTGAGTGCTGTTAATTGTTGCAAGAGGCCTATGGGGACAATTCTCTATCTCGTGCGCGTGTTTTTGAGTGGTGTGAGCACTTCAGTGAGGGCCGAGTGAGCACTCAAGATGACCAACGCCCAGGTCGCCCTGTCACTGTTTCAACTCCAGAAACAGTGACCAAAATCAACTAAATTGTGCGTGCAGATCGTCGAATGAGCATCCGGATGATTTCCGAGGCTGTAAACGCCGATAAAGAAACGGTTAGACAAATTTTACACGAGGAATTACACATGACAAAAGTCTATGCGAAGTTAGTGCCGAAAAATCTGACTCCTGACCAAAAGCTTTTGCGTCAACAGGTCTGCTCAGATTTCCTTGAAAGGTTAAAAAAAGATTCCGGACTGATGAAAAACATTATTACTTGCGACGAAACGTGGATTTTTTGATACGATGTTGAAAAAAAGCGGCAATCGATGCATTGGAAGACGCCTGAATCGCCCAGAATCAAAAAAGCAAGGATCTCCAAATCAAAATTCAAGGCAATGTTGATCGTTTTTTTCGACATTAACGGTATCGTTATGACTGAATGGGTTCTAGAGGGTCAGACTGTCAACCAGACTTACTATTTGTCAATTTTGGCAACACTGCGAGAACAAGTTCGTAAGAAACGGCCCGAGTTGTGGAAGAACAACTGGTAGATTTTGCACCAGGACAATGCACCTGCCCATAACGCGCTATCTGTGAAGCAGCATTTGGCCGGTAAGCGCACTCCAGTGCTCGAACACGCGCTGTACTCGCCAGATTTGGCACCGTGCGACTTTGTTTCTGAAGATAAAATCTGCTTTGAAAGGGACCCGATTTGAGTCGATGGAAGCGGTAAAGCAAAAAACGGCAGAACTCCTAAAGGCCCTCACCAAAGAAGACTTCCAGCACTGCTTCGATCAATGGGAAAAACGTATGGAAAGGTGTGTGGCGAGGGAAGGGGAGTATATTGAAGGGGAGCATTCGAATGTAGAATAATTTTTATAATTAAACCCTTTTTTGTTACCAGTCTCGTTATTTAATAGCCAGACCTTGTAATGAAAAATCTTGTAGACGGAAGTTACAGGTTTTTTACCGCGCGATTAACTGATAACCTTGACTTTGACTCAGAGGTCATTTTTGAAAGCTATTTAAAGGTCAATTTTTTTCAAATGGCAACTCCTTTTTTTAACTTTAAAAATGGAAAGAGCAGAAAATTTGCTTTTAGCGTGACCCAAGACCAACTGCGTGGACGTGGCAGAAACATGGTCCCATTGGGGTGCTTAATTCACGAAGTTCCTCTTGCCGTTCACGTTCGGGTACTTGATTTACGCAAGTCTCTTTAAAAATTACTTTGGAGTCAAAGTCAAGGTCATCGGTTGATCGCGTGGTACGGAATCTGTAACTTTCACCTACAAGCTTTTTAATATAAAACCTTGTTCGGGACTCATTCTTAAAAACTAAAAATTAACCTTCAAATGATTTTTAGGGGTAACTTTTATCTAAGGTTGAATACATATCTTAATGTTAAATTTTCCGCTCTTTCCATTTCTGAAGTAAAAAATAGGAGTTCTTGTTTGAAAAATAAGAGTTAACCTCAAAATGATCTAAAAAAATTACTTTGGGGTCAACGGCAAAGTCATCAATCAATTTTTTGGACCAAACCCTACCACTTTTGCCTGAGAAATTTTTTCGGGAAATACAATCCTGGAAAGTTATTTAGGGGTATCGTTACTTTTATTACACCGCATATACACAGGGTGCTCCAAAAGATTGGATACCTCATAAAAACTTTTACAAGAAGCACTTTAAAAGAAAACTTTGAGTACAAAAGTTTTTTCTAGCAATGCAATGATTACTTTAAACTAGACCTTGACCATGGTCTTGAAGGTCATTTTAAGGTCAAGGTCGAATCTTCAAACAGAAATCCTAATTTTTTACTGCTGATTTGATAAGACCAAAAAATTTTACATCTAAATATTCTTGTTAAGTATTTCAGTCGACTTCAGGAAAGGTGGGTCCACAATCACAATACTTCTAGATTTAAATATAGTTTATTTATGTAATATAAATGCGCAAAACGTAGACTAAAAAGTGCAAGAAAATGAAAACACTCGCTCTCTATCAATGAAATTATCGGTACTGAACCGTGACACCTCGCTCGGTCAGAATCAAAAGTCGGAAGGGAGGGGAAAGACAGAGTGCGTAACGCGCCATCTCTCCAACACTCCCTCCCGCGCAATCTCTCGCTCTATTGTTCCTCTTAGCCTTTATTACCTGAAATACACCAATATACAAATTAGAATATATATGGTGATAAATCGAGTATGGATATTAACTATTTCTCAAGATTTAATATTAAATACTTTATAAGGCTTTTAGGACTTGGTCAATCGATTAGAAGTGTTAAATTCATCGTAAAATTAATAATAATAAAATTATTTTTTGTTTAAAGCGGAGTTGGTTTACAACGTGTATTTCATCGTAAAGTTTATGAAAAATAAATACAATACCACTCGTTTTGGCTATTGTTTTACTATTTTATCTCTTTTTAATTGATTTTTAAAGTTTTGAATGATGAAGTGCGGTACAATTAAATGAAGGAACGTTGAACAACGAACGGAAGTCTGACGATAAATGGTAAGACATGCGCGAATCTTCTATAACAAATAATAAATAAATTTGCAGATGCAGGTTACAATTTCTAAGCGTTCGTAATGTCAGCTACCAACGCTTGTTTTTGTACGAGCGTTAATATGTAGATGGCGACAATAAACATTTTATTTAAATATTTTTTTGAATTGAAAAATAAACATTTTTTTAAATTTACATATTTTCATATGTAAAATTTGAAATTTTATCTGACAAATAATTCTTAAAACACATTGATATAAATATCGTTTATAAGTTTTGTAACGACGGTTTTGCTACTTTTTGCTGAATTTCAGCAATACTGCAATTTTTTGCCGTTTTGAGCCTGAGCAGTTAAGCTTATGGGCTCGGGTTGGCAGAGGATAATCGTAGAAGAGTTTTTAAAGAGAGGTGTGAAGTGCGGGATTGAGCGAACGTCTAGACCGAAACTCAGGCCAGTTACGCCGCTCTGGAACGGTCCTAACCAGTGCGATGAGGTAAGAGGTAGTTAGCCGAAACTCAGGCTAAATGCTACCTCTAGGAGGAAATAGGATAGTGTAGAGATAAAGACACTTATAAATGATAATTTGAATTTTTAAAACTCACTCTTTATTTGGTGCGTTGATAGTGATGGATTGAGTCCTCTCTCTCTCTCTCTCTCTCTCTCTCTCTGATGTGGTCTCCGTCTACTTCTTTCTTCGTACTTGAATTTAAAAAATGAATCGTTCGAGGATTGTTCTTAAAAGAACAGTTTTTGATATACATTCTGTCAAAAAAGTACCGGGAATTGTTGATTTAAATCTGACGGGGCAATTAAGGCAGGTAAAATTTTTTCTAGGTTGGTACAACTGTCCTTAATGACTATGCCAAGCGGAATCTGTCAACAAGTGTGTTTACAGTAGCTGGTTAAGTCAGTCGATGTCAATAGTGCGTGCCGATTTTTTACAATGGGTGATTACATTGAACAAAGAATTTGTCTAAAATTTTGTGTTGCGAATGAAATTTCGTGTGCCGATGCATTGAAAATGTTGCAAAAGGCTTTTGGTGATAAAGCACTATCGAAAACCCGTGCGTATGAGTGATACAAAGCCTTCAAGGAGGGTCGTGAAGTCGTCGAAGACTTGCCTCGTTCCGGACGCCCATCGACGGCTTCGACCGCAGATAACGTCGATAAAATTAAGGAAATGGTGCTTGAAAACCATCATACCAGCTTGAGAGAGATAACGCATGCATTTCAGATATCCCACAAGTCCACACGTACAATTTTAATTGATATTTTGGGCATGAGAAAGGTGGCCACAAGACTCATTCCAAAAGAGCTTAATTTTCTTCAAAAACGCTATCGCGAACAGGTCGCTTCAGACATGCTGGATCGCGCCAATTCCGATCCCGCATTCATAGAATGCATTATAACTGGTGACGAAAAGTGGGTGTACGAGTACCCCACGAGTACGATATGCAAACAAGCCAGCAAGCATCGGAATGGGTGGGAAAAAACGTGCCGAAACCGAAAAAACCACGCCAAAGCCGCTCAAAAGTGAAGGTGATGCTCATTGTTTTCTTCGATATCCGTGGCGTGGTGCACTACGACTTCGTTCCAGAGGGTCAGACGGTAAACAAAGAGTATTACCTAGGCGTTATGAAACGTTTGCGTGAGCGTATCCGTAAGAAGCGGCCAAATTTGCGGGCGAAACACTCGTGGATTTTGCACGACGATAACGCGCCGTCTCACCGAGCTACGATTGTGACCGACTTTCTCGCCAAAAACTTAACGAACATGCTTGAACAACCACTGTATTCGCCGGATTTGGCTCCCTGTGACTTCTTCCTCTTCCCAAAACTTAAATTGCCGCTCCTTGGCACCCGTTTTCGGTCGATTCAAGCCATAAAACAAAATTCGGCGCGCGAGCTGAAGGCCATCCCGGAAAGCGCCTACAAAAATGTTTCGATGATTGGAAGTGCCGTTAGCATAGATGTGTCGGAGCAAATGGAGCCTCTTTTGAAGGCGACCCAATAAATTTTGATTATTAAACGTAAAAATGTTGTTTTAATCTAAAATTCGCGGTACTTTTTTAACAGACAGTGTATATATATATATATATATATATATATATATATATATATATATATATATATATATATGTATATATATATATAAAAGTATCAAACACAAAAAAAATGAACTGAGGCTGCCGTTGCTTCTAAAAGATGCTCGTAGTTTACTAAGAACTTCCTGGTAGTTGCGTAAAGTGCTTGTATTAAATTGCGTAGTGTTTCCCTCGAGTGCTGCCTAGGTCTGCTGACTGTCGAAAAGTTTGCGCGATATTTATGCGCTTCCCCGTAGTAGCTTCGAGCGAATCTTCTTTCAGGGAAAATTCTGGAGAGGGTGAGTTTTTCGGGCCCCCTTTTCCTCGGAGGGCCTCTCTGAGAGGGCGTGGAAAGCCTCTGCGAGGGTGTGTTGTCTTGAAGTTGGAGAGAGAGAGAGATTTAAGAGGGGACTGTCCACTTTTACAAAAATAATATATAATCTTAAAACTAATGTTAATATTAAATTTTTATAAATTTTTTTTTATAATAATTACCTACATAAAATTTGAAGTAGCCTACGAAAAAGAATCGTTTCCGTAGCTAAATTCTAACTACAATTACAATATGATTGATTTATTTTTGTTATTTTATTTAGTTTTATAAATCTTTTTTATTTTTTTTTTGATTGCGCATTATAATGTTTAACTTTCCTTATTATTATCATGTTATCAACTAGATATTATTTTTATTTTTACAGAGAATATTAACTTAAATATACGTTTTTATAATCTTCTGTATCTTATGAGAGAATAGTGATAATTGTTATTTTTGTGAAATTAATATAAAATAAATTTAAGCTAAGGCATCATTGTTTATTTGATGTATTGCATTTAAATAATATTACTTGGAGTTCAGATATAATTTGATTTTAAATTCGCATCATTGTCTCATAAAATTCAGACAATTAGAAAAGAACTTATAACTTAAATCTTATTGATTATTAGTTTTTTAAAACATTCTTTAAAATAGTTCTTAACCTAATTAAGTATATATATATATATATATATAATTGAGTGTTAAAATATAAGCTTAAAGTATTTTTAAAATAATTAATTCTAGAACATGTATAAGATTTTAATCAGTATATGTTGAAGTAAAATATTATATTAATTTTAAAATATAATTAATACTTTTATCCGCAAGTTTCAAAATATAATCCTAAAATAATTCTTAGCATTTTTATTTTTGAAAAATATGTTGAGAGAAAATATCATTTTTACTAAGAGTTTTAACTTTTCATTAATTAATTCTTTTATTTTCATATAGAAATTCACACTTGAAAACTAATACTAAAAACAGAAATTTTAAGTGTGGATTAATATTTAAGAATGATAAAAATTCTTTTATGAATTTTAAAGAAACTTGCGCGAAAATGTTTCTGTTGAAATATAATGTTTCATTAATGCTAATTGTTAGTTATATTTATGTGCTTATTCGTAATGTTACTTTTAACAAAGGATATTTTTATATTAATCTTAAAATCCTAGAGTGTTCATTACGTATAATTCTCGAATAAACATATTTGAGAAAAAAAAGAAAATGCTTATAATATTGACATATATTATTTAGGTTGCTGCAGATGAAATGGCCGATTTAGTAATAAATTTTTAAAAAGCTGTAACTTTTTATAAAGACAATTTATTTAATCATAATAGGTACCAATAGATGTAACACACTCTTCCCAACGAGATACAAGTACATTTATTCCAGTTTTGTAGAAGTCCGAGTTTTTGGTTCGAAGAAACTCCTCGAAGGCATTTTTGACAGCAGCTTCATTATTAAATCTTTTTCCAGTCAAAAAGTAATCCTTGTTTAATGTTTAATGTTTAAAAATGTTTAAAGAAATAGTAATCTGTTGGTGAGAGGTCTGGTAAATATGGAGGGTGAGGAAGAGTCTCATAGCACAACTCGTTTAATTTTTGGACCGTTGTTCTCGATACATGAGGTCGTGCGTTATCATAAAGCAGTATCACTCCATCCCTGTTGACAAGCCTAGGTCGTTGGACTATCAATTTCTGATGCATTTTATCCAGTTGAGCACAGTATTTCTCAGCATTGATGGTTTCGCCAGGTTGCAGGAACGAATAGTGGATAACTCCAGCTACAGATCACCAAACAGTTACCATTATTTTCTTTGGATGAAGGCTTGATTTCGGCATGTGTCTTGGCGCTTCATCAGCATCTAGCCGTTGGGCCGATCGGCGACAATTATCGTATAAAATCCACTTTTTATCGCAGGTCACAATTCGGTGCAAGAACGGTTCCTTTTTGTTGCGGGAGAGAAGAGAACTTGACATCTCCATTCGACACGTCATGTTTTGCTCGGTAAGATCATGCGGAACCCATTTGTCAAGCTTTTTCACTTTTCCAAGTTATTGCAAGTAGCGGCAAACTGTCAAATTGTGAACGCCTAATTTCTCGGCAAGATCCCTTATGGTTTGGCGGGGGTCAGACTCCACTAATGCACGCAGCTCGTCGTTATTGATCGATGGTCCTGGGTGTCCACGTGGCTCATTTCCAAGGTCCATATCTCCGGATTGAAATTTTTCGAACCACCGCCAATTGGTTCGTTCGCTAACTGTATCAGCCCCAAATGCGCTGTTGATATACCTCGTTGCTTCCGTTGCGTTGTGCTCTAATTTAAATTCGTATAGTAAAAGTAACCGTTTTTGATTCACTTCTATGTTCACTTGCTCTTTTTGTTTTTACGATCACTATGAAGTGCACAACAGAAATGACTCCATAAACCAAGGTAGCAGTATTTATACTTTGATATGTTATATCATTTGCGCCGCCTTGTGCCAACATAATACACTAAAATTGCAGCCAACTTTGTGTCCTTGCTAAATCGGCCATTTCATCTGCAGCAACTTAATATAAAAAAACATATAACGCATAAAACATCGGTATGTAAAAATTAAGATAGTAAGCTTAAATTCTAATGCTTGTATTTATTAGATTAAACTTTAATTTAATATTAAATGGTATCCCTTTTATTTCGATAGAAATTAGAAAGATTCAATATATATTCCTTCATTTTATTTAATATTTTAATTGTGACAGAACATAGTCAGGCCGTTTGAAAGAATATTTGTTACTGCGAAAGATTATTGCAGATATTTTTTTGTAAAATTCTTTTTATTTCTGCTTGTAATTATACATTCTTCAAAAAAAAAAGGGACTACATTATTTTAAAATAAAATATTATTTGATTAAATTTAAAGATAGCAGTTGTTTATCTGCATTGGTATATGTATACAATTTGTTTTAAGATAATCTACTCGTAGTTATCAATAATTATTTTTTTGTAAAGTATAAATTAGTCGTGAAACATGTTGTACAAAAAGGAAGATTGTTGCATATATAAACTTTGTGAATAAATTATATAACCGTTAAAAACTTATTTAGAAATTTTAAGTTATTTATACAATTTGAATTTAATTTTAACATATGTATAACAATTTCAATAAGTAATTTTATTTAATATTTTGTATGCAATTTCTATGTTTTTTCTTTCTCGGATTTTAAATAATTATTTTTTGAATTATTTTATTTATTGTATAAAATATACCTTGTGAGGTATTTTTGAAAATCGCAGCTTTTATATTTTTCATTAAACATTGTACTTTATATTTTATTTAAATATTGTTCAATATGTTGCTAGTTTAAATTAGTTACTTAATTTATTTGCCGGGGTTTTCCTAACGACCTATTTATTATTTTATTACGCTACCTGTACAGTGTATCGGTAAGCGAAGGTTACAGTTATAATTTGCGTTAATAGTTACAATAAAATAATTTAAGAATATTCGCTATTCTTTGCATAACGTTATAATATATTACGCAGAGAGAGTTTGAGTAAGAAAATACGTATTTTAGATAGCAAAACTACAGGTAGAAAAAAGAGTGTTTATCGGACAGTTTTATGATTTTTGGCGCTGAGTTGACGTGCACGTGTTCAGCTTGGCGTTCTTTCGCTAGAATCAAGTGCATGTAGCTTTTTTTTCTACTGTTCCGGGAAAACTCGTAAACTCTTAGCCGACGCTTAGGGTGTCTTTCACAACGGTCTATGTCAATAGCCCGCGCGTCGAGTAGGTTTTGGAGGGAAAATTTTTCATTGGTGGAGCAATTTGCTATAGTTCGATGCAAGTGGTCAATGAGATCGAAGCGCCTTTTCGTTAACCGGCAAGGGCAGAAAAAGCAGAGAGGAAACTTATTGGCTAACACAGAAAAAAAAAAACGGAGGTCGTGTACTGACGTTACAGCTTATTAATTTCTACAAATATTTTTGTTTATTAATTTTCTAATAAAAAGTTTTACTCAACAAGTATTTTCAAAAGTTATTTACTGCCTAGCTCTTTCCGTTACGGCCTCAGCATTAATGGGTTAATGTGACTCGTATGTCATACCCCAATAAAATAATATAACGGTAAATGTAAAACATCGAAACAACCTATAAGTTGTTTAAAATACAGCAAATCATAGCAACATTAATTAAGACTAATAGTCTGACAAATAGTTTGAGAAAGTAGCCATAGCCAGACTTCTGCCAGAATTTCTCCAGACTTCTCCCAGACCTACGATAGACTTATCCTAGACTACTGTCCCTCTCTATGTCAAAGTAATGAATGCTCAAAAGTACAGGTTTGAATTATATGAAAAAATATGAAACTTTTAAAAAATGTTATGATTTTTATAATAAATTTCTAAAACATGATCGTTTAAATTATTCATAAGCATTATATAATATTTAAAAAATTATATTATTGTAACGTCGGTACGCGACCTCCGTTTTTTTCTTGTTGTTGCTGATAAGTTTTCCTTGCATTTTTCACCTGTTGTTCGCCAAGGAAGAAACCTGCATCAATCATATCGACCCTCGACAAGACATATGACCTTACCCTTCAACGAATCAATAGTTACCCTAAAACTGCATTACCTGCCTCATTTTCGTACGAACACCATTGTGAAACCGAACTTAAAGGTTCACGCGGTTAAACAAGATTCAAAACAATGCCAAGGAAATGGCTAGTTAAACAGGCAGACTTTTCTTAGAAGCAAAAAAAAAAAGGATCTACGCACTCGAATGCAGCAGAAGTGCTAGACCGAACACGTGTGCGACTCCAAGCCGCCTGCATGCGATAAAAACGGTCATAAACAACCTTTTTTTTTCTTTTTCTTTTAAAGAAAATACACATGCAGCTCTTCACTTTTTTTCAAAGTAGATACAAATACAGCTGCAGAAAATGGTCAATGTCCACGAATTTCCTACGTTGTTCTTTGTCTTTATTTTACTAATGCATATGTAACGGTAACCCTCGGTGTAAGTACGAACCGAGCGGCGAATGAACAGGTAGCGCAATAAAACAATAAGCTAGACGTTAGGAAAAATCTGGTAAACTAGTTGTTGGTTGCTTTTAAAAAATATTATCGAAAATAACGGTACGTCAAAATAATATAAAATAATGTTGAAATTTAATCAAATAAATGTTACACAGATTAAAAAAATTAACTTTAAAAAAAATAATAAATATAATAGTATTTTCCTACTATATTTTAATTTATTTTTACATATAATTTTGAAATAGAAGTCAGGCATTGTAATTTCAGAAGAAATAAATGAATATAGATAGACCGCTATTGGTAACTAGCAAATGTAAAAATTTGCAATACAAATTAATGAAAAAATACATACATTAATAATAGCAAAGATGATAAAAGTCGCATAAAAACATAAATTTTTAAAAACCTACTGCGTCCATTGCTTCACATATATATTTTTCATTATGTAAACAAATGCCATCCAATAATTGTTGAACGGCATGACTATATTCTTTTTTTCTTTAATAAATGTAATATTAAAATACGTCGACTATATACAAAACGATCTTTTTGAAATAAGAAAAATGAGCCTGCTATTTAATGATTTTTACTGCAATTTTTTTTTCGTCTTGTCTTCTTTTAAACGCTGCTCAAGTAATTTCATTTACATATAATTGTAATCAATCAAAATTTAAAACTAATAATTTGATAAATCATTTTATCCTTTTATAATCAAGATAGTCGTTTGGTGCAGTCCTTTTTTAAAATGCGCGTCATTCAGTCGGTAGATGTGGTAGCGGAGCGCTAGAGGTCTTGTTCGAGAGGCAGGACTATAAGGTTTTGTCCCGACATAGTTCAGTCGCCATCATGCGTTAAAACAGTGAGGAGCGTGCTTTTGCAGTTGAGGCTTACTTTTCGAGCGGATGTTCTGTGCAGCGCGCCTTTTGGAATCGCTTTAATTTAGCCCTGTTGGCCCCCGTCCCGGACCGGAAATCAATTGACACGTGGGTCACTACGTTCAGACAAACTGCAAGTGCGACAAAACGAAGAACTAGAGTCCCTCGGCTCATTAGATCACCGAGAACATTGAGGCAGTGAGAGCTTCAATGTTGCGATCACCACGGCGTTCTGCGCGCAAACACGCGTCTGCCTTTAGACTTTCCGATTTAGGGGACATTTGGTTCCAACAAGATGATGCAATGGCACACACTTCAAGAGCATCGATCGTTGTTTTGAGGGAACACTTCCTAGAGCGACTCATCTCAATTAGGGGCGATTTGGAGTGGCCGGCCCGCTCTCCCGATTTGGCCCCTTGTGATTTTTTTCTATGAGGTTTCTTAGAATCCCGTGTTTATGGGAACCGTCCAAAGACCCTACAAGATTTGAAGACCAAGATCCAGGGAAAAATTGCTAACATGACGCCTGCTATGTTGGTAAGAGTCATGACAAACGCCAGAAATCGGTTCAGTCATTGTATGGAGAATGGTATGCGCCTAAATAATAAAAAATAAATAAAAATTTTCTGATTCATACAATGGGTTTTATTAGGTTTTAAAAAAAAGATATTATGCTACCGCACCCTGTACAATCAAAAATTACTAAAGATTAATCTAGTTGTAAGCAAATATAAACGTTAGATTTTAAACTTAGTATTTTTATTTCTTTTTACACACACACACATACACACACGCGCGCGCGCACGCACGCACGCACGCACGCACGCACGCACGCACGCACGCACGCACACACACACACACACACACACACACACACATACATACACACATATATACATATATTGAAACGGGGTGGCAGTCTTAAAGGTGAACTGCCACCGGAGCAAATGACCTCGGGGGACGCGCAATTCGCGAAAAGCGTTAAACTAATGCGCAGCGCCCCCTTCTTGGTTGTTATAGCCTGCGACGACGTTGCTCCTAGATCCGGGCACAAGAAGCCGTTTTTTGGACCGTACTTACCTGTTACAACGCCGCGCAATCGTCGTTGCGCGACTCGTGTGTCGTCCTCACCCGGCTAGTTGATGTCTCGGAGAGGGCGGTATTCGGGAGGGAGGCTACAATGCCCTCGTTAAATAAAAATTGTAAGGAAAATAAGTAAATAAATAAAATAAAAGAAAAATGTAATATTATAGGAAAAAGAACAAAATATGAGAAAAATATAAAAAAAGCAAAAAGAAAACAATAATAAAAGTAAAAAAACAGGAAAGAAAAATGAAGGAAATGAACAGCAGCAGAAAATAAAATATTAAAATAAATAAAATAATTTAATTAATAGATAATGTAACAAAAAAAAAAAAAAAAATTATAAATTACAACAGAAAGATAAATTATAAAAGAAAATAAATAATAAATAATAAACAAAATAAATATTACAAAGGATAGACGAGGGACGCGTATGATAAAAGATATACTTAAGGGGGGCACTCTACCTGGAACTTTGAAAAAATTGATTTTTTTTTTTTTTTGCTTCAATCTATTCCTATACTATCTGAGAATATTATCTCGAAGTTTCAAGGTTTAACGAGGATTCCGAGGGGTTGCTGTATGGTCCTGGCATAGCTGACTAAAACATCATACTCGTGAGTTCTAACTGATAGCATTTTTTTCCGACCGAAAACTTTGAAGCGCGTTTTTCTCAAAAACTCTTTTTTATAGTCGGTAATCACGATTGCGAGTACACTAATCAACGTAGAAGGCTCGGTGAACACTCATTTTGTAGATAATAGTTTACACAAGTGCGTGAACCTCTAAAATCAGCATTAAAAAATTATCAACACAATTTCTCAGTTACTAACAACAACACAAAAACAAGCGAAATTGAACTTTTTTTTTAAAATCATAAGATATAATTGCGATTATTTATTATTTTGCAATATTTTAGAGGTTCAGGCACTTAAGGCATGTTTCTTCTTTAAAACAAAAAAAATTGCATGTGTTTCAGATAATTGGTTCAGGCTGTGGAGTGATTACCGCGAAAATCGATTTTCCGGAGGACCCTCAGAAGATAGCTGCTGCAGCCGCCATTTTGAAAATTTATCAAACATGTATAATCAATAATTATAGTTCAAACTACTATATAAATATACGTTGATCCTTACGAAGCTGTCTCATTGCTTTATTGCTGAAAAAAAATTCATAAAATCGACCATTTTTTGAGGCTCCAGGTAGAGTGCCCCCCTTAAGGCTAAATATGCGACACTCGGCGCGAACGGGCTCTATCCGCTAGAGTCCGCAACTCTATCGCAACGGACTCTAGTAGTGAGAGAGAAAGCGCTCTCCCACACACGCGCGCTGTACTCGATACGAGTGCGAGAGAGAAGGAGACTCTCCCGCACAGAGCCCGTAGGAGCGAGAAAGAAAGCGCTGTCCCACTCGCGCGCGCCTAGTCTTACGCGAGAGAGATAGCGCTCTCTGTCTCGCACGCACCTATTCCAACATAGGTGCGAGAGAGAACTCAACTCTCTCGCCCAGACTCTACGAGAATGAGAGAGATAGCGCTCTCTCACTCGCACGAACCGAATAAAAAGAAAGAAAAAAGGGGTAACTGGCGAAAGTTATCCCAGCGCAAATATGAAAAGGAAAAATTCGCGCGCCGTTGAATATACAAAAAAGAAGAAAAACTTATTATTGGCTGGCCAGCCGCGCACGCAAAAAAAAAAAAATGCCGCGAGAAGCGGGAACGCCGTTGTCGCCGGTGGCTGCTTGAGTCGGGGCACGTAGACTGCTGCTTCGTCCTTGCGGCGAGGTGGCGGCGCCTGGATTGCGCCAATTAGCTGCACGGCACCTTCACCACTCACACGCGACCGGAGGCACGCCAAAAACAAACTCGTCGCGCGAAAAACTCTTCGAAACCGCGAGAAAAGAGACGCGTCTCGAGAGTAGCAATCGCGGAACTCGACTAGAAAGACGCGCCAAAAACTAGCTTATCTAGCCTAAACTCAATTATTTTATCATACGATACGCCTATCTTTTAATGTTGGCGCGTACCGTATGTTCTCGTCCGAGACCGTCGCGATACCGAGGTACGATTTCATTTGTGCGAGCGGCGAAAGCGTGCAAAATACGAATACGCGCGGAGTACGGAGTGCTTTCCGTGACAATATTTATATATATATTATAATTTTTTTTGTGAAAAGTTATTACTAACAACTAAGATTGACCAGAATTGCTTCGTTTTTGTAAAAGCGCTTGTCTTACATACTTTTTAAGTATTACTATAAAAATTATCATTCTGAAATACTAAATAACACCTAAGATTTCTGTTTTGATAAACTCTTTTCTCGTTTATTTTTGAATGCGATATTTTAAAAATATGGAACTGTTTAAAAACTAATTAGAATTGATGAATTTTTAAATAAGAATGATACTTTTTTTAATTACTTTGTAAGCTAAAATTATATTTTAGAATTAACTTTAAACGATAACATTTAAATCATAAGTTATTTCTATTATTGTCTGAATTTTATGCAATAATAATGTTTTAATTAAATTAATTAGTATCGAAATAAATTTTATTTATTAGATTATAATTATTAAATTGAATTTATCAAATAATTTATTACTAAAATATGTTTTGCATAATACAAAAATTGTACTAATTGTAAATTCAATATTTAATTAAACAAAACCATAACAAAGTGTTATTATTATTCATTAAACTACAAAAACATACTAGTATATTTAAGTTAAATTCTTCATTAAAAATATAATAGAACGTTACTAATGTAATTGTAACGTCGGCATGCACACCGCCGTTTTTTTATATTTTTTTTATATTCTTCTATTCTACTTCTCCCTCTTATCTGCTATATTCTATCTGATTTAGTTATAATTTATTAGAATTAACTGAATACATTTATTATAATTTTTAACGGATTAATTTGGGAAGGCAAGTGCGAGACGCTCTCTCGTACGTACGCACTACTGTCGGCCCCGGTTTGGGCCTGACAGGTCACTAGATCCAACGATGCGGCCTCGAGTGTCGACGGACGTTAGCCGTTGGTGCAGTGACACTCTCGTGCAGTGCCGGTCCGTTGACAACCCAGGATTTCCCTCGGATCCTGTTTTACTTACGTGTGCGGGGCCTTGCCCTAAGGCCCCACTGCCGGTGCTGCTTTCACCGGGGGCGACTGCTCATTATGTGTGCCAACAGGCGGTTGGCACACCCGCGGAGGCGGCGGTATTCGGGACAGGGAGCTAAAGAGAGAGGGCGATAAATAACGCGTACCCGTTATGCGCTTAAGACTTATTTATTGCTATAATTCTACAGAATATCTACAAAAAGTAATTATTTGTCGCGTAGAGGCTTGATAGCAAGGGTAGCAATTAGTATTGCTGGACGCGCAATACTAATTCGATAGGTGCTCACTGTGCATGCGCACTGTACCCGGCTCGTGCGGCTACACACACACGTGTAGTCTATGGCTACGCGAAAGGGATAGCGGTCCCCTTTCTCGCTTCGCGTAGTCTATCCCCGAGTGAGTGAGAGCGGTTCCTTCACTCGCTACTCGCAGTCTATACTTGTACGAGTGAGAGCGGTTCTTTTACTCGTGCGTATAATCTATGATTGTGCGAGTGAGAGCGGTTCTCTCACTCGCCACTCACACGCACAATGAAATATAAATATAATTTATTACGCGGTTGCACGCGCGTAATAAATTTCGCGGACTATCAAATGCACGCGTTCGCGGATAACTAACTAAAAGTGGCCACTTACTATATTCTACGGTGAGGTTCGTCTTCTCGAATCTCGGCTCGGTATTCGCGTCGGAAAATTCTCTTTTTCTTCCTAGTGATGCTCTCGGCTTGGCGGTCGAGAAAAGAAGAAAGCTTTTCTCCTTCCTCTCTCGCGTCGCGCCTCTCCTCTTTTTCCGCGTAGCGCTATCGATTCTTGATCGATGGCGCCGCGTTTTGGCACGCCTCGAATTCTCGCGCCTTTTCCCGCGTCGCGCCATCGATCGCTTGATCGGTGGCGCCACGTGTAGTCACGCCGCGAACTCTACCTCGCACCGCATGGCAGGTGGCCTAACCTCGATAAGCCACCTGTCACAAATTATAATTTAAGTATTTATTTAAATATAATATTATAATATTAGTTATTTGAGATAGTTATAATTTATTTAGAATTAATCAAATATATTTATATTTAAGTAGTTAGCTATTTTATATTAAGTTATTTGTAATAAGGCATTCTTCTCTCTCTCTCTTTCTCTCTCTCTCTCTCTCTCTCTCAAATTCCAATCACAAGAAGAAGTTCCAGAAAATATCACATTACGAGCCGGGCGTGGCAAATTGCAAACGCTGTACCGATTCCCACGATCGAAAAATGCGAAAATTGCAAATTCTGATACATCTTTATTCGTAAGTGGAAGAAAACTTTTGGGTGGAAACCGAGGTAATGAGCCAGGCGACTGCGAAGAAAAGAACTCCCTCGGATTCTCCGACGCTCTTAGGCTCGGAGTAGGGGTCAAGTTCAAATCGCTGCAATACACAGTGTGTCCCATAGAAAACAGAACTTTTTCAAAATAAAGACAAAAACTCAATATTTCGGCGAATCTCATTTATTTTATTCAAAATAGTCTCTTTCCGCATCAATACAACGTTTTGCACGATCAATTAACATATCGAATGAGTTTTTGAGATCATTTTTATCCATCGACTTTAGTATGTCGGTCGTCGCTCTTTGGATGGCCTCTACGTCGGCATAACGTTTTCCTTTCATAGGCAAGTGCGATTTGGAGAACAAGTAGAAGTCGCACGGAGCCGAATCCAGCGAGTACGGTGAATGGTTGATGGTTAAAATGGAATTTTTGATCAAAAAATCCGTGATCAAGTTCGATCGATGAGACGGGGCATTATCATGCAACAAACGCCAGCTCCCTTTTTCACGGTATTGTGGCCGCACACGACGAATGCGGCTGAGCAAACGCTTTATAACACCAAGATAAAACACAGCAGTAATCGTTTGACCAGGTGGAACTAATTCACGATGAATAATACCCTCTGAATCGTAGAAACAAATCAACATTGTCTTCACTTTTGACTTTTCAAGACGACTTTTTTCGGATTGGGCTCGGTTGGGTGCTTCCATTCAGTACTTTGACGCTTGGTTTCGAGATCATATTGAAAACACCATGTCTCGTCACCAGTTGCAATTGAATATTTCAAGTTTGGGTCCTTTTTTGACTCTTGAATCAAATCCTTACAATGTTGAATTCGGAGCAATTTTTCGTAGTCGGTCAATTTGTGTGGAACAAAGCGTGCACACACCTTCCGTAGATTCAAATGATCGGTCAAAATGCGATAAATTGAATTTTTGGACATATTCAATTCCATTTCCATGTATCGCAATGAAGATTTCGGCTCATTTTTTATAAATTCACGCAATTTTTTAATGTTACTTTAAGTAACCACGGTATTCGAAGGACCTGGATGTTCGTCGTCCTGAATGTCTTCACGACCTTCCTGGAACCGCTTATACCACTCATACACTCTGGTACGGGATAGACAATTATCGCCATAAACTTGTTTCAGCAAATTATGCGTCTCAGTAAAGGATTTACCGAGTTTAAAACAGAACTTAATATTTGCTCTTTGTTCGAAGTTCATTTTTCGACCGATGCCACAAACACACTGTCACTTTGAGCGCGATATTTTGGTTTCCATTGAACCAAATGTCATACAATTTTGACAGGATGTCAGTTAAGAATGGACCTTTCCATTGCTAACATCCACCAATAGGTGGCGCCAATATAAATCGATGTTTTGAAAAAGTTCCGTTTTTCATGGGACACACTGTGTATATACAATTTCGAACTTCAACCGCCAGATACTGGCTAAAACCTTAGAGAGAAAGAGAGAGAAGGAGAGAGAGAGAGAGAGAGAACGAACCAGAGAGAGAGAGAGAGAGAGAGCAGGAGAGTGGAAGAGTGGAAAAGTGAGAGAAAGAGCAAGAGAGAGTGGGGGACAGAGTAAGAGAGAGAGAGTGGGAGAGAGAGCAAGATAGAGAGCGAGAGAGAGCAAGATAAAGAGCGAGAGAGAGAGCGAGGAAGAGAGAGATTCGTCTACTTTGTAACAAAAAATAAAAGTCAGTTAATCTTAAAATTATTAATAGAATCACTCTTCTTTTATCTATCTTTAAATTCTTCGAGGGAGTTTTTGGCCGAAAAGCGGCCGATCACTTCTTAACACTTTGAGCGCCACGTCAGCCATCGGTGGCTGGCACTGGACTTTCTGTTTAGGCCGCGTCAGCCATCGGTGGCTGACACTGAACTTCTAGGTGGCACGCGTGGCCTGACGGGGACTTCCTTAAAAACCGGCGTGGCGCTCAACGTGTTAACCAATTTCACATTTGTTAGGTCCTTTTCCAGAGCAAAGCTCGAGGTTGTTATTGTATTTGAAATAAAGCCTCCTGCATTTGTTTAGTCCCGAAATGCACACCTTCCAAAAAATCTTGCAAATCAAAACCTCGGCCGTCCAAAGCCAACAAGCTTTGGATCAAATAGGCAATCGTCCAGTCAGCGTTGCATTAGGCTAACGCAATCAACGTCACTCCGACGTTACATTATAATTGTAAGGAACACTTCAAATTAAATAAATTAAATTTAATTGATAATTGACAATCAGAAAATTGATAAACAAAAATATTATTTAGTTAACACGACCGCGATCTGTTCTTTCAACGAAAGCCATTGTTTATTTAAAAGATCATTGCGTGCACACTTTTGCATATGGTATTCTTTAATATCGACCATATGTCGTAATACACTTCCTCCGCCAGTTCGAACTCGCTTTTCTCGCCTTATTATCGCACTTTAATGTTATTGGAGTAAAATATGTCTCTATTAACACGTTCAACCCGGCGTGAACCACCGGTGGTTCAAAGGCATTGCTTCCATCTGGTGGCGTGAACTACCAGTGGTCCACACGTAGTTTGTATTTTATTTGTATATACTACTGTGATCAAAAAGTAAGGTGAAATTGTCATTTAAAACTCCCGGGCATTAGGAAGGCAGGTAAATTTTTTCCTAGGTTGGTAGGACTGTCTATAACATTTTCCAAGCGTCTGTTTGTCAAAAGGTTTAATTATCTCCGAGCTACACGTGTTTTTGTAAACAACCAAAAGTGAATTTTTTAATTTTTACAATGGGTAATTTTGTTGAGCAAAGAACTTGCATCAAATTTTGTTTGCAGAACGAATATTCTTGTGCGGGCATGTTGAAAATGTTGCGGAAGGCCTTTGGTGATCAAACTATGGCACAAAAAAACATTTATGAATGGTACAACGAGTTCAAAGCGGGCCGAAAACGCGTTGAAGACGAACCGTGCTCTGGACGATCATCAACGTCTACCGACGACGGCCACGTCCAAAAAATTAAAGATTTTAAGCTTGAAAATCGTCGATTGACAATTAGAGACCTCGTTGATAGTGTTGGAATATCATTTGGCTCAGCCCAAACCATTTTGAAAGATGTTTTGTGTCTCAAACGCGTCAAGTCTCGATTGGTGCCAAAATCGCTCAATTTTTTGGAAAAAAAGCGTCGCGTTGATGTGTGTGAAACTTTGCTGTCTGACTATCAGGACCACTTGAAATGCATCATTACTGGAGACGAGACTTGGATTTACGCATACGACCCTGAAACCACCGACCGAACCAGCGATTATCGTGCAAAAGGTAAAGCAAGACCGAAAAGACCATGGCGAAGTCGATCAAAAATCAAGGTCATGTTGACAGTTTTTTTTGATTATCGTGGTGTGGTGCACTATGAATTCGTTCCACCGGGCCAAACTGTCAACAAAAAATATTATTTGAGCGTTATGCGTCGTTTGCATGAAGCTATTCGTCTGAAACGGCCGGAATTATGGGCAAACAACTCTTGGTTTCTTCATCACGATAATGCACCATGTCATACTGCATTGGTTCTTCGCGACTTTTTTGCCAAAAACTCGACTGATATCATTCCGCGAACACCATATTCGCCTGATTTGGCTCCGTGCGACTTCTGGCTATTCAGCAAACTCAAAAGGCCAATGCGGGGACGCCGTTGTGACACGATTGAGGAGTTAAAAACCGAATCGAAGAAGGTCTTGAAGGCTATACCGGAAAAAGACTATTCCGACTGTTTTGAGGACTAGAAAAAGCGTTGGCAAAAGTGCGTTTTATCGGACGGGGATTACTTTGAAGGGGATGAAATTGATTTGGAAGAATAAATAAAGAATTAACATTTCATAAACAAATTCACCTTACTTTTTGATCGCAGTAGTATATTTCACAATTCGTAAATAAAGTTTTATAAGTACATTATAACAATTTCATGCAACTAGACTTCAGACTCAAGCCACTGACAACAGAAAAAATAGTGAAACAAACAAGCGCCGCCAGATGAATAAACAACTGATAATCTCGAGCCCGTCGACCATACGGACTCTGAAAAAATGCGCCAGGTTGAACGTGTTAATCCTTTGGCCTATAACCACGAGTCTGACTCGTGGTAAAAAATTTATTATTCTACATTTCCTTTTGTTGCACCGAAATATATATGTCATGAAAATTATAGATTTTGCGCCAGTTCGTGTACACGGCCTAACAGCTGAATGGCACGGGGCGCGACCGACCTTCTTGTTACTATGGCTCGTGCAATTAACTGATACCGTGTAGGTCAGGGGGTTTACTGTTTTCATACATTGTATATTGAAATCAATTCTTGACTACAGTCGCTCGTGGTTACATGTTTAGTTTAGCAAGTGGATAATGCAGCTTACCGTTGCTTTCTCATTCACGATTTTATCGTATCTCCAGAAAGTTCAATTGGATCTTCACTTGTTGTTGTAGATTCCTTACAGTCGTAATCACTCGTTCGATTATCTTACATTCATTTTTTGTCAGATTGGCCTAATGTCTACTTAGTAGATTTGCTGCATAAGTTGTATCGGAACGACTGGCATTTCACAAGTAAAGAAACGTACTGATAGCTATTCTATATGGTCTATTTTACTCATTTTTAATTGTAATCAATTTATCTATTTCTTCTCTAAGCTTACGTTGTCTAGCCATTACTTGGTTTGTGTCCATGGGCGTCCTTTGAGAGTGCATTTTCTTAAAACCGAACTTTCGCAACACTGTTGATGTATCTTTCTTGTTTTATTATTAGTACTTTCGCTTTTCTTCTTCTTTCTATTTCTAATCCAAGAAACGACTTCAGTTTGCCAAGTTCAGTTATTTTAAATTCCTTCATTAGCTGTCACTTGATTTTGTCTATTTTGTTTTTATCATTACAAGCCAGTAAAATGTCGTCCACATAAACAGTTAATATTAATATTTTGTATGCTTTCTCCTAAGTAAATAAACATGGTTCGTCCTCGTGCGATGTCAATCCCATTCTTATTGCCGTCGCTCAAAATTTTTCATACTTTGGGCTCACAATCAGACCGTAAACTGCTTTCTTTAATTTACAAATTTTCTGTCTATTGCTGGATCGAATTCTACTCTATCGAGTATTTCCATTAAAACTTCGCTACGAAGAAATTCATTTAAGAAAGCAGTTTTTACATCCATTTGATATAACCTTAGACCGTACTTATTAGCAATCGTTAGAACTGATCTATTTAGCGGCAATCGTGATGCGGGTGCATGTTTCTTGCAAATCATAAATGTTCTTATTCTTGAAGCCTCTTATATCAATCTTGTTTTATACCTTACACTATTGTTTAGTACAAACTTTTTCTTTAATACCCATTTGGAATCAATAATATTCGGTTTCTTTCTGTCGCTTGTAGTGGTTAGTCAACTATTTTCCATACGTTACTCTTATACATTAAATTCATTTCTTCTTTAATTAACTTCGTCCATTTTTTTTCTGTCATTTTCATAGCTTCTTAATAAGAACTTGAATTTCCGTTTATTTCTGACAAAAGAGCATGAATTGATTCGTCTATTGACTTTGCTTTTGTAACTAATTAAATCTTACGTCTCTACTTTCGTACAATTTTTCTTCTGGTTTGAGTAACATGTATTCTGTCGCTTTGTATTCTACTAATATCACTCGCTTACCTATACATCTAAATTTTTACCTGTTTTTCGCTGGATATTGATGTAAACTAAACATCCAAAACATTTCAATTGATTCATATTTATTTTGTTTTCGGGATTGAATACTTTTATTGGAGGAATGATTTCGTTCAAAGCTTGCGGTGTTCTGTTATATGCAAATATGGCGGATATGTTTTCAGGTGATTCAGAATCATACATTAAGGCTCGCACTTTCTTCTCAATTGTCTGATTAAATCTTACAGTCACTCCGTTATGTTGCGGAGTATTAGGACAAGCTAACTTTTGCTCAGCTTTTAGTTTTTTTAAAACTTCTGTAATGTATCCTCGTGTGAATTCAGTTCTCTGATCTGTTCTTAAATAGTATACTTCTGCATATCTTCCTAATAACAGGAATACGCTGGACTTATCATTCTTATGACATCTGAGTGAACTATCTGCAGGGGTTCTGTCGCTTTTCTTCGCACGTTACTAAAAAATAGTTTGTTTAATTTCGATATTATACATACTTCACAGTCAAGAATAGAATCATCAAATACTGTCTCTTATAATTCTTTAATTTCTGGAAATTTTGTCTACGATTGTTTTGAATATCTCAAGGACGAATTTCCCATTCTCACATGCTAAAGTATAGCTTTATTTACAGATGATGGTTCTCTTGACTTTTCTTCAAATTCAACATCGTAGTTGGCTTATTCATTTTGTTACATATCGTTCGTTTTATTTATTTGTCGATCGCATCAGGTATTGTCAAAATCAGAACTTAATTATGTCCTGTTCTTTGTATCTTCCATTTTATTTTCTATCGATTCTTCATTCTTTTTTGCCTTTTTATTTTTTGCTATACTTCGAATGGTTAAGTCGGCTATTATATTCTTTTGTACAGCTCGTTCGCTGCCTATCGCTTCAACTACTTCAAATTCAATAACCCAATAAGGCTTTTTATAAATATTTGTAACTGAAATTTCATTCGATTCAGGATCATAAATATGAATTTGTTCGCTATCTATTAGGTGCGCAACTAAGTTCTCGCTGTTTTTCTTAATGAAAATGCAACTTTATTATAAAAAAATAGTTATAAATGAATCATTAGAATTTATTTGAAGTATTGCCCATCGCTATACATCGCAGTTACAACTTTTTTTTTATATTTCTGGCAGAGCTCGAATACCGTTAGGTTAAAAGTGTTCGTTTTTTGAAGCTATCCACGAATCAAGCCAATTTTTGATATCTTCATATGAGCGGAATCGCTAATCAGCCAGACCATGTGCCATCAAACGGAATAAGTGATAATCGGACGGCACAATATCTGGCGAACATGGCGGGTGAGGTAAGACTTCCGATTTGAGTGCTTCCAAATAGGAGTTAACGGGTCCGGCAACGTGAGGCCGAGCGTTGTCATGCAGTAGAATCACTCTTTCTTCCATTTGAATTTGATACCGTTGCCCAGTGATGGTTTTGTTTGGTTTCAATAGCTCATAATAAATAACACCGACCTGGTCCCACCAAATACACAACATAACCTTGGCAGCATGAATATTGGGCTGAGCCGACGACCTAGAAGCATAACCAGGCAGTCCCCATGACTTTCTTCTCTTTGGGTAGCTGTAATAAATCTATTTTTCATCACCTGTTACGATACGATGACGAAAACTCTTCCTTTTTTGTCGCTGGAGCAATTGTTCACAGGCGAAAAAACAACGCTCAACGTCTCTTAGCTTCGAATCATAAGGAATCCAAGTTCCCTGCTTTTAAATCATTGCCAACGCATGCAATCACTTGTAAATGGCTTGGCGGGTAACACCTAATACTAAAGCAAACTTATTTTTGGTTTGGAATGGATCCTGGTCGAGCAATGCCTCTAATTCAGCTTCTCCAAAGGTTTTTGACTTTCCTTCACGCGGACGGTCGTCAATATCGAAATCACCGTCTTTGAAACGACGGAACCAATCACGGCACGTTGTTTCACTTATCACTTCACTTTCCTTGTATCTCCGTAAACGTTTTGAAGCTCCTGATGTGCTTCAGCCGCCGTTTTCTTCGAATGAAAGAAGAAAAGCAACATTTCCCGCAATACGTAATATTTTGATATATTTAAAATAATTTTATTCGGAAAATAATTGTAAGCGAATTATATTTAAGGTTATAAAATCAAAATATAGATACAAATAAGTTTATATTTTTTATTGGCTAAAGTAATTATTAGTTGCGTTATATTTAAAATAATTATATACGTATTTTGTTTATAGTAAGCCAAATTACGTTTGGATATATTTTATTTTTACATCATATTTAAGATAACTTTTTGTAATTTTATAATTTTGCGCATAACATTTTTGTATTATATTTATATTATAAATAATTATTTTAATTAACGTTTGCATACTTATTTTGGATTAATTAGATTCTACTTTATGAAAATAGTTTACGTGAATAATAAGTTTATTTAAATTAATTTTATAAATACAACGATATTTTATAATTCTAAAAACCATAATTATTAGTATATTTATAAAAGTTATAATGTAATGAGAGGTACACGTAGAAACTCATCGCCACCCCCTTTCTTCACATAGAATCGAGCATCAAATATCAGCATCAAAAATTTGAAATTCAAAAGAGTCTCTTACAAATTTAAGTGGATGATCTAAGGTTCCCGCGTATCTCTCTTCTCACGGTAATTAAATATAATAAAAAGTAAACATCTTTCAAAATTGCATTAAGCTTTTCTAGATCTTCTCTATTTTTTTCACTCTCACCATCGTCCGAACGTTCGCTAGGTTCAGCCTCGTGTACCGCGAATGTTCAGATACATCAGCTTCGAGTCACTTCTCAGCTTCGAACTCGTGGAGTAGAAGTGATTAAATCGTGAAAGTATCTTTGTTTAATTTTACCACAATTATACGATAAATATAGAAAATCGAGTTTGGCGAGCAAACAACTCCAAGCTAATAGACGTAAAAGTCTAGGATCGAAATATCAAAATATATTTTAAATAGTCGTGTTCGTTCGACAGAGCTGACATGACATTTTAGTTTTAGAAAAACAGATGTGCAGAAGTTTTGGGGTTGCTAATAATGAATTTAATCAATATAAGGTTTTTAGAATTATAAATGGGAAATGCTGTATGGTAGAAGATATAAATAGAAATTTATATAATCTCAAAATAAATCATTGTACAAGATTTTTTGTGTCTGCTAAAGAATGAATAATGAGAATCGTAGTGTTCGATTAATTATATTAGAAATAGCCGAACCTTTATGGGTTACTGAATATTCAAAAAAGTTTTAATTCGTTTAGAAAGTTCTATGATATAATTTCTAAAATGGTTTAACAAGTAAAATACATAAGTTGAGAATAAAGATAAAGTTTTGTGATAATCTTGATCTAAATCTTATCCAACAATACAATAAAAGTATTGTAAAATTATTTCATTACTATTAGATGAATATTTATTAACCCATTAAGGCTCATGTCTATATCGATAATGTTACAGAAAAAAAAAACAAAAAACAAGATCCCCTGTACTACTTAAGAAAAAAGGATCCCTATTTTTTTTTCAAACTACATTGTTTAATAATATATTGTTCAAATCAATTACATTCAATATTGCATCATTAAAGAACAAATTTCACTAATCGACTTTTACAGAAAAAAATAAAAGAAAAATGTACTATATAATTTTTTGATCCTAGGCTTCGTTTATTAATAAAATAACTGTAAATAAATTAAAAATGAGGTAAACCAATAAGACAAAGTAGTCAAAACTCAAAGCCTTGATTCAAGATTACCTGCATCTCTAAAAAAAGCACTACTATTTTTTTTTCTAAATTTTATTATTTGATAACAATTATTTAAACAAATCAGATCTAATTTTTTAGAATTAAATAAACTGCACCGATCGATTTAACATAAAAAAATAGGAGAAGTATCTTCTACTCTTTTCGATCTAGTTTATTTATAAAATAACTATAAACAAATTGAAAATGAGGTAGACCAACGAAATTTGGTTTCTTAAATACTTCGAAAACATAACATACACAATTAATAAAATACCTCCCAAAATTCCAAAAAATCTCAAAAACAAACTCTTTCTCCCTCCGCCCCTTATTACACTAAGCAGGAGTATGCAAAATTCTATGCTCATGTGGCAAAGTCTATATAGGAGAAACCGGAGGGATTGTGAGCCAAAGAATAATAAAACATCAAAATAATATTAAACTACATATCATTAGCCTAAAAACCTTGGGTTTATAATGGTATGATCACAGAACTGGTAACTGCAGGAAGGATCATCAGAGATCCTAAAGCAATCAGAACTAGATAATGTATCTGGACCAAAGTAGTGGATAACATACCGCTGCTGGAACAGACAAAGCCAGAACTCGCAGCTACACTAGTAAGCCTGAACGTAGATGGTTACACTAATAAGATAGTATTTACTCCGGTATATCTTTCGTATGATCAAAATGAGTTCCCAATTAATGAGGTTATTTAATATATTGAATTTTGCAAGAGTAAGGGCCTCTCTTCGATTTTAGGATGCGATGCCAACTCACAGATGTAAAAGCTTGAATATCAATTCCAGATGCAAGGCTCTTTTAGAATCTTTGGCCACTTGACCAATTTTAACATTTCTTGTTTGTTTCACATAAATAATTGGATAGCCAAGGAAAAAGAACTAAGATGCCTACAGTAGGGACCTCTAAGACAAAATAAAAGCATTCCCTTAAACTATTAGTACGAGAACCGAAATACATGCAGCAGGCTCATGACTGAAAGAATCAATCATCGTTGCGTACGAAAAGAACTGCCTTCTTAAGAGGGGCAGAAGAACCTATAAATTCTCCTGCTGAAATGCAAAGCTAGATTCACTCAAACATAGCGTTAAATGTCTCTTCAAGAAGGTTAGAAGGCTCAAGGATTTTGCACACTTGCAAACATGGAGAAGTACACATTAGCTGTAGAGAAAGGAGGCTAGGGAGACACGCTGTGTACTTTTGTGGCATGAATGGAATCTTTCCGGCTCTGCATATTTTTTTCTGCAATTTTATTAAAAAAAATTTATTTTTTAAGTATGATCAAAGATGATTGGAATACTTGAAGTTTAAGGAGGTTTTCTCAGTACATAACTAAGCAATGAAGTGTAGGCTATTACGCGTGGTTAACTCACGTAGTACGAAATACTGCTATGATCAAAAAATAAGACCAGTTTTTTTTTTTTTAAATTCTTTATTTATTCTTTTAAAGCTATTTTGTTGCCTTTAAAATATTCCCCGCCCGACACAATACACTTATGCTAACGTTTTCCTCAATCCTTAAAACAGTCAAAAAAGTCATTTTCCGGAATTGCCTTTAATAGACGCAGCGATTCACGTTTAATCTCCTCAATCGAGTCAAAACAATGTCTCCGGAGTGGTTTTTTGAGTTTATTGAACAGCCAGAAGTCACACAGCGCTAAATCAGGTGAATACGGTGGTTGTAGAACGATGTCAGTTGAATTTTTGGCCAAAAAGTCACGAATAATCAATGCTGTGTGAGACGGTGCATTATCGCGATGCAAAAACTATAAGTTGTCTTGCTACAATTCCGGCCTCTTTTTGCGAATAGCTGCACGCAAACGACGCATAACACTCAAATAATATTCCTTGTTAACAGTAATGCCCGGCAGAAGAAATTCTGAATGCACAACACTACGATAACCGAAGAAAACTGTCAACATGACTTTGATTTTTAAACGTCTTTGACGTGATCTTTTTGGTCTTGCTTCACCTTTGGCACGATATTCGCTTAATTAATCGGTTGTTTCTAGATCGTAGGTATAGATCCATGTCTCATCTTCCGTAATAATGCGTTTCATGACGTTCTGGTAGTCAGAAAGCATCTCTTCGCACACATTAACACCACGCTTTTTTTGAAAAAAATTGAGTGTTTTTGGAACCAATCAAGATTTGACGCGTTTGAGACTAAAATGATCTTCTAAAATTGCTTAAGTCAATCCAAATGAACTGCCAACAGTATCAACAAGGTCTCTAATTGTTAACCGACGATCTTTGTGCACAAGGTTTTTGATTTCTTTAATGCGTTTCTTATCAGTTGATGTCGATTGTCGTCCTGGACGCTCTTTATCTTCGACGCTGTCTCTGCCTTCTTTGAACTGTTTGTACCACTTGTAAACATTTTTTTCCGACAAAGTCTGCTTACCAAAGGCCTTCTGCAACATTCTGAACGTTTCTGCACAAGAAATTTCATTCCTAAGACAAAATTTAACGCAACTTCTTTGCTCACTGAAATCTGACATTATAAAAATCGCCGAAATCACTTTTTAATGTTCACGAAAACGAGTGTCACTTGCAAATTAATGAATATATTGACATAAAATTTGACACAGATGTCTCTCACAGTGCTCCTAAATTAAAAAAAAGTTATGTCAAATCGATAAACCCGCGAAATTTAAATTGAAAATTTGTCTTACTTTTTGATCATAGTAGTATATTTGTAGATTTTGTAACATCACACTATACACAACTGTTTGTTTTAAATTTTATAGAAGTATATACATAAACCTGTAAGCTTAATTGTGAAGTTTTTAAATAAAAAAGAAAAATGAGTGACACCGTAAAATTTTGTTCGAAAAAGAAAAAGGATGACAAGTAAGGTGTATAAAAAACGTTTACAAGAAAAAATTGGAAAAAAACATTAGAAATGTGTACAGTATTAAAAATGGTGCGCATAACGTATATATAATTATTCAGCATACGAAAATTAGATAGAGAGAGAGTACAACGTTGCCAAATGTACAAAATAATTTATAGAGAAAAAGCGATAAACTCATTTTCTCGTTAATTTATTGCTCAGCTCATAGATACCCAATCAATATTCTTAAAATTAATTTTTATTAATTGAATATATAGTTTTCTTTCTAAAAAATTTTGAGAAAAACTCATTTTTAATTATTTACTTAGTTTATAAGTTATTTCATTTGAAAGATTGGATACTGTAATATAATGTACGAGTATTTATTACTATATTCTGAATAAATAAATACATTTAAAAATTTATTATAAAAAGAATCAACTACGGCTTATTATATTAAAAATACGTAAAATATCAGGATGGCGTTAAAATTTTAATAAGTTTCATAATAAGGGTAAATTGGTTAAAGAAACATTATTATTTTAAAAGAAAAGAACAAAAAAATGCATTTATGTATTCTTAGTCCTCTTCTGCGCTCGTTTATGCTCTGTAGTGTATGACGAACATCTCGTCAAGCACATAGTCATACACGCAAGAACACAGATACACACAGCGAGAGCGCTGAGTACAAACCCCACCAGGCACGCAAACTGGACGGTACGAAGCCCCTTTCAAGCACGCGCTCGCAGATGTACACTAGCAGAGCGGCGGTTGGAGCAGAAGCCACCTCTACACACGCACAGCAAATAAAAGTGTCATGTCGTTGTACGAATCTTGAGTTCGCTCGGCAGCAGACGAGCGTGAAGGTGCTCCTCATTGGGACCATAGGCGGATTCTGACTCGTTTCGAGGTGCTCTTCAAAATGAGACAATTCATGAGACTAACTTTACGCTTAGCAGATGCTCTTGCCAAGCGAACGTCTTTGTCCTAAAATGAGCTCAAAACAGTTTCCAAGCGCTCTTAGAAGCTGTCGAGAGTATCTTATGCATATGATGTAGAACTTATAGTTCGCTGGAAACTCACCAAATTTAAAATCGACATTCACGCGGGCACTCTAGCGCGTACGTCCAAATATCGATTTCAGTAATGCGAGGAGCTCCTCGTTTTACCGAAATACAGACGCTACACATATACACATACGCAGACACACTCAAGTCAACGCATGACGCACAAATAGCGCAATATAATCACGTATTTAAATCTTTTATATTTTTTGTATCTTAAACGATGTAACTTACGTTTTTTGTTTCAATTTTCATTTTAGGTCTGGAAGCGGAAGAAACACTGCAATCATACAAATACGAAATTCATTAGAGCATAAGTTAGATTAGTTCTCGTTCGTTAAGTTTTTTTAAATTATAAGTTTTTCTTATTATTAGGTTTTTTTTATTGTTAAGTTTTTACGTTTCGTTGTTTAATACAAGGGGCGTTTGAAAAGTCCGTGCAAAAATAAAAACTGCTTACGTGTTTGGGGTAAACTTTTTTTATTTTTCGACATAGTCTCCCTTGAGGCTTATACACTTCGTCCAACGATGTTCTAGTTTGTTGATTCCTTCCAAATAATAGGATTTGTTCAAGTCTGCAAAATATCCATTTGTGTCTGCAATCATCTCCTCGTTTGAATAAAATTTTTGTCCCGCCAGCCATTTCTTCAAATTGGGGAACAAATAGTAGTCCAAAGGAGCCAAGTCTGGAGAAAAGGGGGGATGTGAAACAAGTTGGAATCCTATTTCGATTAATTTTGCGACCACAACTGCTGTGGTGTGTGCTGATGCGTTATCATGATGGAAAAGGACTTTCTTGTTGGCCAATCGCGAGCGTTTTTCTTGCAGCTCGGTTTTCAAACGGTCCAATAACGATAAATATGCACCTGTAATATTTTTACCCTTTTCCAGATAGTCGATGAGGATTATCATAGATTTGATCAATGATTTCTGGAGTCGTAACCTCCATAGGCCATCCAGAACGTTCAGCACCACTTGTGCCCATATGGTCAGTCCGAAAATTTTGAAACCACTTATAAACTGTTCTAATCGAAGGTGCAGAGTCACCATAATGTTTATCAAGCTTCTCTTTAGTCTCCTGAGGCGTTTTGCCTTTCATAAAGTAATGTTTAATCACCACACGAAATTCTTTTTCGTCCATTTCTTGAAAATCACTCGACTTCCTTGATTCACTCGAATGCCAAACACAAAGAAATAGACCAATATGACTGCAACTTGGTGTGTGTTTATTCAAGAGATGCTACTAACTAAACATGACTTCGATACGCGTCGGTGGTGCCATCTCTCGGACTTTGCACGGACTTCTCAAACGCCTCTCGTATGCAGGGTGAGCCATTTTAATCTATTCACCCCGAAATCTCCAAAACGTAAGCGGCATACGAAAAAATCATTCAGACAAAAGTTGCTTAGGACTATAAGGGGCTATCTTTCTGCAATATCGGTTTTGACCTTAAGATCAATTATCAAAGTTATTTGATGGTCAAAGTAATTTTCTTAATCGGAAACCCCCATTTCTGATATTGAATTCAGGAAGAGCGGGAAATTTTACATGTGGAATGATAGTTAAGGTAATTTTCACAAGGATAAATCAAGGTCAAATTCAAAAAATCGCTCAGAAAATTTTTTTTTTTTTTGCTGGAGTAGATTAACGACCTTCACCATCATCGTCACCTTGAGATCAACATAGTAGATCATTCGAACTGTTTTGTCGCAAATTTTAATGGATTTATAAATGGGAAACACTCGAATAAGTTCAGAAGTCAACGGCTGTGACTACATTCATTTTCAGATTTGAAAATTATGTAAAGGTCAAGAGGATTTTTCCAAGTAAAAATGCTTACTTTTAGAGTTACCCAGAAACAACGATCTGGACGTAACTTCGAATGATCTTCCAATTTAACCTCGAAGTCAAAATTATCAAGGTCGTTAGTCCCAAGTCTACTCCAGCTTTTTTTTGCCCAGATGTCAATAAAAAAAAAATGTTCTGGACGATTTTTTGAAATTGACCTTGATTTGACCTTGTAAGAATTTACTCCTACTATCATTTCAGACGTAAAATTTCCTGCTCTTTTAAAATATAATGTTAAAAATAGGGGTTTCCATTTGAGAAAATCACTTTGACCTTCAAATAACCTTAATTGATTTCAAGGTCAAAACTGATATTGCAAGAAGATAGCCTCTATAGTCCTGTGCAACTTTTGTTAGAACAATTTTTTTGTATTTCGTTAACTTTTCGGAGGTTTCGGGGTGGACAGATTAAAATGTCTTACCTTGTATATTTAATTTAAGTGATATAAATAGGAGAGAGAGGTTTTGGAACTAGAATCTTCCAATTATAAAGTAGAAATTATGAAAAGAACAGGAGTTTTAAGCAAAAGGGAAATCAGCTTGGAAGATGGGGAGAAACACGTAACGGGCTGGTTTAAGAAACTAGAGACGAAAGAATGAAGAAATCAACTCAAGATGAAGCCAAGTTATCTAAACGTACAAGTAGAAGGAAATTGGTATAAGTGGAATGAAATTGAAGGAAGACTAATCGGGCTGCAAGAGGAGAATTCCTTTCAGTGTACATCAAAAAGAGCAGGGCTGCAAGAAGAAGACAGAGAATAGTAGGAATTAAGAAAACGAAGGAAAGGTATGAATAAAAAAAAGTAAGGAAAAAAAATAGGTTTAGTATTGTAACTTGGAACTTTACGGAGAATGGTAAAATCAGGTATGTGTGAAATTTTGTAGAGCAATTTAATATATTTTTGCAAGAAACGTGATTAAAATTGAAGAATAAAAGAAAGGCACTAAATAGGTGAGACCATAAATTTGTATAAAAAGCGAACGCAACACAAAGAATAAATTGATCCATTACATTATGAACCAAGTCTTGGCTGGATATCATTAAACTCACTATTGGATTAGTGAAAAAGTACCCGTGTTTTTTCTTCCATCATTTGCAATTCTTTATAAAAATTATTTAAACAAATAGATAAATTTCTAATTTTGAAAAAACAAAAACGGTAATCGATTCTACGGGAAAAATCATGAAGGAAACTTCCGTGACTTTCTTTGTCGGACTTCATATTGTTAATATAAAAATGGTATAAAAAAATACATCTTCATAGAAACAGCAAACTTTGTCAAATTCTAAACCGAATCTAGGCTTTTATATTTTTTTTTTTGTATTTATCGTTAATTTATTTATCTTACTATACCTATCTAACCCCTCTAACACACTCTAATCCTCTTTCTATCTGCTTTACTTTTTGTTTTTTACTCTTCTACCATACTAAGTTTTAATTTATATTCTGTTTCCCAAATTTCTTTATTCAAGTTTTATCTACTTAATTGGGTTAAACCTTCTCCTTATATACAAGGTGGGCTATTTTAATCGATGCATCCGAATTTCTCGGTTTCTAAAAGGCAATACAAAAAAATTATTTAGACAAAAAGTTGTTAATGACAAAGGGGGCCACCTATCTGTGCAATTAGTTTTGACCTTGAACTTCATTTTCAAGTCATTTGAAGGTCGAACTAATTCTTTTTAACGAAAACCTCTACTTCACTCCAGATTCGAGAAGAGGAGGAAATTAAACGTTCGAAATATCAATAAAATTTTCTTTCGTGATCTTGAGAAGATTATTTTAAGGTGGAAAATTTAAAAAGCTGGGCGACAACTATTTTTTTTAATTTTATGACAGAATAATCAACACAAGGGCACCTTAGTGATAAATACCGAATCCAAGTATGAAATCGTCCTTGAAAAGATTGACCTTGAGATAATTTTTCTCGGTCGTTCGAAGGTCAAGAAGGGTTTTATAGTGGAAAATTTTTTTCTTGATACCCAATTCAAGAAGACGCATAAAATTTGGCTCTAGAGTTAAGATTTCAGTTGTTCTTGTTGATTTGACCTTCTAAAGGGCACGTCAAGGTCAAATGATAGAAATTTACTTACTATCTATTCATTTTACTTCTTTGATAGAATCTACGTTTTGAAGATATCTTTGACAGATAAGTCTTATTAAATACAACATTAACCTCGACCTTGGGGTCGATTTTTGAGGCCAATTTCAGGTCATAGCATTGCTTTTAAAAATAAACTCGTTTTAGTATTGAAATAAAAAAAAAACATCGTAGAATCTTGTGCGAAATGTTATTTGTTTTCTGCTAACCTTACTTTTAGCATTATCCAAAAACAACGACGTGGACGTAGCACTGACTGTTTCATTTCAGGTAGTCGATTAAAAAATTATCTTAAGGTCAATCTTTCCAAGGACGTTTTTATACTTAGATTCTGTATTATCACAAAGGTACCTTTACTATTATTATTACGTCAGAATATTAAAAAAAACAGCCGTCACTTAGCTTTTCAAGCTTTCCACCTTAAAATAATCTCAGGGTCACGAAAAAAATTTTATTGATATTTCAAACGTGAAATTTCCCCCTCTTCGAATCTGGAGTCGAATAAAGGTTTTCGTTTAAAAAAAAATTAAGTTGACCTTTAAATGACTCTGAAAATGAATTTCGAGGTCAAAACTAATAGCACAGGTAGTGGCCCCCTTAGTCCTGAACAACTTTTTGTCTGAATCATTTTCTTTTTATTACCTCTTAGAAATCAAGAGATTCGGATGCATCAATTAAAATGGCCCACCTTGTATAGAAGGAGAAGGTTTAACCCAATTGCGTGGATGGAAAAACTTAAATAAAGAAATTTGAAAAACAGAATATAAATTAAAACTAGTATGGTAAAAGAGTAAGAACCGAAAAGTAAAGCAGATAGAAAGAGGATTACAGAGTGTGTTAGAGGGGTTAGATAGGTTTAGTAAGATAAATAAACTAACAATAAATTCAAAGAAAAAATATAAAAGTGATGATATTTAGAAATGAAGAGAATAGAAATAAAAAGAAAAAGAACAGTTTAAATATAAAAGAGAAAATCTAGAGATAGTTAAAAATTGTAAATACTTGGGCTTTCGACTGTCGACAAACAATTCTCACAATTTTCATCTAAGACAAATAAAAAGTGAAGTTCAAAAAGTAATTAATACGGTGTTGGGCTCAACAAAGAGAGCAAGAATAAAAGAACTGGAAAAGAGACTTATTTATATGACATTATTGCCATGTCAGCCAAGATGTACGGAGTGGAGATATGGGGTTGACAGAAAAGAGAAAAGATATAAAGGATCCAAGGCAAGTTTGTTAAGATGGGAATGGGCTGACATACAAATAGATTAAATTATATTTAGAGAATGGAGGCAGGAAAAAGAAGCAAAGCAAATGAAACGAGACGGAAGGCACCAAATCACTTCATTTAAGTTCAAAAAATGGAGGGGAGATAGCCCCTTATCTACTTGAGAGAGAAATTAAGAGTTATAATAAACAACTATCCAATAAAATGAGAAAAAGTGATGGAGAAATCATTCATAGAGATAACATAAAAGATGGGTAGTATACAAGAGATATGTTTAATAGAAGATATAGAAAAAATAAAGATATAATAAGGATGTATAAGGAAAGGAGTAGGGCCAATGTAAGACCAAGAGATTGGGATGGATTGGGCGAAAATAGATGAATCAAGTTATTGGTAGGGATACAAAACGATAAAGAAACGATTTCCGAACGAAGAATACTAGGAAAACAAACAATTTATTTGGATAAACTTGGGAAACTCAGTAAACAAAGGATTCAAAAGTATTAAATGCAGAATACATAAGCAGAAAAATAAAACTTAGAAAATTATTTAGAGATGTAGAAAAAGCCAAGGAGGAAATTCATAAAAGGCGGGTAGAGGAAACAAAAGGAATATAAGAAATTTCAAAAGACAAACCAATATCAAGCATATGCAATTGCAGTAGAGCCTTTGAAAATTGAGCGAAATCAAGCACTGAAGAAGAACACAAATAATCACCCTGGTTAACTTACAAGGAAACCACCCCAACCCGACCCCACCGATTTTAATAATTTTTAGACACGTTGTAATACTCAAAAAAATATTTCACACCTGTTATTTTTTATCGGCTGACACCCACTTTTAAAAGGTGAAATCCACCCCTGAAAACTGCCACAAAAAATCGTTTTTCTAATATATCTCTGCATCTAATAAATATTTTTAAATAAAATCAATGCCAAAATATTTCTAATAAGTAGGCGCTTCTACTGATATAACTTTAACACCAAGAGGTTGCAACCCCTTTTTCTATAGCAGTCAAAATTCTATTTTTTTTTGCTATTTTGCGATTCAAAATCTGTTAAATAAGGTCAAGTGGGTTAAAAACTGCATTTATAATGAGAAAATAAGAAATTAAAATTGACGTATTTCGGGGTTTTTTGAGAAAAAATTTTTTGGGGGTGTGTTACCCCTAAAAACCACCTCTACCAAATCACAAGCAGGTTAACCCACCGAACCCTGGCCACAGTGTGTCTATTAATTATTTGTTCTGTTATATGTACCATATGACAAGCGAAATATATTAGATAACCAAGCTACCTCTAACCTCTAACCCCTAACCTCAAAAACCCAAAAAACCACCCCTATCAAACCACAAGCAGGTAAACCCACGTAACCCTGGCCACAGCATGTTTATCTATTATTCTTTTAACTAAATATATCCTACATCACAAGCGAGCTATGTCCGCAGAAATCCGACCTTTAACCCCTAACCCGCCCAACCCCAAAAAACCTCCTCTACTAAACCACAAGCAGGCTACCTTAACTAATCCCTGCCACAACATAGTTAGTAATTATTTTTTCGGTTATTAAATATATCCCATATCACAAGCGAACTATATTAGCTAACCAAACTACTCCTAACTCCTAACCGTTCAAAATCCAAAAAACCACCCCTATCAAACCACAAGCAAGCTAATCCATCTTAACCTGGCCCCAGCGTGTTTTTTGATGATTTCTTTTTTTTTAAATAAATATATTCTGCATAATAAGCAATTTATGACAGCAAACCATTGTACCCTTAACCCAATGAATCCCTAAAGAACACCCTTACCAACCCACGAGTAGGCTACCGCCCTACACCCTGACCACAGCGGCGTTTATCGCTCATTTCTACTTAAAATAATTGTAAAATCGAAACCTGGGATGAGAAAAGTCACGTCTAAAAATAAGTATCTAAGGTAATACGTTGTCTTATTATTTTCAAATGAACTTTCTTAAAAGTGATTCTCATAAAAGACTATATTTTTGACTCATATATAAATTAAAATGTATTATTTGACATAGTTTTCACAGTAATGATAATCTTCAAAGAAGTGCTTGAAACATAATGACGTTTTACACCAACCCCATCGTATTATTGCAACATTCTTACATCCTTCTACTTCGCAGTTGACATTACAAGATTCTTTAAAACTAAAATCAACAGGATTATCAGTTTTATCTGGTTTTTGAGTAATATAGCCGCTTTTATACCAGGAATATTTGAAAATATCCGTATATCTCGGTGAAGAAAACTGGTTATGTACCAGCGATTGTAATGTTATAGTGTTATTTCTTACATGTAAATTCAAGTCATAATCCATCAGCATTACTTGATCTGAGAATTGCCTTACGAAATTGAAGACTCTTCTTTCAATTTACAATAATAGCAAATAATAAATTATGGTGCCATTTCAAAAAATATGTTTGAAATTTAAAAAACTGAGCCTGTTACAAGATTTTTAAAGGGTACCCACACAGCATGAATTAATTCTGAATTAATTCTGAATTAATTCATAATATAATAAAATTATTTCAGAATTAATTATGTATTAATGCTATGTCCGCTTTTTGATTCCTTCAAAATTAATTTATAAAATAATTATAAAATAATTCCAAAATTATTGAGGAATCATTTTATAAAATAATTCTGTAATAATATTCGAATTATATATATATATATATATATATATATATATATATATATATATATATATATATATATATATATATATATATATATACATATATATTTATACATATATTTACATTCGAAATAATTTATTATTTGCTATTATTGTAAATTGAAAGAAGAGTATTCAATGTTTCGCCATTTCAAAAACGGAATGAGTGTTATATATTAAAATTTCAATGTATTAATTTTATATTTATTGTAATTTAGTGTAATAATATAATGTATTGTTCTGTTATTTTTCGTTTAAAGAATAATTTATAACAAAGTTTGATTAGACTACTACTATCATTATTGCTCTTTTAAGAAAGTTATAATGTTCACAAAGCATACGTTATCTGCATTTTAATCTAATCCATGTTTCGAGAAAGATAATTTCTTGTATAAACATCATTGGGGAAAACATCCGGCTTGCATTTGATAAATAATAACAGTTCAACTAAAGTGAATTATTTATTGTGCTGGATGTATAAACACATTTACTTGTATTTTTATATGAAATTTTTTTAGCACAAGAATATTATAAATAAAAATAAGAAGAAAATTTTTTGATTACTACGTAAGTATTTATGTCACTTTTCACGTTTAATTTTAATCACATGTTTTGATTTGTAAAACAAAATATGTATTAGACTAGGTTTTTTTTAATACTCTACAACTGCGAAAAAAATATTTATTTATTGCTTTTAGATTTAATTATGAAGGTTAATGCTTTGAACGTATTGAATTTATTACTCGCATATTTTCAAAACTTATAAATACAAGCAGAGTGAGCCTTCAATGAGTCTTCGTAGAATTCGGACGTATTTGTAAACACGGTCTCTCGATCGCTCGCGAGTTGGCTTTGATTTAGACACAGCGTTGTGCCTTATCGCGATTTCGCGATTTCGCTCAAAATTGAGCGAATTAAGTGACAGACGCGAGAATCATAACTCGTGTAGTTCAATCTAAGGGGAGTTTCTCCTCACAAAAACTAAAAAAATAAGAAATCATGAGTGTTTCTGGTAGCAGGGACATTCAAATTCAAAGTTCCAACAACATGACTCAATCCCCGCCCACGTCACAACGTCTTAGCTATTCTAAAGCAGTGCAAAAAGAAACGTGTCCTACAAGGAATCAAGCTATTATATTGGATTCTATAGAAGGTCTCACCATTAGGTATTATGCACTGGCCATAGGTGGAATTATTGATCCTGTCAACATGCTTTTTATATCACGAATTTCGCACAATAGAGTTTGTATATATTTGAATTCGGAGGAAAAAGCGGACGAAATAGTGAACAATCATAAACATGTAAATATTAAGAACTTTTCTTTAGAAATCAGACCTCTTAATTCTAAAACAAAACGAATTTTAATTTCCAATGTGCATACTTCTATACCCAACACAGCTATTATAACGTTACTGGAAAAATATAATGTTTCGCTAAAATCTCAAATCACATGTCTGAAAACAGGCTTGTATGATCCCGGATATACACTCTGACAAAAAATTATCCGGAAATTTGAAATAAAACGCAAAAATATTAAACTTCTTTAATATTTATTGAGTCTCCTTCAAAATATGCTCCATTTGAAGCGATACACATGTGCCAACGTTTTTTCCAATTATGGAAACATTTTTTATAGGCGCTTTCAGGGATGGCCTTCAGCTCCTTCTGCGAAATTTCTTTTATGGCGTCTATGGAGTCAAATCTGGTTCTCCGGAGCGGTAATTTCAGTCTGGGGAAAAGAAAAAAGTCACACGGAGCTAGATCAGGCGAATAAGATGGCTGGTCGATGGTATTTATCGAGTGTTTGGTCTTAAAATCGTTAATAATCGTGGCTCGATGAGATGGTGCGTTATCGTCATGCAAAATCCACGAATTGTTTTGCCACAAATCCGGCCGTTTACGGCAAATATTTTTACGCAAATGTCTCAAAACAGTTAAATAGAAGTCCTTATTGACCGTTTGACCTTATGGAACGAATTCATGATGAACCACACCACGAATATTGAAGAAAACAATAAGCATCGTCTTGATTTTCGAACGACTTTTGCGAGGTTTTTTCGGTTTCGGCTCATTTTTTCTCACCCATTCCGATGATTGTTGGCTCGTTTGTGTGTCGTATTTATAGACCCATGTCTCGTCACAAGTTATGATCCGTCCCATGAACGTGGGATCAGAATTCGCACGATCCAGCATGTCTGCAGCTACCTGCAACTGGTACTGTTTTTGAAGAAAGTTCAGCTCTAACGGAACGAGCCGAGCGGCGATGCGCTACATGCCCAATTGGTTCACCAAAATCAAACGACCGGTTTCACGAGAGATGTTGAGATCACGAGCTATCTCTCTAACACTGGCATGACGATTTTCAAGCACAATTTCTTTGATTTTTTCGACGTTATCGTTGGTTGAAGAGGTCGACGGTCGTCCTGAACGAGGCAAATCTTCGACGATTTTCCGACCGTTTTTAAAGGCTTTGTACCATTCGTACACTTGGGTTTTCGATAAAACAGAGTCTCCATAAGCCTTTTCCAGCATTCGCAACGAGTCAGCACACGAAATTTCGTTCAAAACACAAAATTTCAGACAACCCCTTTGTTCAATATTTTTTTCCATTGTAACATTCGCAGGCTACCACTGAGGTTGACTGGTTTCAACAGCTGTCGTAAACAAACTAGTTGACAGACCGCACTCATGTTTGGCATAGTAATTACGGACAGTCCTACCAACATACAGAAACTTCAAATACTTAAAAATACTCAACGCGGGTAATTTAAATGAGAATTTCCGGATACTTTTTTGTCAGAGTGTACACACTTACTTAGTCATAGACGACAATTCTATATTGATCCTGACGATGTAAACAAAATTCCTCAATCTTGTCAACTTGTATATGATAACGTAACTTATTGGATTTACTTTTCAAGTGAAAAGCTTTCTTGCTTCCTCTGCAAAAAAGAGGGACACTTGGCTAAATTTTGAAAAAATATTGACAATACCGAATGAGTTTCTTCTGCAAATCTATCGCAAAATGATGAAACCCCCACTACTCTATCTTTAGCCAAACAAACTACAACCACTGACTCTCCACCTTTAGAAAATAATAATCAATGCTCCGACAACATTCAAGAACAAACTATGGATACTTCCGACACACACGTTAATAGAAAACGTCCTTTACCTTCATCTTCGTCGACTAGCGAGCCTTCAGCAAATTTAGATAAATCTTTACTCTACACAGTTCAACAGAAGGACGAAACTCTTCCACATACACATGATCTCAGAACGTTCAAACAACCGAAAAAGAAAGTTAAACCCCAGACACGAGACACTTTAGAAGATATCATCATTCAACTCCAACCTGCTGTAAAATTTTTTAAAGAAAACAAAACATTTACTGACGTTGACTTTCACTGTTTAGCTAAATTTTCAACTAATTCTTTTGGCAAATCAGATTTGTATACCATTGCACAAGAATACTCGCTCTCTCTCTCTCTCTCTGTTGATTCACTTATTGACACACTCAGGTAAATTTACGATCATCTAGAACACAAAAGGCTTAAACACCGCGTTACAAGAATTATTAAAAAATTGGACAACCCCAGCACTGCTGACTCCAGTTCCATAGAAACATCGGCTAAAGAATTAGATATATAGCCACCTCCACACCTCACATTTTACAATGGCCTCAAGACACACATCAAAAATAAAGTTATTTTATTGGAATCCAAGAAGCATTCGTCTGCGCAAAGAGGAAAGAAATTCTACGTATCTCATCAACAGTTGACATTATTGCATGTGTTGAAACATGGCTCAATGACTACACAGCTGTATTTAATATTCCAGGTTTTAAATGTTATAGAAAAGATAGAAAACATTCCACTGGTGGAGGCATCATTTTATTTATCCGTAATGATATTGCATATACGGAGATTACAAACATTCTATCTCCGGATCCCTCTGTCGAAATTTATGGTTTACACTTTACTAACATAACTCCAAATTTTGATTTTTTTGTTTGCTATAGAGCACCTGAATTAACACTGTCTCTTCATCAGTAGAACTCTATCTTTTCTAACTTCAATCCCCATAATTATTATATATATTTGTTGGCGACTTTAACGCGCATAATTCTGCTTGGAATTGCAATATTACTGATACTAATGGAAGACATTTATACGATTGTATTCAAGATCATCAATTGTTTATTCATAACACCAACTCCTACTCTCGTTTTGACAAAAACACTTTTTCAAATATTGATCTTATTCTTTCAACAAGTAGAATTGCTGATAAAATTAATATCAAAATCGGTGAAGAAACATGGGGATCCGACCACTATCCTTTTTTTATCGATCTTAATGCTGATAAAACTGTCTTCAGAAAAAAATCTCTTAGACTCTACTCCAAAAAAACTGAATGGCCCTCGGTTGCATCTTATCTTGAATTAAACTACTCGCGATCTCTTTCTATGGAATATGATAGCCTTTCCTCTAGCGCAAAATACAATGTATTTATTAATACTATTACAGAAGCTATTTCTTATAACACTCCAGCAAAGAAAAACGTTTATCCTAATATACACAAAAACCCCACCCCATGGTGGGATGAAGAGTGTAATGCTATCATACTGCAAAGAAAGATTGCCTTCCAAAAATGGAAAAACAGTCTCAGTCTTCATGACTTCATTGACTACAAAAAACTTGTTGCCATATCTAGGAAAATTTTTAAGTTTAAAAAGAAACACAAATACAAAGACTTTGTAAAAAGTATAAATTTTAACACTGACCCTCGGTATGTATGGAATACGCTTAAAATTTTCAAGAATAAATGGGTTAAAATCGATCCATCGCATACACCGGAACACCTACAAACAGATAATCAAATTCTTACTTTAAATAAAATTTGTCCCCCTTGGGTACCTACTAACCCTGACATACTCCCAGAATGCAAACCCAATGCTTTTTTAGAATTGGAATTCAATTTCACCGAGTTCAACATGGCTTTAAACGCCCGGAAATCACAATCTTCCCTCGGTGTGGATGGTTTTGACTATCTTGTAATAAAAAATCTGCCTATTCAGTACAAGCTTGTCTTACTAGATATATTTAATGAAATGTATCGTACTAGCGACTTTCCTCCGTCCTGGAAACACTCATATGTTCATCTTATCAAAAAGCCCGATGGTAAAACTTATCGCCCTATCGCCCTAACCTCCAGCTTTAGCAAAATATTTGAAACTATGGTCAAAAATAAGTTCGAATGGTGGATTGAAACATCAAACATCTTACCCACCAGTCAAAGCGGATTCCGCAAGGGACAATTTTGCTATGACAATTTAACTAATCTTACCCTTGACATATTAAATGCTTTTAAAAATAATAAAGAAATGTACGCTATATTTTTAGATATTTCTTCTGCCTTTGACAATGTTAATATCGAAATCCTCATCGAAAAACTGGCTGATATCGGCTGTCCTTTTCGATTTACTAAATTCGTGAAATTCCTTACCTACGAAAGATGCATTCACTCCAGTGTAGACAATGCTATAAGACTGGCCTATAAAGGGGTTCCACAAGGCGGTGTCCTTAGCCCTTTGCTATATACTATTTATGTCTCCAATATATTACATAAAACTTCATCTCGGATTTCTGTTTACCAATTTGCTGACGACATCGCTCTATTTTCAACAAATAAATCCTTTCTCGGAAAATCAACTCACACACTTTAAGTCAACTTAAAGTCCCTAGGTCTTGACATTGCCCCCCACAAATCTGTATTTATTCACTTCAACAATAGAAATATTCTTCCAGGACAATCCGAAATCACAATCAGTAACTACAACATTAAATCCAGTGAATATACCCGATTCTTGGGTGTATTTTTTGATTATAAGCTATCATTTTCTACCTACATCAACAAGCTGCAAAATAAATGTTGCAAATCTCTAAATATTTTGAAATACTTACAAGGTATTTGGTGGGGCGCAGACCCCCAGTCGCTCATCACGGTTTATAAGAGTCTTATACGGAGTATTATAGAATACGCCAGTTTCATTTACTTCCTTACTCGAAAAAATATTGCATATAAACTTGAACAAATTCAATTTGCTGCCATACGACTAGCTCTCGCTTTTCGTAAAACTACTCCCACCAATAACTTAATTGCCGAATCCAAGCTACCCTTTATTGCTGAGAGAACTAAATTTATCTGCCTCTCGTACTTATCTAAAGCTCTATCTAATGAAAACTTATCTAGTCACAAAACCATTATTAACCACCTCAAAAAATCCTCAAAATGGAACAATAAACGAAAAAGGCTCATAGAAGAATGTATTCATGAATATAAAGACGCTATCCCTCATTTATATAAAACCAAGAAATTTAATCTATATACTCATGATTACAAAACAGTCACATGCTCTATCTCCTATTACAAACTCACTAAACTCTCTAACGACAACCCAGCAGCTCTTCCTCATGAAGCATTCACCAACACCAATCATAATAATACCATTAATATCTTCACAGATGGTAGTAAGAGTCCTCTATCCCCTTTCGTAGGCACCGTATGTTTATGCCAAAAACTTAATATTACAGTTACTAGATCTTTAAGTAAAAACACCTCAATTTTTACCGCTGAAAGTATCTCATTAAATGACGCTCTAGATATTGCACTTTCAAACTCCAACTCAGCAAATTACATTTTTACAGATGCATTAAGCGTTCTACATAGCCTACAAAACATGAAAATCACTGTCAGAATCAACCCATACATATTAGAAATTAAAAAAAAATATCTTGAATTTATCAACTCCAAAACTGACTCAGGCTCCATTCACTATGCTGGGTTCCTTCCCATACAGGTTTTCAAGGTAACGATGAAGCAGATCATCTAGCAAAAAATTCAAGTCTCTCTGAAGCCTTCTGTCACTCATTTAAAACCCCCTTTGCGAATTTTCGAGAACGCTACAAAAAAAATATGTTTTTCAGATCTACCACATTTATTGAAAAAGCAAGTGCACACAAAGCCAAATTATATTTTCAAAACTTTTATGCTAAACAAAGCAAGCCTTGGTTATTTAATAAACGTATTCCGCGTGAACTTCTAGTCACGATCAATCGTTGTAGATCCAACCACTATAATTCAGCTGCATCTCTTGCTAAAGTAAATATTGTAAGTGATCCTAAATGCGAATGCGGTATTGTAGAACAAGATCTTGATCATGTAATCTGGCGCTGCCCTTTATACCAAACACAAAGAACAAAACTACTAAATTAGTTGTATACACTTCATATATATTTTCCAATTAACTTTGCTATGCTACTAGTTAAACCAAACATACCAGCGTGCGCTTTTATAGTTTCATTCTTTCAATCTTGTAATCTTAATGTTTGATGTTCAATCTCTGCTTATTAACCTTATATTAAAAATGTAAATATTGTATATTATTTGTTACCTACTCTGTATAGCAATTAAAATCTCTAACAAAGATTCTAAAGCTTCCAATAAAAAAAAAAAAAAAAAAAAATACAAGCAGTAAGATTAATTTCAAAGAAATTGAATTATCAGAGAAATTAAAACAAATATTAATAAATGCAGCACACGAGTTCAATGATGTGGACATGATTGTTGAAGAAACGTTGGATTTCCATGAAGAATATAAAGATAGTGATGCTCAAATAGTCGAAGATAAAATACAACATCATTTCCCTGATCCAAAATTTGCACCAACGAATCATTGTACAAATGATGTTGAAGAAGTATCATTTGAATAGAAAAATAATGCCGTAGAATATTGGAGAAGCGAAAAAAAGAAAAAAAATTTAAAATTAGAAACTGTAAGTAATAGATTTAAAAAAGTTTCATCAATAAGTCAACTTAAACGTTGGACCAAAACAATAAATAAAGGTGGTACTAATCAAGAAAAAATTGCCCGAATCTGCCAGTATACATTAGACAATTTCAAAGCAGCTATTGAAGCTGGTTCGATGGTGCATGACAAGAATATACGTAAATAGGCGTTACAAGCACAAAAAGAACTCGGCTCAGAAGATGTAAGATTCAAAGCTTCTGCGAATTGGATATTATAGTTTAAAAAAGCTTATAGAATTGTATCCAGAAAAATAAATAAATTTATTACTAAAAAAACATTAGAAGGTGCTTCAGAGCTTCAAGTTAGTGCGGAAGCTTTTGTTGCTGACGTAAAATCGTGTACAAGGTCTGGCTATTAAATAACGACACGCGCGCCTAGAGGGCGCCGTAGAGGGGTGGGGATAAAAACGAGTAGTGCGTTTGGTATCTAGATATCTTGTCTATGCACGTACCAAATCACGTTCTCGTCACTACTATTGTATTTGTGCAGTAGCGGTTTAAAACTAACGTGTTTCTTTCTCGTGCCAAAAACCATGTGTGACGAAACACAGGAGCAACGTATCAATCTCGAATTTCTCGTTAAATTAAAAAAAACTTTGACTGAGTGCTGTAAATTGTTGCAAGAGGCCTATGGGGACAATTCTCTATCTCGTGTGCGTGTTTTTGAGTGGTGTAAGCGCTTCAGTGAGGGCCGAGTGAGCACTGAAGATGACCAACGCCCAGGTCGCCCTGTCACTGTTTCAACTCCGGAAACAGTGACCAAAATCAACCAAATTGTGCGTGCAGATCGTCGAATGAGCATCTGGATGATTGCCGAGGCTCTAAACGCCGATAAAGAAACGGTTAGACAAATGTAACACGAGGAATAACACATGACAGAAGTCTGTGCGAAGTTGGTGCCAAAAAGTCTGATTCCTGACCAAAAGCTCTTGCGTCAACAGGTCTGCTCAGATTTCCTTGAAAGGTTAAAAAAAGATTCCGGACTGATGAAAAACATTATTACTTGGGACAAAACGTGGATTTTTCAATACGATGTTGAAACAAAGCGGCAATCGATGCATTGGAAGACGCCTGAATCGCCCAGAATCAAAAAAGCAAGGATGTCCAACTCAAAATTCAAGGCAATGTTGATCGTTTTTTTCGACATTAACGGTATCGTGATGAGTGAATGGGTTCCAGAGGGTCAGACTGTCAACCAGACTTACTATTTGTCAGTTTTGGCAACACTGCGAGAACGAGTTTGTAAGAAACGGCCTGAGTTGTGGAAGAACAACTCGTGGATTTTGCACCAGGACAACGCACCTGCCCATAACGCGCTATCTATGTAGCAGTATTTGGCCGGTAAGCGCACTCCAGTGCTCGAACACGCGCCGTACTCGCCAGATTTGGCACCGTGCGACTTTTTTTTGTTTCCGAAGATAAAATCTGCTTTGAAAGGGACTCGATTTGAATCGATGGAAGCGGTAAAGCAAAAAACGGCAGAGCTCATGAAGGCCCTCACCAAAGAAGACTTCCAGCACTGCTTCGATCAATGGAAAAAACGTATAATAATGCAATAATATTAGGTGTAGTAGAAAGTAATCCATTATTTTGCCAATAGATGGCTTTAGTAGTCTGTATCTCCCGTTGTAAGAGTGCGATCGGGTTACACTAGATGGCGTTAGAAAGATAAGATTTCGTACTAAAAAAGCTTCCGATACAGTTTTGTGATTGCTTGACCCAGTATTTTTTTAACACGCGTCAAAGATGGACACCAACAAAGAGAAAATACGCCATATTTTACAGTTTTTCTTCGATAAAGGCGAAAACGCAAGCCAGGCAGCTGAAAATGTTAATAGTGTTCATAGTCCTGATACTATAACAGCCAATCGCGCGCAATTTTGGTTTCGTCGATTCCGTTCCGATAATTTTGACGTCAAAGATGTACCACGCTCTGGAAGGCCAATTGTCGAAAATGTCGATAAAATAATGGAAATCATCGAGTCCGACCGTGACGTAAGCACTGTTTCGATTGCCCAGGAGCTAAACATTGCACAAAAAACCGTTTAAAACCACTTAAATGAGGCTGGATACAAAAAGACGTTCGATGTATGGGTGCCACACAAGTTATCGCAAAGAAACCTCATGGACCGAATTTCCATCAGCGAATCGCTGCTGAATCGCAACAATATCGATCCATTTCTGAAGCAGATGGTTACTGGTGATAAAAAGTGAGTCACTTACGACAACGTCAAGTGACAACGGCCGTGGTCAAATCGCGTTGAGCCGGCGCAAACGGTGGCTAAGCCAGGATTGACAGTCAGGAAGGTTTTGCTGTGTGTTTGGTGGGACTGGCAGGGAATTATCTACTATGAGCTGCTCCCCTACGGCTGAACTCTTAATTCAGACCTGTACTGTCAACAATTGGACCGTCTGAAAGAAGCAATCGCCCAGAAGCAGTCAGCTTTGGCCCATAGAAGAGGATTTGTGTTCCATCAGGACAACGCCAGGCCGCATACATCAATAGTGACTCGCCAGAAGCTCCGGAAGCTTGGTTGGGAAGTTCTTATGCATCCACCTTATAGTCCGGACCTGGCATCAAGTGATTACCACCTGTTCCTGTCTATGACGAATGATTTTGCAGGTAAAAAATTCGCCACAAGAGAAGATTGTGAAAATCGGCTGTCCCAGTTTTTTGACAATAGGGACAGGGGTTTCTGCGAGAGAGGCATTATGAAATTACCTTAAAAATGGCAACAAGTTATCGAACAAAACAATGCACATTTGACCTAAATCGTATCATTTAATCTATGCTAAATAAAACCGTCAATTTAATGCAAAAATAATAGATTTCTTTTAACTACACCTAATATAAAAAAATATTCCATAGCAACATTTTATTTATTTCAGAGTACTTCAAAATTTGTTAAAAGAAGTATTTTATCCGCATGTTGGTCCTCAATTAACTCTTTTACTTGATTTTTGGAGGGGACATTTTTTAATCTATAATAAATTTTATTGGATAACACTCATTCCGTTTTCTAAATGGCGAAACATTGAAGACTCTTCTTTCAATTTACAATAATAGCAAATAATAAATTATTTCAAATATATATATGTATATATATACATATATATGTATATAATACGAATGTTATTACAGAATTATTTTATGAAATCATTCCTCAATAATTTTGGAATTATTTTATAATTATTTTATGAATTAATTTTCAAGGAATCAAAAAGCGGACATAGCTTTAATACAGAATTAATTCTGAAATAATTTTATTATATTATGAATTAATTCAGAATTAATTCAGAAATAATTCATGCTGTGTGGGTATCCCTAAAAATCTTGTGACAGGCTCAGTTTTTTAAATTTCAAACATATTTTTCGAAATGGCACCATAATTTATTATTTGCTATTATTGTAAATTGAAAGAAGAGTCTTTAATTTCGTAAGGCGATTTTCAGATTAAGTAATGCTGATGGATTATGACTTGAATTTACATGTAAGAAATAACACTATAACATTACAATCGCTGGTACATAACCAGTTTTCTTCACCGAGATATACGGATATTTTCAAATATTCCTGGTATAAAAGCGGCTATATTACTCAAAAACCAGATAAAACTGATAATCCTGTTGATTTTAGTTTTAAAGAATCTTGTAATGTCAACTGCGAAGTAGAAGGATGTAAGAATGTTGCAATAATACGATGGGGTTGGTGTAAAACGTCATTATGTTTCAAGCATTTCTTTGAAGATTATCATTACTGTGAAAACTATGTCAAATAATACATTTTAATTTACATATGAGTCAAAAATATAGTCTTTTATGAGAATAACTTTTAATAAAGTTCATTTGAAAATAATAAGACAACGTATTACCTTAGATACTTATTTTTAGACGTGACTTTTTTCATCCCAGGTTTCGATTTTACAATTATTTTAAGAAGAAATGAGCGATAAACGCCGCTGTGGTCAGGGTTGAGGGCGGTAGCCTACTCGTGGGTTGGTAAGGGTGTTTTTTAGGAATTCATTGGGTTAAGGGTACAATGGTTTGCTGTTACAAATTGCTTATTATGTAGGATGTATTTATTTAAAAAAAAAGAAATCATCAAAAAACACGCTGGGGCCAGGTTAAGATGGATTAGCTTGCTTGTGGTTTGATAGGGGTGGTTTTTCGGATTTTCGAGGTTAGGAGTTAGAGGTTAGGGGTAGCTTGGTTATCTAATATATTTCGCTTGTCATATGGTACATATAACAGAACAAATAATTAATAGACACACTGTGGCCAGGGTTGGGTGAGTTAGCCTGCTTGTGATTTGGTAAAGGTGGTTTTTAGGGGTAACACACCTCCAAACAATTTTTTCTCAAAAACCCCGTAATATGTCAATTATAATTTTTTATTATTTCGTTATAAATGCAGTTTTTAACCCACTCGACCTTATTTAACAGATTTTAAATCGCAAAATAGCAAAAAAAATAGAACTTTGACTCCTATAAAAAAAGGAGTTGCAACCCCTTGGTGTTGAAGTTATATTAGTAGAAGCGCCTACTTATAAGAAATATTTTGGCGTTGATGTTATTTAAAAATATTTATTAGATGCAGAGATATATTAAAACGATTTTTCGAGGTGGTTTTCATGGGTGGATTTCACCCTTTAAAAGTTGAATCGGATGTCAGCCGATAAAAAAAAACAGGTGTCGGATATTTTTTTGAGTATTACAACATATCCAAAAATTATTAAAATCGGTGGCGTCGGGTTGGGGTGGTTCCCTTGTTAGTGTAGGTGGAAATAGGTAAGAGAGAAGGAGAAAATATGGATAAATTATATAAAGATAGGTAAAATAAGGAAAAATGTACTTATAAAAGATAGGTTAAATAAGGAAAATTTACAAAACCGAAATGTCATAAACAATAGTTGTAATAATAGTTGTTAGTTAGAGTTAAGGTAAAATTTAAAAATACATCATCAAAAAGCGAAAAATAAATGTTATGAAGTATTGTGAGATATGTTAAAATAGAAGTAAATAAAAGAGTGGGAGGTAAAATGATGTGTAATAATCTGTACTGTAAAAAAATAAATAAGTGCCAAAATAATTTTTTTTTTTTTAATCACTATACGTTGAGTTTTTATTGTGTAAAGATTTATCGGCTTAAGAGATGAAGTTACAAGTCACTAATATATCAAACGTTTTTATTAAAACTATACTAGCTTAGATTCACGATAATTAAACCGTTATAACGCATAATTTTGACGCTATTCCGAACATACGCATTTAAACATACAATTTTTCGATACTTTTTTAAGGAAAACTAAAATTTTTTTAATGGTTTTCTTAATAGTAACAAGTCTCGGGTACTTAATCGGGTTTATGAGAGAGAGAAGAGAGAGAAAGAGAGAGAGAGAGATATAGAGAGTCAGAGACAAAGACAAAGACAGAGAGAAATTGCGATTACCCACGAACAAAATTAAAAATTGTAATTTCTAAAGAATAATTGTTTAAATTATCATTTTGCAATTATGTCCTTCTTTTACCGTTCTATGATTATAAATTTCTTTACTAACCTACGGAAACTACACGTGTTCTTGGTGGCAATTATTTTTTTTTTATTTAAATAATTATTCTTTATTTAATTATTCTTGCATAAATTAATTGCGTAAAATTTGACGAAAAATTTCGTTCTTTTTTGTAATATGCGCCAAATTTTTGATAAAAAACGATCGTGTAATTTAATTTAACGTATTTTTGCGATAAACAATAGGAAATAAACATATGTAAAAATTATGCAAAAAAGAATCATCTCTCTCTCTCTCTCTCTCGCTCTCTCTCTCTAATTCTCACTCTTCCACTTAAATAGAACGCCTTCAAGATAGAGCAGTAGCGTCCACCTCGCGCTAATTCCGAGCAATCGGATTGGCCCAAAGTCGTTTCTGTACGAATGTATAAAAAAGAAAGATCAACCTGCGGAGGACACTCTTGCCGCGATTTTAATTTTTTTCTTCATGAAGTCAAGACGCAATCATTTTGTAAGAACTTCGCAGACCTGGAAAACTTCAACGAGCAGTCAGCCAGCAAGCAGTCTAGCAGTCGAGCCCGGGGAGAAGAAGAAGACATTGGAACCCCAACAATGGAATACAAAGAGAAAGAGAAAGAAAGAGAGGATTTTGTCAAGAGAATAAAAGTGAGTTACCTAAATTGTTGTATTTTTCTTTCTATATTGATGACAGTTTTGGTGAATGTACGTGTTTACTTGCACATGAAGTGGTCTATAATATGCACAGGCCTCGTTCATAATGCGTTGGTTACCCGGGAAGCATTGGACTACCATATTTTTCTTTCTATATTTTCCTCCAAGAGATAGTATTAGCCAGAATCAGCTAAATATCTCTTTCCTAAAATCACTTAGTAGGACCTTTCCAGAACAACATATAGGCCAATGTCGGCCTATAGGTTTATTCATTCTTGCAATTTGTTACCTCTCCTAAAAATCTTGCAATTTATTTCCTCTGCCGTCCCGAGCCCATAAGTTTCGGTGCTTCGGCTCGGAAAAGGCAAAAAAAAAAAGCAGTCCGCGTTATTTTACACGCTGTGGAAACGTCACCCCGACGTTACACCATAAGAACAAAAATACAGTATATTGATATTAAGGGGGGAAATCACAGTAAAATTTTCAATTTTTGGAAAAAAATTTTTTTCGCCTAAAAGGTGCTTTAGGGTCTTAAAAATAATATACCAAATGATGGAACACGGCAAAAGTGTCCGAGTGCCCAAATTTTTCATTCTGCGGTAACGCCACTCAGGTATGGTATCTCAGTACTTAAAACTTTAAACGCGTTTTTCTCAAAACCACTTTTTTTGAGCTCGCCGAAGACATAACTCAAGCAAATCTTTACCGATTAACTTGAAATTTTGACAGTAGCTTCAAAATATCTTTCTCCGCGGAGCTACGTAGGATTTTTTATTTTATATGGCTTAGTTTTTTTTATTGAAGATTTATTGGCGTTTTTTTTTGTTAAAAATTTAACTTTATTTTCAAACATGCACCATTTTGTGAAAAATCAATACATTGAAAAAATCCTACGTAGCTCGCTAGCTGTTGTTATATGAAAACTAAAAAATTTTGGTTTTTTCTTCCAAGTCAAAAATTAAGGAGTCTACGTCTTCGGCCATTGACACGCTTTTAAAAATAGGCGCCTTGGGGCATATGCTGCGCAGCCGCCATTTTTAAATATTTTTTATTGAAAAAATTACATTTTGTACTTTTTTAGTATTGCTATAAAACCTACTTTACAGATTTTCGATTGATACTTTTATTCAGCCAAAATTAATTTCCGAAAATATGCCTATTTTTTTGTGTGCTACTGTGATTTCCCCCCTTAAATGCATAAATGTACCAAAGTTGCATTTCTGTTGGATGACACGAAGAAGATTCAAAAGTCTACAAAGACTTATGCCGATGCCTTACAAGTGAAAAATCCCCACGATGTGTTCGTGACCGAGTCTTTATATATGGGGATGAGTGGGCCTGCGGGTCGTTCGGCTCGGTTCGGTTCGTTTTGGTTTGTTGGTTCGCCCTCGCCATCGCTGTCGCGCGGGCAGTTAGCAATTGCCAGTAGAATTTTAGCATCCGTTTTTTCGCTAGAGAAAAATTAATTTATATTACAAAATCATTTTTAATTTAACGTAAGAAGTCTTCACATTTGAAGTCGAATTTTATTGATAATTTTACAACTTCGCGGGTTTCGACATTTTCGGTTTGTTTTATTTCTTTTGTGAAGTTCAAATAATTATAAAGTTAGAAATTCGTGATGTGTTGTGTAGAAGTAAGTAGCATATTTTCTATTAAAAGGAGAGAGTAATTGGTACCGAGTAGTATGCCAGCATTGTACATCATAGAATTCATCAACGAAAATTATTTTTGAGTAATTTACTGGATTTGGTTAAAAAATTTCTTGATTTATCCAACATATTTTAGTTATTGGACGAGAAACTCCCAATACTAGGCCTTAAGAAGGGAAAAGGGATATTTATACAAACCTATATATATATATATATACCAAGCTGTTCAATAAGTTCTGCGGTTCGATAAGAAAAAACACAATTTTATGGTTTGAAATACACTTTATTATTCAGTGTAGTTTCCCTAAACATCAATACACTTGTTTCAACGAGATTCCAATTTGTGAATTTCATCCCTGAAGTGAAAATCTGGAAGGGCTGCAAAATACGCTTCCACATCTGTTATGACGTTTGATGAAAAACGCTTTTCACGCATGAATTTTTTTAGGTCTGGAAGCCGATGGAAGATGCTACACGCCAAATCTGGTAAATACGGTAGATGCTCTAACAATTCGAACTTTACTTCATGAATTTTAGCCATTGTCAAAATACTCTTGTGACACGGTGCATTGTCCTGATGAAAAAGGAATTTTTTTCTTCTGCAAACCGGGTCTTTTTTCACAAATTTTTTCCTGCAGCTGGTCTAAAAGGTTACAATAATATTCAGAATTTATTGTTTTACCAGTTTGCAAGTAATCCAAAAACAAAATTCCTTTCGCATCCCAAAAAACTGATGCTAACACCTTCTTGGCCGATTTCTGGACACAAACTCGTTTCGGAGCCGAAGAACCAGGTTCACACCACTCTTTAGCCTCTTGTTTTGATTTAGGATCATGGTGATAGACCCAAGTCTCATCCATAGTGATGAATCAACGCACAAAATTCACTTTATCCTTTAAAAAACGCTCTAAATGTTGCTGAGAAAGTCGCATTCGAATGTGTTTTTGTTCCATTGTTAGCGAATGCGACACCCATTGTGCACACAGCTTTCTGAAACCCAATACTTCAGTCAAAATATTGCTTGCACTGCCCAATGAGATGCCAAGGGCTTCTACTAAATCTCTTCTTAAAACACTAGTCACTCGACGATTTTCCAATACGATATCCTGTATTTTTTCTACGATTTCTGGTGTTGTTGCTGTTTTAGGACGTTCGTTCATAAATTTCCTTTGCTTTTAAACCTTCCAAAAATAAAAATTCAATCAATGCACGATACTTCATTTTTTTCATTGTAAAAATATATTGTGACACGTCGATACTAAATGGCTTGTAAACAAAGAATGAAGTAACAGATTAAAATGAAACTTCACATACGTTCATATGAAGAGTGTACCAACATAACAAAACAAAATTTAGGCTAGTAGCAACACTCTCTCTTATCGAACTGCAAAACTATAACAAATATGAAAGGCATAAGCGTTTCCAAGATGGCTGTGAAGACGTTGAAGATGACGAACACCCCGGACGCCCCGGCACATCAACAACCGATGAAAAAGTGGAAAAAGTGAAAGAAATTGTTTTAAACGATCGCCGAATCACAATCAGAGAAGTCGCTGATGATGTTGGCATATTGTTTGGCTCACGCCATAAAATTTTTTTGAATGTTTTGGGTATGAAACGCTTGGCAGCAAAATTTGTTCCAAAATTGTTGAATTTTGAACAAAAACAGCAGCAAATCGAAGTTGCTCAGGAGTCACTAAATGAAGTCAACAACGATGCAGAATTACTGAAACGTGTTATAACAGGTGACGAAACATGGGTTTACGGATATGACGTCGAAACTAAGGCTCAATCGTCCCAGTGGAGGCATTCTGAATCGCCAAGACCGAAAAAGATTCGACAAGCGCGGTCGAACGTGAAGGTTATGCTCACTGTGTTCTTCAATTTTAATGACATAGTGCATCATGAATTTTCGCCACGAGGTCAAACGGTCAATAAGAAGTACTATAAACAATTTTAACGCCGTTTGCGTAAAGCAATCCGAAAAAAACGCTTGGATTTGTGGCAAAACAATTCATGATTTTTGCACTACGATAATGCACCTGCTCACATTACATTGCTTGTTCGTGAATTATTGGCCAAAAACAATACTGTAACGATGCTCCAGCCTCCATATTCACCAGACATGGCTCCGAGTGATTTTTTTCTACTTTCCAAAAATAAAGAAAACCTTAAAGGGCCGTCATTTTACAAGCATAGATGACATTAAAAGCGCATCGCTGAAAGAGCTAAAGGCTATCCCAAAGATTGAGTTTCAGAAGTGTTTCGAGGATTCGAAGAAGCGCTGGCACAAGTGCATAATATCTTATGGGGGCTACTTTGAAGGCAACAGCATTAATGTAGACGAATAAATGAATATTTTGTTCAAAAAACGAAATTCCCGTTATTTTTTTAACACACCTCGTACTCGGCCAGAAGATAGGAAAAAAATCGCGCTCTGTCGACGATTGAAATTATATTGAATACTGTACGCTTTAAAGTCTTGCATATAACATCATGCAATTTTTACATTAGCGTAGCCTTGAGATAGATAAACGCTTAAGTTAGTTTAATCGAAATATAATAGAATATTATATAAATTTACTTTCGGGAAATTTAGTAAATTGTTAGATCGTTGAGAGATCAATTACAGATTTGACGTTGAAGAGTATAGAGTGTTAGGAAAACAAAGAGATAGAGAAAGTAAAAGACAGTCTTGAAAAATAAAGAGTAGAGTTGAAAGATGTAGAGAGAGAAAATTTATAATAAAGAGAAGATAGTTTAAAACAAAGGAAAAGATTTTTATTTGGTTTTGTCAAAGTTGGATCCAAGCAAGATAAGGAAGTAAGAGACAAGTGGAACAGCGTAAGAGAGCGGAATAAATAAGAAGGCGATGAGATGAAGTGGAATGCCACTGGGAATCAGGGTGACGTACAAAGGCTGAGCGAGCGGGGAATAATAATTTAAAAAAATGAAATAAATAGATACATTAAAAATAAAACAAATACTTGAGATTTATTAATAAACTTTAGTGTTAATGTACACGATATTTAGTTTAAGGCCAGGATGCCAGCTCCATTAACGTTTAGCGCGTACCTGCTTGCACTTTTGTTTGCGTGGCTAGCTCACGGGTTGAGTGATCGCAGGTACAAAAATAACGCTTAGCGGTCGTACACACAGCCGGGCCAAAAGGACGAGGACGGATAGAAACAGACGATGCCGCTACACAATAAGTCACTGCATCTGGTTGTACTTACTAAACGCAACAAAACGAATACTTTGAGTATAATATGGTCGCCCGCCTTTGACACGCTCTAATATTTTTATTACGCGTTAGTGTTGTAATGGTGCGGTATCCTGAGGTGGTGAAGAAGCGGAGTTTGGAGAATCTTAGATTCAGATAAGTTGACGCGCTCCATAGTTGGTAAGACGTCGGCTCATGGTTCTCTATTTTTCTTTTTTAGGCGCAGCAGCGGTGGCGGTCTAACGGCAAATCGTGGCAACGGCGATGACCAGCCGAATGACGTCACAGCGGCAGAGTATCGACAGTAGCAAAGGACGATGTCTTCAGGAAAATACAGGTACCTGATTGTTTGCATGTGGATGCACAGTGTGCCTTTTACTGCCCTGTATCGAAACCTCTCCTCTCACCTTTTCCTTGTATGTTTAAGACAGCCAACACTCTTCTTCCTAAATGCAGCTGTCTGTGTAATATTCTATTTTCTAACTACTGTTTGGGAGGTTACAGGTTATTGATGGACAAAAAGATAGAGAACAGGCCCTAGACAGTGTATGCGAGTACTGCCAGTATCTCAGTAGGCCTTGCTAAAAGCTGCTCTTCGTTAGAGTTTCAGCAGTGTATTAAACTTGTTGCCTCGAGCAAGTTAGAGATAGAGAGAAATAAAAGAATGGTCAATGTGTATTAAAGAAATATTTAAATAAATACGTTGAGTGTTGATTTAAAGTTCGGTAGTTTGTATTTCGATTTTCGAGTTCCTTTTCCAGCATCGAGGGTGCTTGCCGCATAAAGGACCCTGCTTTCAAGCATGCAAGTATACATTCTGTCAAAAAAGTACCGGGAATTGTCGATTTAAGTCTGGCGGGGCAATTTAGACAGGTACAATTTTTTTTTTTAGGTTGGTACAACTGTCCTTAATGACTATGCCAAGTTTGAGCGGAATCTGTCAACAAGTATGTTTACAGTAGCTGGTTAAGTCAGTCGATGTCAATAGTGCGTGCCGATTTTTTACAATGGGTGATTACGTCGAACAAAGAATTTGTCTAAAATTTGATGTTGCGAATGAAATTTTGTGTGCCGATGCATTGAAAATGTTGCAAAAAGCTTTTGGTGATAAAGCACTATCGAAAACCCGTGCGTATGAGTGGTACAAAGCCTTCAAGGAGGGTCGTGAAGTCGACGAAGACTTGCCTCGTTCCGGACGCCCATCGACGGCTTTGACCGCAGATAACGTCGATAAAATTAAGGAAATGGTTCTTGATAACCGTCATACCAGGTTGAGAGAGATAGCACATGAACTTGAGATATCCCACGAGTCCACACCTACGATTTTAATTGATGTTTTGGGCATAAGAAAGGTGGCCGCAAGACTCGTTCCAAAAGAGCTTAATTTTCGTCAAAAACGCTATCGCGAACAGGTCGCTTCGGACATGCTAGATCGCGCCAATTCCGATCCCGCATTCATGGAATGCATCATAAGTGGTGACGAAACGTGGGTGTACGAGTACGATATGCAAACAAGCCAGCAAGCATCGGAATGGGTGGGAAAAAACGAGCCGAAACCGAAAAAACCACGCCAAAACCGCTCAAAAGTGAAGGTGATGCTTATTGTTTTCTTCGCTATTCGTGGCGTGGTGCACTACGAATTCGTTCCAGAGGGTCAGACGGTAAACAAAGAGTATTACCTAGGCGTTATGAAACGTTTGCGTGAGCGTATCCGTAAGAAGCGGCCAAATTTGTGGGCGAACAACTCGTATATTTTGTACGACGATAGCGCGCCGTCTCACCGAGCTACGATTGTGACTGACTTTCTTGCCAAAAACTCAACGAACACGCTTGAACAACCACCGTATTCGCCAGATTTGGCTCCCTGTCACTTCTTCCTCTTCCCAAAACTTAAATTGCCGCTCCGTGGCACCCGTTTTCAGTCGATTGAAGCCATAAAACAAAATTCGGCGCGTGAGCTGAAGGTCATCCCGGGAAGTGCCTGTAAAAAATGTTTCGATGATTGGAAGTGCCGTTGGCATAGATGTACCGGAGCAAATGGAGCCTATTTTGAAGGCGACTTAATAAATTTTGATTATTAAACGTAAAAATGTTGTTTTAATTTAAAATTTGGGGTACTTTTTTGACAGACAGTATATACGTCAACTGCATATTACACTATTTATTGACATTATGTCAGCTTTTTTAAAATGTCGTAAATTTTGGGGTTCTAGGCTCTTACTCCAATACATATTCACGAGATGAGAAACAGTGTACTTGAACCCTCAATGCGCGCTGATACTGCATAATTCATCTGTAAAGCAGCTTAAAATGGTAAAAGATAATATCAAGATGATATCAGATGATGAAGATCGATGCATTTTAGCTGCAATTGTTTATGACAAAGATTCTTACAAAAAAGTGTATATTTTTTCTAACAATTTAACTTATAATACAGTAATAGTAGCATATAAAAAAATCAATAATTTTTTAAAAAAATTTTCCTGTCGTTAAAATAGTAATTTATTCTACTGATAAAGCTGCACCAAATTTTAAAAATCAGTAGAACATTTAGAATTTATTGTGTCATTTCGATAATATTTTTGTTGCTGCGAAGTAGCGTACCCATGCTACAGTTCATAAGAAAAATACTTGTGAGGATATCGAGCTTTTAATTAAAAACAATAAATGGTAAGCTATTAAAAAAAAATCTTTGATGATTATATTTTAACGCTTCTAAATCTTAACACTCAGCAAAAGGCTGCTTCAAAAATACTATCTCCACAGAAGGTGAATACTTAAGTACTCAAGGAAGTTTAAAGTTGAAATTTCATTTTGCAAAAATAATTATTAGCACTATTGTTTCACTGTGTTATACTCATAGGTGAGAAAGAAGTTTTTTTTTAAAAACTTTTTAAAATCGAAATAATTACTCTGGTAGACAAAAAAATGATCTTTATGTTTGGCCAGATTTATCTATCTTAACGTATTTTTAAGCGCTTAATTCCAATCCAGAGTTAGTTTAGCTCGTACACCCTTAAAGTTTTAGGTTAATTTCTAATACGCTAACAATAGCAAAAAAATCGCATTTATGAGTTTGAAAAATTTTTTAGATCTAGGTCAATCTATAAAGTTTGTTGTACTATACTTCATAATTTCTAGTCGATTTCATTCAGAACTAATAGATATTTTGGTATAATTTAGGAAAAATCATGACCAGCTAATTGCTGTATATAAGAATAAAATTATTTTTCGCTATTTTCTTACTACTTTTTACGATTTCTGTCGAATATATGCATGATCGAGAATAATAAAAAACATATTCGATGTAGGTCAATCACAGTTTTTAATACTCTTCTCATAACTGCGATTTTTGTCATTTTCAGCTGCTTTTTGCAATTTACTGATAATTTTGAGGTTGTACGAGCTAAACTGACCCTAGACTCAGATTCAGCATGTTAAAATACATATAGTTAGATCATTTTTTTTCGTTTGCCGGTGTTATTTTTATATTTATTCTTAAACTCTAGTTGCGGAGAAGTCTTAGTTACTAATTAATCTATTTTAAAAATTTTCTTAAAGGAAGAAGCTAAAAAAAGTAATCCTTGATTAGGGGGGCTTAAATATTTGTTAAACCGAGTTACTCATTCGTAATTAAAGAGACCACAAAAAATTAGCAATGTAACTTGGCACTAAATTTCATTTTTAGAAGCTTGAAACTGAAAAATTTCTAAATTGGTTGAGTAACTATTTTCTATTGTTTAGTATTATAAATTTTAATGACTTGCAACTGTTTAAATTTTCAGACTCTTCATTTTATACAAAATCGTAGCAAGATATTTTAGAACAACTATAATTGCGATCAAAAAAGTTAGATTCATAATAAACATATTTGATAAGAAAAACTGCTATAAATTTTAAGCAATTTTCTCTATAAAAAGATTTTTTTTACTTTACTTCCTTTAACTTTTATGGCAGAACTGTTACAAAAAAAAACACATTTGATTTCGTTGAATGTCCTCATGACATAAAGTTCTTAATAGCTTTTTTACGGTTAGTGAGTCCTTCGCTCTAATGCTACCTAACATATGTAAGCTATTCAAACGTTAGAAGTCTTTAATCCACCAAATAGATAAATATCAATATAAAATTTTATTTATAGAAAAAATTTTCCTTATATGATCTATAGGTATTTGCTTTTTTTGTTAATCTATTATTTTTAGGACATGCTTTTACAATCATGTTAGTTTATGTTTGGTCTAGAAGAAATCCTTTAATACAAATGAATTTTTTTGGACTTCTCAATTTTCAGGTAAGTATCTTTATTTAATTTCATTTCTAAAAGTATAGAATTAAATTATTCTTGAAGGCTCGCTATGCAAAGGTTTCAGAATATCCATTAAGTTACTTGATAATGAACTTGAATTTAACTATTAGTCTTAGTTCTAAGATCATTGTAAGTTCACCTTATTTTTTACAATAAATTTCGAATATATTTGATTCTCGAAAAATATTAGGAGTGTAAATAAGTTCTCGCCGTTTCACCGTTAGACGGTGGTACAAAAATTTTGTCTGTATAATTCAAGATGATGATGCGTCTATATTGAAGTTCTATAACCTATGTTTAAAATCAGTGCGTGTCTTACCATTAATCTATAAAGAACATTTTCTTTTTGTAGCGTAAAACTTGTCAAATTTCGTGCCAAATAAACCGTTTTTGCGGAGAATTTTACTGCACTATTTTATTCAGAAGAAATCTGCAGCTGAAGCACACAGAATTCTTATAGAAACCTATGGTGATCGTGCTCTGTCGGAAAGAACATCCAGTGATAGTTTTACCAATTCAAAAATGGTGATTTTGATGTTCAAGATAGAGAAGGCAGTAGTGTACCAAAAAAGTTTCAAGACGAAGAATTGGAAACATTACTTGCTGAAGATCCATGTCAGATGCAATCCGATGTTGCAAAATCATTAGGAGTTGATCGAACAACAGTTTCAAAACGTCTGATAGCATTAGGAATGATACAAAAAGAAGGATTTTGCGCGCCGTTCCAACCGAAGCCGAGAGACGTCGAACGGCGTCTTGTCACGTGTGAACAGCTGCTTCAACGACAAAAAAGAAAAGGTTTCTTGCATTATATTGTGACTGGTGATGAAAAGTGGATATACTACAGTAATCCTAAGCGTAAAGAATCGTGCGTCAAGCTCGGGGAAGCAGTAGCATTAATGCCAAAGCGGAATATCTATGGTTTTAACCTCATGCTGTGCATTTGGTGGGATAAGCTGGGTAGTGTATTACAAGCTACTCCAGTCCAACCAAACCATCACAGGAGATCTCTATCGATGACAATTGATGCGTTTGTGCCGAGCATTGAAAGAAAAACGGCCACTTTATGAGCGAAGACACAATAAGGTAATTTTGCTGCATGATAACGCTTGGCCGCATGTCGCGTCACTGGTCAAAACATACTATACCTGGAAACCCTGGAATGAGAAGTTCTACCCCCACCCGCCGTACTTTCTAGATATTGTGCCTTCTGATTACTATTTATTTTGATCGATGACTAACGGTCTGGTTCAGCAGCACTTCGCTTCGTATGAAGAAGCGAAGAAATGGATCAATTCGTGGATAGCCGCAAAAGAAGTGTCGTTTTTTCGACGTGGAATTTAAATGCTGCCAGAAAAATGGGAAAAAGTAATCTCCAGCGATGGGCAATACTTTAATTGACTTGTTTTTTTTATTGTTTTTTTTTAAATGAAGGATTTATTTACACAAAAAACAGCGAGAAGTTATTCACACTCCCAATAAGTGGCCGCGATATTTTGAATATGATTCAGGTTACGAATCGCAACTTAATCTAGAGTAAGCGCTATAGAATATAACAGTTTGCATACGTAATATTGTCAAAGATTTAAAGCCTTTGCAAATAGCTTACAACTAACGCTTATTCGCTAATGCTTACAGGGTAAGAGATTCTTGAGGAAGAAAATATTAAGTTTAAATAAAGAAAAACTCAAATCTAAAACTCTTGTATCAAGTCTCTATTTACATATACTACTTTGATCAAAAAATAAGACCAAATCTTTTTTTTTTTTTTTAATTCTTCATTTATTCTTTTAAAGCTATTTCGTTGCCTTCAAAGTATTCCCCGCCCGACACAATACACTTATGCCAACGTTTTTTTCCAATCATTGAAACAGTCAGAAAAGCCCTTTTCCAAAATTGCCTTTAATTGACGTAGCGATTTACGTTTAATCTCCTCAATCGTATTATAAAAATGACCCTGGAATGGTCTTTTGAGTTTATTGAACAGCCAGAAGTCACACGGCGCTATATCAGGTAAATGCGGTGATTGTGGAACGATATGAGTTGAATTTTCGGCCAAAAAGTCGTGAATAATCAATGCGGTGTGAGACGGTGCATTATCATGATGCAAAAACCATGAGTTGTCTTACCACAATTCCGGATTTTTTTGCGAATAGCTTAACGCGAATGACGCATAACACTCAAATAATATTCCTTGTTAACAGTTAGGCCTAGTGGGAGAAATTCTGAATGCGCAACACCACGAAAATCGAAGAAAACTGTTAACATGACCTTGATTTTTTAACCACTTTGACGTGATCTTTTTGTCTTGCTTCACCTTTGGTACGATATTTGCTCGAATGATCGGTTGTTTCTGAATCGTAGAGATAGATCCCTGTCTTTAATCTTCCGTAATAATGCGTTCCATGACGTCCTGGTAGTCATAAAGCATCTCTTCGCACACATTAAAACGACGCTCTTTTTTAAAAAAATTGAGTGTTTTTGGAACCAATCGAAATTTGACACGTTTGAGATCCAAATGATCTTTCAAAATTGCTTGAATCGATCCAAATGAAATGATAACAGTATCAACAAGGTCTCTAATTGTTAACCGACGATCTTCGAGTACAAGAATTTTGATTTCTTTGATGTGTTTCTCATCAGTTGATGTCGATGGTCGTCCTCGACGCTCTTTGTCTTCGATGCTGTCTCTGTCTTCTTTGATCTGTTTGTACCACTTGTAAACATTTCTTTCCGACAATGTCTGCTCACCGAAGGCCTTCTACAACATTCTGAACGTTTCTGCACAAGAAATTTCATTTCGAAGACAAAATTTAATCCAGCTTCTTTGCTCACTAAAATCTGACATTATAAAAATCGCCGAAATCACTTTTCAATGTTCACGAAAACGAGTGTCACTTGCAAACTAATGAATATATTGTCATGAGATTTGACACAGATGTCTCTCACAGTGCAACTAACTTAAAAAAAAAGTTTCGTCAAATCTATAAACCCGCGAAATATAAATAGAAAATTGGTCTTACTTTTTGATTATAGTTGTAAGTGTAATTTATATCATATGAGTGTAAAAAAGTGTATGAGGGAATGATACCACTTTATTTTTAAAATTTGTTGAAAATTAAAAGACATCATTTCCGGTGTCACTTAAATTAAATTTAATTATCGAACTTGCAGTAGATTACCTGCTCCTAGCTGTAAGATCGCTAGACCAAACGATTAAATTGTAGCTTTTTGCACAATTGAATATCGACGTTGAACCCGATAAGCACCTCTACACTTAAAATAAAATAGGTATGTAAGATAGAATAAAAATACGAAAACTTTCAACTACTACTCTCTTCATCGAATTAAAAATTTAAATAACATCAATAATTTTTTATCTTTTCAATATCTATGTTTGTTTTTCGTTTTTTTTCAATGTCTATATTTTATACTTCTTTCCTTTTCTATCAATTTCTATATCTCTGTCTAATATTATTCTTCAACTTTTTCTCTTTTTTTTATAATATTACTTTTCTCCTCTTACTCAACCATAAAGTTCACCTATTTGCAGCATCCCGACATTTTTCCTTTTTCTAACAGTTCTCTTCGTCTTCTAATTTACTGAGTTTCATTTTATCTTCTGAGAATATGAAACCCTTAAAAATTTAAAATACGTTTTTTCGGATATTGATGCACAAAAACAAGCAGAAAGAAAATCAACTGGCTTGATCAAGCAATAGCTGAAAAAAAAGAGTATGCATCCCCTTCATAAATAATCGAATGCGTGCATTCTTTGCATTTCTTCAGCAAAAATCGTAATAAAATATTAGCAACTTAACAAATAAGGTTGCACAGTTGCCAAAATTAATGTTTTTTTTTTTTAATTGACTTAAGGATTCTGGATAGGAAAACCTTTATAACTTTTCTTAGTACCATTGACCTTTCTGAGCGCATAAACCAGGAAAGTTATGATTATTATTGATTTTAAGTGTAAAAACTAAATGCAATTTATAAAATCAATTTTACTAATTAAAGGGCCAAATACAAAAAGAAGATTTACGCTGGAAAATGCATAAAAGTATCCGAATAACAAAATTTTCAAAATAGACAAATTAATTTTTAAAAAATTCTGGTTTGTAGGGTATGAAAAAGCGAATTTTTTCCAAAAGAATTTTTCATCGCTCGAATTTTTTTTTTTTTATCAAAATTAAAAATCAAAAATTTGTTATAAACAATTTTTTCAATTTTTAATAGCTTCTTAAAACATAAACTGCTCAATTTTTGCCAAACATCGTTGAAATTTTTTGAAACTTTACAAAAACAGGCAGAATACTTTAACGTTGCCTATAGATTAATTCAAAATTGGATAATTAATTTCTATTAATGATTATTTAATTCTAAGCACGTGACAATTAATAATTACATTTTTTCTAGCTTCAAGAAAGTATCGAGACGTTCGAAGTATTGATGGACGTTTAAGCTACAAAAAACTTTCAGCGAGATATTTGTTCCTCAGTATTTGAATGAGTTTCGATAAAATTTGAGATCGATTCAATAATGACTCAAATTGCTAAGATAGAGCGTTCTTAAGAAAAATGCGTGATTTTGGGTAGCGTTTGCGTGGCATGAGTTTAGTATGCGTCGCACTCATTTCCCTAAGGTCATTCGACAACTAAAAAAATTATAGAATTATGTTTTGTTTTTATTTTTTATAGACATCTAAATACAATTATATGTAACAATAATAAAAGTACATGAAATTTATAAACAAGAAAAAATCCACGCAATTTTCTTAAAAACGCTCTATCTTAGCCATTTTAATCATTATTGAATCGATCTCATTTTATCAAAACTTATTCAAATACTGAGGAACAAATGTCTCGCTGAAAGTTTAGTGTAGCTATAACGTCCCTTGATACTTCTTCTCGTTGAAGCTAGAAAAAACATAATTAACAATTGTATGCGCTTTCTTTGTTTTTAAAATAATAAATCACTAGGTCCCTCGTCGCGGCTTCGCCTGCGATATTTGTGCGTATAATTGAATATTTTTAATTATTATTAATATGCGAGTAGAATTATTATTACAATAATGATCTATGCTGAAAAATTTATAATACCTCCTGATAAATTATGTTTTCTGTTTCTTGTTATTTAGTATTGGGTGTTAAGATAAATTGGTTATTCGGATTTCCTGTACGTGAAAATGTGACATGCAATTGTCCGTGTGAGAAACATTCTGATCGAAAATCATTTCCAACGTATTTGAAAGTTTGCCCTGTGGTTTATTAATAGTAATTGCAAAGGACACTTTTATAAGAAATTGTAAATGTTTAAATTGAAAAAGTAAATTAATGGGAATCGTAGGAATTTCAGGGATGAACGCGATTTCCTTTGCTGCTGGTCCTGTAAAAATAATAACTTCGATACTATTATTACGCATTACTTTAATTCGTAATCTTTTGCCATTACAAAGAATTGAAGGATTTATATTTCAATATGATTGGAGCCCCGACTTATAAGTTGAGATTATATGTCGAAAAACCAGCTGGTGTAAAAGAATTCAGAAATTCTTGAGGATAGTTAGCAGCATCTTCAGTATTAATAATTGCATTAATTGCAAGGTATTCTCAAATTTTTTGTGAACTTTTCCAAAACTATTTTATTTAGTTCTTGTGCAGTAACATTTCGGGAAGATATGATTGCTCTTTTACATCACCATAAGTAAGGTTTTTCATGGAAATTTTCAATATTAGGATAAACGTTGGAAATACGATTATTAATCTTATAATAATTTGACCGATTGTAGTATTAATCAATATGTAATTATTGTTACTTGAAACCTTTTCATCTCCAACTTTTAGAAGTTGCAAAGGGAATCCAGTATCACTGTTTTTAAGATAAGCTCTCATGTTCGTTTGCGAATGTAGGGTTTTGATATTACACCACAGCGTTGATGACTTCAAGCATGCTTTGATAATATCTGTTCTGGTTTCGTTTAGTATAATTGGTAAAATTTGACGAAAATCTCCAGCAAACACGAACGTAGCACTACTCATAAGTTTCATATTTGATCGTAAGTCCTGTGAAATTTGATTAAAAGCTTTGATGTGAGCTGTATGAGCCGTTGTATATTCATCCCGTACAATCAACATAGTATTTTGTATTATTCTCCTAAGATTTTCGTTTTTAAAAATATAACAAACAAAATCTTGGTCGCAAGATATTTTTAAAAAAAGTTTAAATGTTAAATATGCAGTTCTTCTTTTTGTAGAAGAGTTGCTGCAATACCTGATGCTGCTACCGCTAATGCATTTACTCATGTGGATCTTATCAGCGAGAATTAAATTTATAAAAGAAGTTTTTCTGTTCTTTCAGAAGCTTTTAGAAAAAAAATGTTCATTAGTATCATAAGTTAATATGAATACACTATTATGTAGATTGTTTAAGATATTCTGATCACGGACAGGTGAAGGTAGACCAAAGTCGATTAAATTTTTCTCTCGAAGGCTAACAACTTTATCCTCAATTTTTATAAGATCCATATTGAAAACATTATCAGAAGAAATTAAGGAATAATCATTGAGTATTTGACGATGTATGTGCAAAATATCTTAACATAAATTAGTTTGAAATGCTTTCCATAATAAAACTGATTGCGATGATTGACAGAATACTAAAATTATAACAAACAAATTTCTTATTTTTGATAACGCCTGTGATAATGCAGCATCTGCAAGAGTGTCTTACCACTGATCATTTTCCAAAAATCCTAATGCTTGTCAAGTTGCTTTGAAAGTAAGTCGAAATATTCCATCTACTGTCTTCAAACTTTCAAAACATGTTGAACCACGAATATAATTTAGTAACAGTCTTAAATGGAAATATTCAGTTTGATTAAGATAAATGGTACAATATAAACTTTGTCCAATGCAGCGTCTATTTTGATTCCTAGAAAACCTTCGAAATCTTGTACCCATTTTCTTCTTAAAAAAATGTTATTGGTCCAAGTGTAATAATTAAGAACTTAGATGTACAATAATGTTTCTACAAATTTATCCGATCGACAAAATTCATAAAAAGCAGTAAGAGTAGTACACCATGGATTTTTAACAACATTGTGTATATTTCCTTCTGTAAAATAAATACGTTGATGATTCTCAAGATGAGCAGCAAAATGTATAATAGCTGGATGTTAATCAAAAACGCCTAATCCATCCCTTTGTTAATGTATTTATGTATGTATCTTATAGCTTGAAAAGAATGACAGTATTCTATATTGATATGAGCACCAAAACACTGTGGTATCATGAAACGACATTGGTCAACCCAACGATTATCTATTTTAAAAGTTGTTTCATGTGTAGCCGAAATAGTAATGAATCCTCCGTTTTCAGGCGATCTTCTTCGGTGAGTCGGGTATTCATTATCACCAGTCTGCGTTTCTGTAACGAACTGCTGAGGATACATTTTTGAACATTTACCATAGATCATGCACAGCGATGCTGGGCTTAGTCCTCCACAGAGACCAAGTATCATATTTTTATACATGATATCATATAGTAAAGGATCGGATTATTTGTCTGGTAACTCAGCAGAAATGATTTTATTGATTTCATCTAATTGGTAGTATATACTACTAATACTTTGAAGTAATAGCACGAAAATAAAATTTTGCAAATTTTTTGCGATGTTTTTCCCGACCCACGGGCTCAGGAAAATTTTTTTCTATTAAACCATCATATAGAGCTGATAACTTACAATCTGTTAAAAAAGTACCGGGAATTGTCGATTTAAATCTGGCGGGGCAATTTAGGCAGATAAAATTTTTTTTTCTAGGTTGGTACAACTGTCCTTTGACTATGCCGAGTTTGAGCGGAATCTGTCAACGAGTGTGTTTACAGTAGCTGGTTAAGTCAGTCTATGTCAATATTGCGTGCCGGTTTTTCAAAATGGGTGATTACGTTAAACAAAGAATTTGTCTAAAATTTTGTGTTGCGAATAAAATTTTGTGTGCCGATGCATTGAAAATGTTGCAAAAGGCTTTTGGTGATAAAGCACTATCGAAAACCCGTGCGTATGAGTAATACAAAGCCTTCAAGGAGGGTCATGAAGTCGTCGAAGACTTGCCTTGTTCCGGACGACCATCGACGGCTTCGACCGCAGATAACGTCGATAAAATTAAGAAAATGGTGCTTGAAAACCGTCATACCAGTTTGAGAGAGATAGCACATGAACTTGAGATATCCTACGAGTCCACACGTACGATTTTAATTGATATTTTGGGCATGAGAAAGGTGGCCGCAAGACACGATAACGCGCCGTCTCACCGAGCTACAATTGTGATCGACTTTCTCGCCAAAAACTCAACGAACACGCTTGAACAACTACCGTATTCACCGGATTTGGCTCCCTGCGACTTCTTCCTCTTCCCAAAACTTAAATTGCCGCTCCGTGGCACCTGTTTTCAGTCGATCGAAGCCATAAAACAAAATACGGCGCGCGAGCTGAAGGCCACAGACTTAACCAGCTACTGTAAACACACTCGTTGACAGATTCCGCTCAAACTTGGCATAGTCATTAAGGATAGTTCTACCAACCTAGCAAAAGAAATTTTACCTGCCTAAATTGCCCCGCCAGATTTAAATCAACAATTACCGGTACTTTTTTGACAAAATGTATTTATTTAGCTTTAATTTCCTTTTTCTAATTTTCCGCTAAATTGATTTCTTTCGGAGATATCCAACTTTGAATGCAAAAAAATCCTTTTGTCTTTAACCATTGATATCTCAGCAACCAATAATCGGACAGAAAATTAAAGGGCAGTTTCATAATCTTAAATAAATTTCCTAAAAAATCCCGTAGCGTTAATTAGGAAGAAAAATTTTTTTTTCAATCCAAATATTAACTTGGAAAAAGTTTAAAAAAGTCACTTTTTCTGTTGTTTTGAAAAATCGACCGCATCTTAACTAATTTTAATGGAACCGCTGTTTTTTTTAAATTCTTTTACCTCAATGCACCTTTAATAGCTTTGTTAAGTTTCAGATCGATCCATCAAACGGTTTTTTTAGACCGATTGATCAAAATTTCCGATAAAATTGGAAGAGCAAGATTTATGTTTTTAAGGACCTTGTAATCATCTTAATAATAGAAAAAAATCAACTGTTATTGACTTTCTCACAATTGCTCATCTCTCACTCTTTGAATTTGGAAACAAAAAAATTTTTCAAAAAAAATTTGAAAAATAAAAATTTTCCACAATTCTTTCTTAAATTTTTTTTTGCTTTAATTTTAATAGTTTTTTTCAACCGCTGGCATTTGCATTACCCAAAGCGTACCACGTAGAGGCTGCACATTCGGATTTACGCTGGAACGGCGAAAGAAATTCATAGTGCACCACACCACGATAATCAAAGAAAACTCTCAACATGACCTTGATTTTCGATCGACTTTGCCGTGGTCTTTTCAGTCTTGCTTCACCTTATGCACGATAATCGCTAGATTGGTCGATGGTTTCAGGGTCTTATGCGTAAATCTAAGTTTCGTCTCCAGTAATGATGCATTTCAAGTGGTCCTGATATTGGGTGTACAACTTTGCTTCCGTCGTTTTGCAATAGATGGCTGTAGCGGTAAGTGGTAGTTGAAATAAATAGATCATAGATGTCATACAATAAGCTTAGGTACTCGCTCTCCCTCCCAAGAGGCACGCCTTCGCAATAACAATTAGCGTCCACTCCGCGCTAATTATTGAACAATTGGATTGGCACAAAGGCATCTTTAAATAAGTGTAAAAATGGCGCGGTCAATCTGCAGAGGACAGTTTCGGAGTTACACTCTGACTCCACCCAGAGTTTCGGGCTCACCTTAGCAGACATCAGGCAGCACTCGAGGGAACAAGTTAAAACATCACTACGAGGAAACATAACTAAGGAACAAGTTACGAACATTACTGCGAGGAAACATTACTAAAGAACAAGAAACACTACTACAAGCAAGCACGAAATTATCACGACAAGCACACCTCAGGCAGCACTCGAGGGAACAACCTAACACTACTTCTACAGACGAGCAGCAGACCTTGGAGAACAGAACAATATATAAAAGAAAACAAACCATTCATAATTCTAACGTCAAGAAGAAGACATTGTAACGTCGGTACGCGACCTCCGCTTTTTTTTCTGTGTTAGCCGATGAGTTTCCTCTCTGCTTTTTCTGCCCTTGCTGGTCAACGAAAAGGCGCATCGATCACATCGACCGCTTGCATCGAACTATAGAAAATTGCTCCACCAATGAAAATTTTTCCCTCCAAAACCTACTCGACGTGCGGGCTATTGACATAAACCGTTGTGAAGGACACCCTAAGCGTGGGCTAAGAGTTTACGAGTTTTCCTAGAACATTAGAAAAAAAAGGTAGATGCACTTGAGTCTAGCGAAAGAATGCCAAGCTGAACACGTGCACGTCAACTCGGCGCCGAAAATCATAAAAACGTCTCATAAATACTCTTTTTTCTACCCGTAGTTTTCCTATATAAAATACGTATTTTCTCACTCAAACTTTCCCTTTGCAATACATTGTAACGTTATGTAAGAAATAACGAATATTCTTAAATTATTTTATTATAACAATTAACGCAACTGTGATCTCCGCTCACCAATGCTCCGTACAGGTAACATCATAAAATAATAAATAGATCACTAGAGAGACCCCGGCAAATGAATTAAGTAACTGTTTTAAACTAGCAAAATATTGAATAATATTTAAACAAAATAAAAGGTACAATGTTTAATGAAAAGTATATAAGCTGCGATTTTCAAAAATGACACACAAGATATATTTTACACAATAAGTAAAATAATTATAAAAATAATTATTGAAAATCCGAAAAAGAAAAATAACATAGGAATTGTGTACAAAATATCAAATAAAATCATCCATTTAAATTATTTAACATCTATATAATTGTAATTCAAACTTTATAAAAAACTTAAAAATTCCAAAATAAGTTTTTAACAGTTATATAATTTACAGTCTGTCAAGTAAGAGCGTGGTCGACTTTACCGACAGGTAATGTAAGATTTCGCTCTAATTCTTTCGCGAGCCGATAGAAAAAAGCTTTGTCCTTGATGCATTGTCAACAAAAATTAAGTTGTCGTTGATCTTTTGAAAGAGAATCACGTAAAACGCCATGAGTGCTAAGTACGCGTCGCGCTACCAGGCTGTGTTCCTTTGCATCCACCCGAAAGGTCCCAAAATGTCGCCATCAGCGGCTGCTAAATATATGAGAAAGTTGAAGGCATTTGTACAGAAGTGGATACAGCGATATAAAGTGGCTAAAAATGTCGATGATTCACCAGAACGTGGCTCGAAAGGAAAAGTGAACAAAAAAGATGAAAAAAGAATAGTGAATCTGTTTTTGCGGAATCCTGCTTTAACACTGTGGCAAGGACAAGCAAAATTAATGGTAAAAGGTTTAGATATATCCTACGAAACTATCTTAACCCATCTTCGTACTCATCTTTTGAAATGGCGCAACACAATGAAGAAGCCTCTGTTGACTGAAAAACATGTGATAAAGCGACTCGCTTGGGCGCATGAGAATATTGATAGAGATTTTGAAAATGTCATTTTTACTGATAAATGTTCTATATGGGCACGTTCTGTCCTCACGCGAGCCTGGTCAACTTCCACCAATAGGCTTGTTCAGCGGACCGTAAAACATGGAATAAAGGTGCATCTTTGGGGCTGATTCTCAAAGCAGGGATTCGGCACTTTGCACCTCTTTACTGACAACCTAAATGCCGAGAAAATGATAAAAATCTACAAAAAGGCTTTACTGCCATCTGCCAAACGATGGTTCATCACAAAAAATGAAGATTGAATTCTGCAGGAGGACAACGATCCTAAACACCGCAGCAAGCTCTGTACTCAGTGGAAGACTCAATCTGGCATCGGTACATTGGATTGGCTGTCGCAGTCGCCCGATGCAAACCCTATTGAAAATGTGTGGGCATATATTAAACGGAAGCTTCGTGGAAGACGCACATACACTTTGAAGCAGTTGTCTTACGTAGTAAGAGTACGTAGTAAAAGTATTAAGTGCAAAACCATAGAAAATAAGCCGCTTGCTCTCTCGATTACAAAACGGGAACTAGATCGGGTTCGACTCGCGTGACCAAAATTGTAATTTAAAGGGGGAGGGAGAAAGCGCAGCGCGCCGTTTCTTCAACACTCCCTCACGCGCAAGCTCTTGCTCCGTCGACTTAATTTTGGTTGCCTAGACATGCTAATAAGTAAATTAAACCTTATATATCTTAACAATTTATTATTATTCTAATTAAATAATCATACAATTTGAAAGATTATGGCTTTGTTACCTCCGCAATCTATTCTCTGATGAAAGCCATTGTACATTTAAAAGATTATTACGATCACAATCTCGTACATCGTGTTCTTCAATGCCGACCATATGTTACAATTTATTTCTTCCGCCCCTTTAATCGCTAGCTTTTACCGCCTTATTATCACACCATAGTGTCATTGGTGTAAAAGCTGTCTCTAAAATTTTTTTTAGCGAATTGTAAATAGAAATCAATTTCCGGTTGCAGTTGATGATTACTACGTATTTATCGTAATAAGTGATTAATATAACATATCGTTGCTTTCTCGTTCGCTATGCAATTTTATCATGACGACTGGCATTTGACAAGTAAAATAATGTACCGATAGCTTCTCTATACGATCTATTTTCTCTATTTTCAGTTGCAATTAGTTTGTTTTCTTTATCTGTCTCTTCTCAGAGCCTTTTACTTTTATTAGTTACTTGATGCGTGACTATAGGTGTTCTCTGAGAATGCATTTCTTCAAAACTAAACTTTTGCAACATTCTGTTAATATATCTTCCTTATCTAATTATCAGTACTTCCGCTTGTCTGTTTCTTTAAATTTCTAGTCCAAGAAAGAATTTAGTTTCACCCAGATCAGTCATTTCAAATTCTTTCATTAGCTGTTGTTCAATTTCATGTATCTTAATTTTGTCATTGCAGTAAAATATCGTCTACATAAGAGTTTATATCAACATTCTGTCACCTTACTTCTAAGTAAACAAACATGATTCGTTGTAATATAGTTTCAATTCTATTTTTTTTTGTACCGCACGGTATTGTTTATTCTAATATTTCAGGTCCACTTTTAGACCATATTTTGCTTTCTTTAATGTACGAATTTTCTATTGTTTTATTTCTAGATCATGTTTTGCCCTATTGAGTATTTCCATTAAAACCTTGCTATGAAGTAATCCATTCAATGAAGCTGTTTTCACATCTATTTGATTCAATTCTAAATCGCACTCAATGGCAATTGCAACAACAGATCTAATTATTGGTAAACATGAAACTGACGCATATGTTTCTCGGAGAACATAAATGTTCTTATCCTTGAAGCCTCTTATTACCAATCTGGTTTTATTACTGACGGTTATTAATTTCAAATTTCTTCTTCACCACTCTCTGAAGTCGATAATGTTTGCTTTTTTTTGCGCTTGTTGCAGTCAGCCTGTCGGTTATTTCTCATACATTATTCTTACACATCAAATTTATTTTTTCTTTAATTGTCTTTGTTCATTTTTCTTTCTCTATTGTTTTATTGCTTCTTGATAAAAACCTGGATCACAATTTTTTTCAGCCAAAAGAGCATGAGCTTATTTATCGTTTATCGATTTTTCTTTTGTGACTGTATTTTTATTCTTTCGCGGATGACATCTGTCTCTCTTCGGTACTTTCTTCATTCTTAATATCTTTTTGGAAGTCTCCTTTTTAAATTCTACAAATCAAGTATCAGTGTTTATGTCACTGTTCAAATTTTTCCAATTATTCAGATCCTGTTTTATGTATTGTGACGTGGTGTTTTTGCACCAGTCACATGAGGAGGCCAAGGCATAGCCTATGCGCCTCCTCGTAGCTACAATATCCTTTTTTTTACAATCTTGGCAGCCTCGCAGGACTGCCACGCGTGACCCTAACTAACAGCCACGCAGGGCTGTACATACGTTACCTTCACCAGGTACATGGGCTTCAAGCTCAAGTAAAGGCTCCAGCGAGGAGCCAGTCTCAGGAGCCCTTGAATAAGTCGTAGCAGTGCTCGCACACACTGCAGCAGGTTCCATGTCCATGCTCCTTCCTATCCTCGTAGTGATCCCTGTACCTGCAACCTCCCAGACGGTAATTAAACAAAGAACAGAATAATAATAGCAGCTGCACCTTGGAAAGAAGTACAAGCTGCCACACAATACAAAAAGAAAGTGGAAGAGGAGGTTAGAAGGCAAGCAACACAAAGAAGCACAGCATGAGTGCAAGTAAATACGCACCTGGAGGTGTCTGATAGTGTCGCCTCGCTACCGCTGCAAGCAGGCTATAGCTGTCACCGACACCGCTGCTTAGCTTTCTCAACTGCTCTTCGTCTGAGCCGCAGTTGTTGACCCGCAGTACGGCCGCGCCTGAAACAAAAAGAAGACAGGCAAATTAGTCGACGCCTACCAGCTATGGAACGCGTCGACTTACCTTGATCCTCCGTACATCTGAGGTAGATCCTCGCCGCTCCAGGGAATACACAACAACAACACTGGCACTCGCGAGCGGATAACCTCAACGCGCGCTGCTGGCGAGCAGTAATATCAACTGCCGCCAGCGCTGAGCGCGAGCGGCGGCTGCGTTGCGTAACGTACTTTATACGTACGTTGCGCCGGCGCAGAACGATCATCAAAAAAGCCGCGCTCGCGAAAGTGCCACGCAAGAAGCTTCTCTTTCACTCCGTTCGGGTCCGCGGTAGCGAAAAGACAAGTAGCGAGCAGTCGACACTCCGTTCGGGTCAGTGTTAGAAAACGGTCGTTACTATCGAGCAGCCAAAACTCCGAGGCCAGAGTCGCGAACGAGTAACTCTTGAAAACGAGCGAGCGAGCGTCCGGAGAGTAACCGTGAGCGTGTTAGAGTAGCTGGTGAGTGCCAAGGTGCAGTGGCAGCTGCCAGGAGGCACAGCTTCCCCGAATCGTCCCCGTATCCTTCCCGACTGCGTGTGTGCGACCGCGTCGCGTGTTACGCGCCATTTTCGGCCTTGTCGTATACTGTATGCCCGCGACCGCTCTAACCGTGAGTTAGCCGCGCAGAATATTTGCCGCGCAAGAAACCGCGCTACACGATTGTAGCTGGCGCCCTGGGCTCGCGTAAAAACGCGATAAATAATTGTATCAATTAAATCAGTTTTGAATAAACGTATGTGTCCGTGTATTAAGTTTTTAAATAAGTATTTTACCGGGAACCAAAGCAAACCGCTTCCCCGCTCCCCCCCCCCCTATTTCCATTTGTACGCCACCCTGATCCCCAGTGGCGTTACAGTATTTATTTGCGAATACAAGTTTTTCATTAATCCTTACATCTCACTTTCGTAGAATTTTCCTTTTTCTAGTTTGAGTAAAATATAATCTATCTCTTTGTACAGAACGTGTATCGTTTACTTTCCAACGTATCTGAACCTTAAGTCCGTCTTTTGCTGAATTTTCATTTAATCATTCAAAACGTTTTAGTTGGTTAATGTTTACTTTCTATTCTAAATTGAACAATACGATTATCTATTTTACAGCCAATCTTTATTACAACCGATGATTCATCTAAGCACTCACCATTTTTAGAAAGGCTTTCTTTTTGTATTCTATCTACTATATTTTCAACCTTTTAGTTGTAGAATGTTCTATTTTTAAAATTACTTTTTTTTTTCGAAAATTACGTCGACTTTTACTGCCGCTTTCTTATTTGTGCCCTTATGCTAGCAATTATAAGCGAGATGGCCAGAGTCATTACAGTTGTAGCAATGTAATGGTGCTTCTTTATTTTCTGTTAACTTTGTTTGATTCGTTAAATTATAATCGTGTTTAATTACCGAATTTTTACCTGACAATTATTTTTAGGATCTCTTTATATTATTAGTTATAATGCCTTCTATTATTTTAAATATAGTCCGCTCCTTGAATGATTCACACCTTCCCTAGGCTGAGGTACCCCCACTACTCGACTGCGAACTTCGACGGCGCGTGTTTGCTTTGATATGTTTGATAGGAGGAATTTCGTTTCGCGCTCTCTGAGTAATTCGCTGGCGTGCTTCAGCTTTTAAACATGTACAAAAGCCTAATTATCATGCAATGTGACATTTTTTAATAATTTTGATTACTACTATTAATTAATAATTAATATTATGATATAATTCAATCAACTATTAATTTTATAGATTATACCATATGTGTATACTTATTATTAATAGAAACAATAAATTATAAATAGTTTTTATAGATACAAACAATAAATCTTAAAACAATTAATGATTGTATTAACGTAAAAACATTAGCTTAAAATCAAATGTCATCTTCTGACGTGAAAAATGGAAATCATTATTTATGTAAAAAATGTTTATGAAAAATCCATTACTTTAATTTTTCTACTAATAATAACTTCAAAAATGATGCTTTGTGAATAAATTATAAAAATATTTCAAATTTCGTAAAGGAAAATCAGATAGGCGAATAAACGTTTTTAGTTTGGGTCCGTAAATTTTGATATTGCTCATGCATTGATGATAACGATTTCGCTTTTCAAACTGCAAATAAAAATAAAATAAAAATATTCGTATACAAATTAAAAATCTGCAATTTATTAAGAGGGATTAAACATTTTGAAAAATATTTTATTTTCATAAAATTTTTAGTTGCAATCATTTACACAAAGTAACATTGATGGTATTCTCGAGTATTCCGGATAAAATTGTTTTAAACTTCAATTTTATAAGAAATCATTATTTCAAATATTATTTATTCTTTAAAGAATTATAAAAAAATTTAACTTAACATACTTTTTAAAATCATTATCCTATTTGAGTTACGTAGCAGGAAATTATAAGCGTTGTGATGGGTATATTCGAGAAGCACGTGCGAGATTCTCTCTCGCACATACGCACTGTCGTCAGGCCCTGGATTGGGCCTGGCAGGCCGCTGGATCCACCGATGCGGCCGCGGGTCAGCGAACGTTAGCCGCCGGTGCTATGACACCCGTGTGCAATGCCGACCCGTTATCAACGCAGGATCTTCCTCGTACCTGCTTTCTCTCACGTGTGAGGGGCCTTGCGTAAGGCCCCACTGCCGGTGTTGCTCTCACAGGGCGCAGCTGCTCAGGATGTGTGCCAACAACCAGTTGGCACACCCGCGGAGGCGGTGGTATTCAGGATAGGGACGCTAAGGGGAATAAAAATAAGAATAATGCACTTGCTAAGTGCTCAAAGCTTGTTTAATATAAAATCAGAATAAGATAATACAAAAATATGCTGTTTCTCTCGAAGTGGCCTGTTGAAGCGAAGAGCAATTAGTATTGCCTCACGCGCAATACTAATTCGCGAGATGCGCACTGCGCATGCGCAATCTCTTCAGTTTGCGTGGCTACACACACACGTGTAGTCTATGATCGTCAGGTATAGAGAGAACAGTTCTCCCTCTATATTGACGTAGTCTATGACTGTACGAGTGAGAGCGGTTCTCTCACTCGTCTGCACAGTCTATGGTTGAGCGAGGGAGCTCAATCCTCTCGCTCAACGGCGTGCTTAATGTTTGTACGGGTGAGAGTGGCCTCCTCTCACTCGCACAATCACTCTATGGTTGTGCAAGGGAGATTGGTTTTCTCGCACTTGCACTCGCACGGCCTATACGGAATAGGCTTAACGTGGTTTCGCGCGTATGTAGACCTATAGCGATATCCTCTGACGCGATCGCACACGTGTCAGGGAATATGAATTATATTACTTCGCTGGCTAATTATCTCTTAAGTGGCCACTTAATATTTTTCTGCGCAGTATCGGGAATCGTCCTCTCGCAAGCTGCTCCGGAAAACGGCGGAAAAGGCTATTTGGAACGGCAGAAAAATCCTAACGAAAAAATAGCGTGCGGCTCGATGAACGGCTCGGACGAGAAGAAGGATCGAGAGGAGGGCTTCTCTTTCCCCTCTCGCCCATCAGTTTTTCCGCGTAGCGCTATCGATTCTTGATCGATAGCGCCGCGTTTTGGCATGCCGCGGATTCTCGCGCCTTTTCCCGCGTCGCGTCATCGATCAAGCGATCGGTGGTGCCGCGTATAGTCGCGCCGCGAACTCTACCTCGCACTGCATAGCAGGTGGCCTAATCTCGATAAGCCACCTGTCACAGCGTAAATCAGTTTTTGTTTTTTAAAGTGCAATATGTCTTTGGAAAAAAAAATAGATTTTTCATAAAAATTTTTTACATAAATAATAATTTCTGTTTCTACGTCATATTATGACATTTGAATTTCAATTGTACATAAATCAATCTATCAATGTACATTCTTCAATCATTTCAATAAATTCGAAGATGTTACGAATGAGCGAACATAAAAAGGGCAGAATTAGAATTCGCGGCAGGATGGGGAGAAACGAGCGTAGCCGTGCAAAGCACAGCATAGGAAGTCCAAACTCCATGGCTTCTTCGCTATCTTGCCGCATAGAGTGCGCTTTTAATTTTCATTGAATTTTTTATTTTTTCTCATCCTTTGAAGCTTTTTCTTATCGATTCCTTTTACTTTCCTCTGCTACTTTTTTTCACGCTCCTTCTATTTTTACTTTTTTTCTAATTTTTGTAATAGACGGAAATTCGATCATTATCGATACGAACGAATGAAAATTTAATCTTGAAAAACTTTAATATAATTTTTTAATTTTACAAGAACTTTCAGAAGCTATAAAATAAAAAGTCTGGACTGTGGATTAGAATTTCAACGGCTAGTATAACAGTCTGGCTGCGTACCATTGGGCTAACGACACTGTGTAATACCAAACAACTAATACACGCTTATAATTTTTAAAACATTGGAAAAAAAATTAATAATAGGCGAATAGAACTACTTACAAGGCAACCACCCCAACCCGACCCCACAGATTTTAATGATTCTTGGATATGTTGTAATACTCAAAAAAAAATTCAACACATATTTTTTTTTATCGGCTGACATCAACTTTTGAAGGGTAAATTCCACCCCTAAAAACCACCTCAAAAAATCGTTTTTTTAATATATCTCTGCATCTAATAAATACTTTTAAATAAAATCAACGCCAAAATATTTCTTATAAGTAGCCGCTTCTACTGATATAACTTTTACATCGAGGGGTTGCTACCCCTTTTTCTATAGGGGTAAAAGTTCTATTTTTTTGCTATTTTGCGATTCAAAATCTGTTAAATAAGGTCAAGTGGGTTGAAAACTGCATTTATAATGAGAAAATAAAAAATCGAAATTGACGTATTTCGGGGATTTTTAAGAAAAAATTTTTTAGGGGTGTGTTACCCCTAAAAATCACCTCTACCAAATCACAAGCAGGCTAACCCACCTAACCCTGGCCACAATGTGCATTAATTATTTGTTATGTTCTATGTACCACATGACAAGCGAAATATATTAGATAACTAAGCTACCTCTAACCTTTAACTCCTAACCTCAAAAACCCAAAAAACTACCCCTATCAAACCACAAGCAGGTAAACCCACGCAACCCTTGCCACAGCATGTTTATCTATTATTTTTTTAATTAAATATATCCTACATCACAAGCGAGCTATGTTCGCAGAAATCCGACCCTTGACCCCTAACCCGCCCAACCACAAAAAACCTCTCTTACCAAACCACAAGCAGGCTAACCCAACTAATCCCTGCCACAGCATGTTTATTAATTATTTTTTTTCTGTTATTCAATATATCCTATATCACAAGCGAACTATATTAGCTAACCAAGCTACTTCTAACCCTTAACCGTTCGAAATCCAAAAAACTACCCCTATCAAACCACAAGCAAGCTAATCCATCTTAACTTAGCCCCAGCGTGTTTTTGATGATTTATTTTTTTCAAATAAATATATCCTACATAATAAGCAATTTATGACAGCAAACCATTGTACCCTTAACCCAATGAATCCCTAAAGAACACCCTTACCAACCTACGAGCAGACTACCGCCCTAAACCCTGACCGCAGCGGCGTTTATCGTTCATTTCTTCTTGAAATAATTGTCAAATCGAAACCTGGGATGAAAGAAGTCGTGTCTAAAAATAAGTATCTAATGTAATACGTTGTATTATTATTTTCAAATAAACTTTATTAAAAGTTATTATTACAAAAGACTATATTTTTGACTCATATGTAAATTAAAATGTATCATTTGAGATAGTTTTTACAGTAATGATAATCTTCAAAGAAGTGCTTGAAACATAATGACTTTTTACACCAACCACATCGTATTATTGCAACATTCTTACATCCTTTTACTTCACAGTTAACATTACAAGATTCTCCAAAACTAAAATCAATAGGATTATCAGTTTTATCAGGTTTTTGAGTAATATAGCCGCTTTTATACCAGGAATATTTGAAAATATCCGTATATCTCGGTGAAGAAAACTGGTTATGTACCAGCGATTGTAATGTTATAATGTTATTTCTCACATGTAAATTCAAGTCATAATCTGTCAGCATTACTTGATCTGAAAATTACCTCACGAAATTTTTTCCAACCCTAAAACCATATACATCAAGAGGTTGGATCTTTCCTGTCGTTGCAGTGGAAATTTTTTTAATGTTAACAATTTTATTCGTTAGCTTTGTTTCTTTTTTTATATAAAATTTTATATTCAAATTTTAATATATAACACTTATTCCGTTTTTTAAATGGCGAAGAATTGAAGACTCTTCTTTTAATTTACAATAATAGCAAATAACAAATTATTTCGAATATATATATATATATATATATATATATATATATATAATTCGAATGTTATTACAAAATTATTTTATGAAATAATTCCTCAATAATTTTGGAATTATTTTATAATTATTTTATGAATTAATTCTGAAGGAATCAAAAAGCGGACATAGTATTAATACTAAATTGATTCTAAAATAATTTTATTATATCATGAATTAATTCAGAATTAATTCAGAATTAATTCATGCTGTGTGGGTACCCCTCAATTTTTCAAATTTCAAACATATTTTTTGAAATGGCACCATAATTTATTATATGCTATTATTGTAAATTGAAAGAAGAGTCTTCAATTTCGTAAGGCAATTTTCAGATCAAGTAATGCTGATGGATTATGACTTGAATTTACATGTAAGAAATAACACTATAACATTACAATCGCTAGTACATAACCAGTTTTCTTCACCAAGATATACGGATATTTTCAAATATTCCTGGTATAAAAGCGGCTATATTACTCAAAAACCAGATAAAACTGATAATCCTATTGCTTTCAGTTTTGGAGAATCTTGTAATGTCAACTGCGAAGTAGAAGGATGTAAGAATGTTGCAATAATACGATGTGGTTGGTGTAAAAAGTCATTATATTTTAAGCACTTCTTTGAAGATTATCATTACTGTAAAACCTATGTCAAATAATACATTTTAATTTATATATGAGTAAAAATATAGTCTTTTATAAGAATAACTTTTAATAAAGTTTATTTGAAAATAATAAGATAACGTATTACCTTAGATACTTATTTTCAGACGTGACTTTTTCCATCCCAGGTTTTAATTTGACAATTATTTCAAGAAGAAATGAGCGATAAACGCCGCTGTGGTCAGGGTTTAGGGCGGTAGCCTGCTCGTGGGTTGGTAAGGATGTTCTTTAGGGATTTATTGGGTTAAGGGTACAATGGTTTGCTGTCATAAATTGCTTATTATGTAGGATATATTTATTTAAAAAAAATAAATCATCAAAAACACGCTGGGGCCAAGTTAAGATGGATTAGCTTGCTTGTGGTTTGATAGGGGTAGTTTTTTGGATTTCGAACGGTTAAGGGTTAGAAGTAGCTTGGTTAGCTAATATAGTTCGCTTGTGATGTAGGATATATTTAATTAAAAAAATAATAGATAAACATGCTGTGGCTAGGGCTACGTGGGTTTACCTGCTTGTGGTTTGATAGGGGTGGTTTTTTGTGTTTTTGAGGTTAGGAGTTCGAGGTTACGGGTAGCTTGGTTATCTAATATATTTCGCTTGTCTATGGTACATATAACAGAACAAATAATTAATGCATATTGTGGCCAGGGTTAGGTGGGTTAGCCTGCTTGTGATTTGGTAGAGATAGTTTTTAGGGGTAACACACCCCTAAAAAATTTTTTCTTAAAAAACTCCGAAATACGTCAATTTTGATTCCTTATTTTCTCATTATAAATGCAGTTTTTAACCCACTCGACCTTATTTAACAGATTTTGAATCGCAAAATAGCAAAAAAATAGAACTTTTACCCCTATAGAAAAAGGGGTAGCAACCCCTCGATGTAAAAGTTATATCAGTAGAAGCGGCTACTTATAAGAAATATTTTGGCGTTGATTTTATTTAAAAGTATTCATTAGATGCAGAGATATATTAAAAAAACGATTTTTCGAGGTGGTTTTAAGGGGTGGAATTTACCCTTCAAAAGTTGATGTCAGCCGATAAAAAAAAACATGTGTTGAATTTTTTTTTGAGTATTACAACATATCCAAGAATTATTAAAATCGGTGGGGTCGGGTTGTGGTGGTTTCCTTGTTAGTGGAATGTTCAGTTTATCGAAATTTAAAATTTAATACAAGTTTCAATTTTCTTTGAAAGTTATTGGTTGCGCGTCGAATCATAGTTTCATTTTGATGAATCTCTGTGAAAGCTGCATTAATCCGCTCACGACATTGCTCCTCCTTTTGGGCAGGTGTCTTATTAACAATCTTTCAATAAAACCTCATAAAAAATAGGCCAATGGGATCAAATCTGGAGATCTGGCAGACCATTCTATAGGATCATTTCTGCCAATCTACTTGTTCGGAAATGCTGCATCCAAGTGATTTGACACAGTTTTCGTAAAATGCGGTGGTGACTCATTATGCATATGCCGATAATGATACGGATGTTTATTCGTATCTGAAACCATACAGTGTTTGAATGACTTTGAAATACATATTTCAATGGCGTAGCTTGCACACTCTTGTTGGATCGTCCTCAAATACCTATTCTATTCGCTCTTTAATAGCGGAAAGTCAAACAGTACGCAGGAGTCCAACATCTTCTGCAATCGGTATACAACTACCTGTCAAAATAAATCGGCGATGAGCTTCACCGATTGTACAAGGATTGGGATGTCATCGATTAGGCCAATGAGCGCGATATGCTTCTACAGCTTGCAGAAGTTTTCAGCCTAAATGATTACATATATTAATTATTTAATTTTAAGAAAAAGGCAAGTTAAAATGCTCGACGATTTGTTTACAAAGTTCACAAGTTTCTTCAACTGAAATTTGAATTTTGGTTGGGTACATATTTTATTACTTTAATTTGCTTACATTAGAAATTATTGTAAATATATAGTAAATTGACAATTTAATAAATTATAGTTATACACAGTATGTCGGAAGAGTTCCCGAACTTTTGAAATAAAAGATCGAAAATTACATCTAAAGAAATTTATTGCAGTTAACTTTCAACATAGTCCTCTTTCCTAGATATACACTCATTTGAGCGCTCCATGAGTGATTCGAAGGCTCTCTGGTACTCCTCTGAAGTTATCGCTGTGAGACGCTGGGTGCAAGCCACTTGAATGTTCGGTACATCTTCAAAAAATCGTCCTTTCAAGGCCATTTTTAGCTTGGGAAATAGGAAAAAGTCGGCTGGAGCCAGATCTGGCGAGTATGGAGCGTGATTGATGCGTGGGATCTGATTTCCGGCGAGATAACGCTTCACAATGTTCGAAGAATGTGCAGGCGCATTGTCATCCAGCAAACTCCACGATCCCTGTTCCTTGTACTCGGTTCATTTTTTCTTTCAAAATCAACGCTACGCTATCCTTGCTCATGTTCAGTTCGTCTGTCAACATTCTGAGAGACATGTGGCAATCCTGCTTCAGTAGCGCGCGCACGCGAGCCTCGTTTTCGTCGGTAACAGCTGTTGATGGCTGGCCGCTTCTCTCGTCATCTTCTAACGACTCTCTACCCTTCTTGAACCGACTGAACCACGTGTAAACAGTTGTACGCGACACTACACCTTCACCGTAAGCCGAATCGATCATTTTTTTTGTTTCCGCGAAAGTTTTTTTAAGTTTATAGCAGAATTTAATTGCGCCACGATGTTCAAATTTCTTATCCATCGTAGAGCTTGCACCGGGGTACTAAACACGTTCACTCAAGCACGTCTATCTCGGCAACTAATGAACGGATACTGGTGAGAAAATTCTCAGACACTCCAGAGAGATGTAGCAACATAGTACCGGTGTCGTCCAAGAGGTGGCGCCACTCATATAAGCGCTACAAAATAAGTTCGGGAACTTTTCCGACATACTGTGTATAATTATAAGTATATTGATCGTCTTGAAAGGATACCATTTACGTTTCAGTACCTTTACTTTTTAGCCTAGGCTTCCCGAATAATTCAGACTAGGAGGCCAGATCGATCCGTTTTAAAATAAGTTAATAAGAAAGGGTGCAGGTGTCAGGTGTCAAACAACTCGAGACTGAATTCAAGATAGAAGAATGCGTTTATTTTACTTAGATGTGAAGATGCGCCAAGTGATATCTTTTCTTCTTACTTCTCTTGTACTTCGGTATCGAGCCGATGTTTCTGCTACCCGATGTTTGTTAAAGCAAGAGTTTACCCTATTGATGTTTTCTTTTTTGTGGGCCTTAATTTTCTAACTTAACCGGCCTTCTTATGGCCTCTTTCCTTTTGACCGCATTTCCTAGAATTTTCCACTTCTTTTCCTATCGGTGGTGACATCACTAGATTCTTGCGGCTATTCGTCATGAGGATGCACGAGTCTATGAAATGTGAAAGAAAAGTAATGAGACTGATTTATTTACCACAGTTATCTTTTTCAAACGTCCATGTTATCCTCTTCAGAGTAGTTCCCTTGGGCAGCTATACACCGATGGAGACGTTGTTCCCACTTTTGGTAGCAGCGCTGGAAGTCTTCAACCGGTATGGCCTTCAGCATATCCGTTACACTCTTTTGGATGTTTTCTAAAGTCCTGAAATGACGTCCTTTGAGGACATTTTTCAGTTTAGGAATAAAAAAATGTCACATGGACTCAGGACAAGTCAATATGGGGGAGAAGGGCTGGGGAACCGTAGAAATGTCTTTTGAGGTCAAAAGTTTTGTAACGGAGAGGGCAGTGTGACATAGGGCGTTGTCATGATGGAGCATGCATTTGTCTGTAATGTCTGGTCTCACGCGAATCATCCTTTTTCTGAGTCTTTGAAGGACGTATTTATAAATAACTTGGTTGACAGTTTCTCCTGGAGAAACAAATTCTTTGTGGACTAGTCCCCTTCTGTCAGAAAAACAAATCAGCATTGATTTGATCTTCGATTTGCTCATTCGAGCTTTCTTTGGTCAAGAAGAGCTTGCAGTGTGCCACTCTTTACTTTGCCTCTGGGTCTCAGGATTGTATTTAAAAATCCATGATCCATCATCTGTGATCACATGACTAAAGAAACCTTGCTCATTGACGATTCTGTCAAGTAGATCAAGACATTTGTTTTTCGATTATCCTCCTGCTTAATCGTTTGAGTCCCAGGATGTATTGAAAAAATACTGTCAAAGATTCCCAAACAGCGCTATCGCGCTTTCTCTAAATGAGTACTTTTTATTTTATAATGTATTATTGCATTATTATAGTATTATTCTACTATATATAGATATTGCAAAATGTACTATTAACATTAAAGGGAGCTGTGTGATGCACTTACTTCAGTAAATCGCGCGCATTTCTGACTTGGACAATCGGTAATGCATCGTCAGTTGTCCACAATGCTAGAAATGTGCTGGGTTTTCTCGACATAAAATCTCAACAGCGCGATCGCGCTGCTTGGGACTCAAACGGTTAAATGTGAGGTTTTTTGGCACCATTTTGGCACAGACCTTTCACATGTGCAAATGTTCAGTCAAAATTTGATGAACGGTAAATCTGTTTAAATTTAATTGTTCACTCCTTATTCTTAATGTCAGACGACGGTCTGATCTTACAAGAGTGTTCACACATACAGTGTTTTCGTCGGTTTTCGAAGTTGAAGGCCTCCCTGAATGGTGTTTATCTTCAACGTATTCTCTGCTTTTCAAAAATGATTTGCGCCAGCAAAAAACTTGAGCTCGAGATAAGAAATGTTATCCATAGGCCTGTTTTAACTTTCTAAATGCACACTTGCCGATTTTCCAAGCTTAACACAAAATTTAATGGCACAAAGTTGCTCCAAATTTTGCTGTTCCATTTTGCGTGATGCACAACCAAAACACAACTTGACTAACAGCAGTTATAAATACTACATAGTTAATAGAAGGAGTTAAAACTCGGTGGATGGATGGATGAATAGATGTGTGGATGGATAAGTTGATGGATGTGTTGATGGATGGATGGGTAGATGTATGGATGGTTAGATGGATAGATGGGTGGATGTATAGGTGGTTAGATGGATGGATGGGTGGATTTATAGATGGATGGATAGGTAGGTGGGTGAGTGGATGGATTGGTGGGTGGCTGGATGGATGGATGGGTGGATGTATGGATGGGTGGATGTATGGATTGGTAGTCGGATAGATGGATGGGTGGATGGATGGGTGGATGGATGGGTGGATGTATGGATGGATGGATGGATGGATGGATGGATGGATGGATGGATGGATGGATGGATGGATGGATGGATGGATGGATGGATGGTTAGATGGATAGTTAGATGGATGGATGGGTGGATAGATAGATACGAAGACGGATAAAAGGATATATGGATAGATAGTTTGGTACGTAGATTGATAGAAGCGCATAAGGATAGATGAATAGATAGACCGAACAACAGTTTTGAAACGTCTAGCAACATTAGGAATGATACAAAAGAAAGAATCTTGGGTGCCTTACGAACTGAAGCCCAGAGGCGTCGAAAGGCATCTTTTCACGTGTGAGCAGCTACTTCAACGACGAAAAAGAAAAGGTTTCTTGCATCGTATTTTGGCTGGTGATGAAAAGTGGATATGCTACAGTAATCCTAAGCGTAAAGAATCGTGCATCAAGCTCGGGGAAGCAGTAGCATTAATGCCAAAGCGGAATATCTATGGTTTTAACCTCATGCTGTGCATTTGGTGGGATAAGCTGGGTAGTGTATTACAAGCTACTCCAGTCCAACCAAACCATAACAGGAGATCTCTATCGATGACAATTGATGCGTTTGTGCCGAGCATTGAAAGAAAAACGGCTGCTATATGAGCGAAAGCACAATAAGCAGATTTTGCTGCATAATAACACTCGGCCGCAAGTCGCGTTACCGGTAAAAACATACCTGAAAACGCTAAAATTACAGTCCTATCCCACCCGCCGTACTTTCCAGATATTGCGCCTTCTGGTTACTATCTATTTCGATCGATGACTAGCGGCCTGGCTGAGCAGCACTTCACTTTGTATAAAGAAACGAAAAAATGGATCGATTCGTGGATAGCTGCACTAAGAAATATCGTTTCTTCGACGTGGAATTTAAATGCTGCCAGAAAGATAGGAAAAAATAATCTTCAGCGATGGGCAATACTTTAATTGTCTTTCTTTTTATTATTCTTTTTAAATAATAGATTTATTTTTACAAAAAACGGCGAGAACTTATTCATACTCCCAATATTGTTAACCCTTTGAGTACGGAATTATTGGGAGACTTTTATGCATATGGAACGGATTTAATTTTTTGCTATATGGATTAATATGTAAGAGTAATACATTTTATTTGGAATATGCTTATATTGGTGATATAAATATATTTTTGAAAGTACATATTAATTACAAAATATAAATAAATATATAAATGTAACAAAATAGAAATATTTATAAATAACAAGAACTAACTTTAAATCTAATAATTTTGTACCGTGTGGTATTTTTCAAAACATGTCGGTAAATGTAAAGGTACCTGGCACTGTTTGCATTGCCAAGTGGTTTCTTTTCTTATTTTATGTTTATAACATACGCGGCACCGTTTTGTCGGATGTTCCTTTGATTCTGTTGCCGGAATATTCTCCGGAAAATGTGCCCAATTTTTTGCTTGCAAACGCTGTGGCGTATTGGCACTTAAAGGACGCCTTAGAATAGCGTATCAAAAAAAACAGGGATAAAATAATAATAAATGGAATTAACCTTATTTGCAACTGTAAAATGTCGAAAAAAACGTTAGGCAATTGTTTGCGATCAACGCCAACTAGCGGGGGTGTCGCAAAAATCAACGCCTACTTATCAAACTCACATGACGAGTCTCACTCGTCAAATGTACTCAAAGGGTTAACATTCCCTTCCGGATCATTAGAAGTTTGATATAAATATTGGGTGTACAACTTTGCTTCCGCCGTTTTTTCCGAAATTCGAGGCTTTATTGTAAAAAGCTGGTTATACATTTATGATTTAAATTTGTTGTCCATCGCTGGCCATTACTTTCTCCTATCTTTCGGGCATCATACGAATCCCGCGTTGAAAAAACTAGTCATCTTTTGAATCGATCCATGAATCGATCAAATTTTTTACTTCTTCATAAGACCGGAAGTGCTGGTCAGCCAGGCCGTGTGCCCATTGATCGAAACAAGTGATAGTCCGAGAGAGCAACGTCTGGAGTATACGGCGGGTGGGGTAGGACTTCTCATTTCAAAGTTTCCAAGTATGTCTTGACCACTTTCGCAACATGGGGTCGAGCATTGTCATGCTGTAAAATCACTTCATCATGTCTCTCGTTGTATTGCGGCCGTTTGTCTTTCAATGCTCGGCTCAAACGCATTAATTGCGTTCGATAACGATCGCCTGTGATTGTTTCAATCGGTTTTAACAACTCGTAATACACTTCGCTGAGCTGGTCCCACCAAATACTGAGCATAACCTTGGAACCGTGAATATTTGGTTTAGCCGTCGACGTGGAAGCATGGCCGGGATATCCCCATAATTTTCTGCGCTTGGGATTATCGTAGTGAATCCATTCTTTGTCCCCAGTCACAATGCGATGCGGAAATCCCTTCCGTCTTTGCCTTGCAAGCAGCTGTTCACAAACACACAAACGCCGTTCAACATTTCTCGGCTTCAACTCGTACGGCACCCAATTTCCTTGTTTTTGAATCATTGCCATGACTCTCAGGCGTTTTAAAATGGCTTGTTGCGTCACTCCCAATGATCCTGCCAATTCTTGTTGCGTTTGACACGAGTCTTGATCAAGTAATGCCTCTAATTCTGCATCTTCAAAAACCTTCTTTCTTTCACCGCCATGCTGGTCTTCGACGTTAAAATCGCCGTTCTTGAAGCGTTGAAACCACTCTCGGCACGTTCTTTCACTAATAGCGGCCTCGCCATAGGTATTTGAGAGCATTCGATGAGCCTTAGTCGCAGATTTCTTCATATTAAAGCAGAAAATTAAAACCTCCCGCAAATGACGAGAATTTGGCTCGTAAGCTGACATGTTTAATCGAGAATAACTTTATGATGCAGACACAAATCGACTAATATTTCGATGGCGTTATGTTTACAAATACCTAAGCTTATTGTATGACATCTATGATCTATTTATTTCAACTACCACTTACCGCTACAGCCATCTATTACAAAACGGCGGAAGCAAAGTTGTACACCCAATATTATTTACGGAGTTATAATTATCAAAGTAATATTTTGTCAAATTTTCAAAGGAAATCATTTTATACTATAAAAATTTTTTGACTATGAAACTTTAAATACAAATGTATAAATTAAAGGAAATCGCATTTATTTTATAATAAATTTTAATACTATTGCTTCGTTTAAATTGGATTATTATTATTATTTTTTTTTTTTCTAAACATCATATAGAGAATTTAAGCCTATCATGTGAATTCAATATAACTAAATAAATTTTACCTCTGAGTTATCGTAGTGCAGCTATATTCAAAAGTGTTTGTCTGTTTGATAAGGAGTATACATTTTAACTTAAAATATTAATTAGTTTTTAAAAATAATCATTTGCTATTAAAAAAAGGATTCTAGCATATTCGTATTTCTTAATCGTTCAGAAGTCATACAAGCTTCTCTATGAATTTTTTTTATTTGCAAGAGTTGTACCATAAAGTACAGTAAAGGAAAAGTTGGTTTTTGAATTTTAAGTTGTTAAAAAAGACTTTAAAATTATCTTATCTTAACAATTTATTCAAAGTAGTAAAACTTTTCTGAAACGAATCTACACAATTATTATTTGATTGCTGCAATTTTCCTGCAAAATTAAAGCTATCTCTGGTAGTTTTACGATGCTCTGGAGCCGAGATAATTTTTGTTTTCTGATAAAAAACTGAAATATCATTTTTTATTAATATTAAGTAGTTAAATTTACAAGAAGTTTAAAGTAAAAGTTCAACAATTGTATCTGATATTCAAAAATGATTAATATAAATATTTATGTAACTAAAATCATAAAAAAATGTGGTGGCGCGTTTTTTTGCGAGGTTCATCACGCAACCGAGAAAGTTGAGAGTAAATGCGTTCTGTGCACTGCAGTTGCGCGAATGAAACCTATCATGCGTTTCATTGTTAGACACTAATCGAAGAAAGTGTAGCATAGTTTTTGTTTAAAAATGGCTAAATTTTAGACACTAATCAAAAAAAGTGTAGTATAATTTTTTTGTATAAAAATGGCTAAATTTCAGAAGGTCGTAAAATAGTGAAAAACTGTCGTAACCGTATCAAATGTTTTTTTAAATTACAGGTTGTAACCTTAACTTTACGATCATGTGAGTCACACTGATTCAATTCTGATCATTGGGCATTAATTATGTTGGTAATATTGTCCTTTTTAAATGTCCATTCTTGAATTAGAAAATTTGAATATTTTGACTTGAGATAACTACTCAACAAGTCCAAAAATCCCTGAGTAAAAATTTTCAGAGCTATTTTCTTTTTATTTTTGAATCTTTGTCCGCCATTTTGAATTCGCTATTTTTAATTAAAAAATTTTAATTTTTTAACTTGAGATTCGTATTCGAAAACCTCGAAGTACAAAGTCGTAAGTGAAATCATCTTAATGTAAATAGAAATATATGTGCATCGGAGGCTTAATAGTGTTTTTTTTTTATTGATGATCAGTTTTCAGCGAGAAAAAGTATATGAAAATATTATGGTCTAACTATGGCGCAGACAACTTTTGTTTTGTGGGCCTGTTCAATGGTTAAGGGTAGCATCACAATTAACTACCACGTAGATCTAGTTATTATATAATACTATCTTCTAGTATGACAGCGAGACATTATACTGATTATGTTCTTTGACTATAAGTTTTACCTACGTGTCGGCGTATAGGAAGAGGTTTTTTCCTAATGCATGATAATGCATGGCCTCGCATCGCTAATGTAACTCAGAAATTTTTGTAAGAAAACAACACTTAGTACTTTCCCATTCTATGCCAAGTTTGAATTTGAATCCTATTGAAAACATTTAAGATATTATGGGGAATACGACTAAGAAACATGTCGAGACGACTGGTTGCATTGGCCAATGCTTGAGAAACTCCGATTTAACTTTGAAATAATATTTCTCAAACTGGATTAGGATCTGCATTAATATGTAAAATTGATAGAATGAGGTAATCCAGTTCGGTGGAGGCAACTATTAGCAAAATTTTTAACTTTTTTCAGAAAGTGTTTGGAGTCATTAAGTAATTTGAAAATGTCGAGTCGCGGGGCCCTTATCTCTGAAAAATGCTAGCTATATTTTCGTAATTCCTGAGTCCTTTAAGTTTTTTTTTTTAAATGCTGCCAAATTATTAAAAAAAAATTGTAGCGTAACATTTCTTTTTAAAATTAAAGAGAAAGACTTGAACTTTTATTTTCTGCTATCAAAATAATCGACAAATTCATCTAAGCCTGTGTGAACTTCCAAATTTTGCAAAATTCTAGATTAACATAACCCTACATATTAGGATCTCATGTTTTTGGATAGCCACAAATCATAATTCGGATCACGGAATCGTAAAATTGAGGTTTCAACCTATAATTTAAAAAAAAATTTAATATGGTGTTTACGATGTTTTTTCGCTATTTTACGACTTTATAAAATTGAGCAATATTTAGACGAAAAGAAAAACGCTATACTTTTTGTGAGTAGCGTACTCCGAAAAGCGAAAAAATTTCGTGATATCTCTGCAACTAATGATCCGATCATAATGATCATTTTTTAATTTGGGATAGCATATGAAAAGTTAAGGGTGTACTTCCAAGAAGCCACAGATATGTATTTCGACGCGCTGATAATAAATATGATAAGGAAAATACCGTCTATTCTATTTTTAAGATCAAAACTAGAAAAAAAATTATTTTCTCAATTTTTTTCACGTTTACTGCAGTAAATATTGATTTTAGAGGAAAATATTTGTTACAAAGTTGTAAGCCATGAGAGCATTGATATTTTTTATTTTTTACGTTCTTTGAGTGGAGCCAGTATTTTATGAGAAAAATGCAATAATACTTTTATATATATATAATTAGATGCACAACTAAGTTCTTGCTGTTTTTCTTTATTTATAAAGTTGCATATAAACTCTCAATTGCTTTCTTTAACAAAGAAATTTTTTTTTTTTTCAGGCTCCTTATTTGCCATGGGTGCTTTTAGGATTTTCTGTTTTACTTGGAAATGCAGTCTGGGTTGATCTGATTGGCATGGCTGTAGGTCATATGTATTACTTTGCTGAAGATGTTTTTCCTCAACAATCTGGTGGATTTAGAATTATAAAAACTCCACAAATTTTGTAAGAAATGTTTTACTACTTCTGAATCAAATATATGCAAATATAATTTTCAAATAATTTATAGATGTTTGCTGCATTATTGTAGCATTCAAAGCTGTTACTATGTTAGAAAGAGAGAGGGAAAAATATTTTTATTTGGACTGTTATATCGAAAAAAGAATTATTAAACATTATCACCCGCGTCAAAATTTTTTTTGTCTACGTAATCTAATATGTGGTTAAAATCGTATTCAAAATATAGACTCGTTGCTTTTTTTAGATTTACGATGTCTCGCAATCATCTGGTGTTGATCAGAGCATAACGTAATTTTATATTTTGAAAAGACTTAAAATTTTTGTAAAAAATAGTTTAGTTTTATGGAAAGTGGCATAAAATAAAAGAAAGAGTCTATCCTAAGCGAGGCCTATTGTAAGTGAAGCGTATCGATTGAGTAATGTAAACGTGACAAATCATACTAGTATATGATGGTACTTGGCGTTTTTTTTATTTTTTTTTTTATACTTACTTGCCTTATCTGTTGTAGAAGATTCGCATAAACAGCAGTTAAATAATTCTGCAGGAACGAAACCGACAATCTAAGAGTTAGAATGAATTGTAATGTACACCCAGCACAGATGAATCATCACCTATTCGAAAATGGAAATGAGTTGAGTTGGCAACAGTGAACGTCATCTATCTAAAGTAGCGGTAAACGATATTTTGACTGCGGCGTTCGAAAATTATATCGCTATCTTTATTTAATCCCTTAATGTTCTTTATAAGTATATTTGATACAAATAAAAACGAAATTATAACGGTAACAATAATAAAATTATAAAAAAGCATCGAAAATATTATTATTTTATCACAATAAGTTGAAATGTTTTTTTATTAATTGTAAAAATATAAATAACAAACCATACTAACAAAAATATAATAACAAATATAAATATTTGAATAATTTTAATTACAATTAATTAATTCGAAATTATATCGCTATCCTTGTCTAATTTCATCCTTGCCTAATTTGATTACGGAGTTTATTGATAAAGTTAATAACAATAAAAATGAGATTATAATGAAAATAAATAATAAAATTATAAAGCATTGAAAACATAATTATTTGCAGCAATAAGTTAATATAATTTTTTATAATAATTATTGTTACAATATAAATATAAAACAACTACGGTCAAATTATCACTGCAAATATAAATAATTACAATAATAGAAATCATGAAAAATTAATTCAAAATTATGTCTTTATCCTTGTAAAACCTCTTTATGCAACATATGAATATATTTAATAAATACAAATTGATATAAAAATAAACAACTAAATAATAAAGAAGCATTGAGCATTTTGTTTTGCGGTATTTCAGATAGATGACGTTCAGTGTTACCAACTTAACTCATTTTTATTTTCAATTGAATAGGTGACAATTCACCCGTGCTGGGTGTACGCTTACATAGCAACAAGAATTTTGTTGAGACGAAACCGGTGACTTTTTGGTGACTAGACTAATTAAAACTCATTAATGTTTACATAGCGACCAAATTGTCGTAACAAAATTGTACGTTATTGAGTAAAAATAAATAGATAAACTTACAAAGCCACAAAGATTAATTTGTTGTGATAAAACTGGCAACCTCAAGAAAAGAGACAGAATAGATGTTTTAAGTATAACACAAAAATAATGGAGATAAAAATTGTGTAACTTCTTCATGCCCCATATGCAGAATTATATACACAATATTTTAATATTACATTCCCTTATCATTATTTTTGAATTTCAACAAATTTCTTTTTATTAAATAATCAAGAAAAATAAATAAAAAAATTACATTCGATATATAAACATTATCTGTCATGTTTGCTCTATCGAGTAGACGCAGCTTTATATTTTGAATGATTTTTGAGTCTAAACTCATGTCAACTACACTTTTAGCAAAAATTAAATGAGCAAAAAAAATTCTAAATTTTTGGTAATTTTTGACAGGCTGTATCTCACTGAAACATGGTCGTATCAAGATTTTAGAAAAAGAATTTTGAAGCTCTAAAATTCTAGTCTCGAGATCTTTTAGTCAAAACTTTTTAGAAGCTACGGTTGTTAAATACTCTGAAGTGATAGCACGAAAAGAAAATTCTGCAAATTTTTTGCAATGTTTTTCTCGGTCCACGGGCTCAGGAAATTTTTTTTCTATTAGACCATTATACAAAGCTGATAACCTATTTATTCAGCTTCAATTTCCTTTTTCTAATTTTCCGCTACTTTGATTTCTTTCGGAGACTTCCGACTTTGAATGCAAAAAGATCCTTTTGTCTTCAACCATTGATATCTCAGCAACCAATGATCGGACAGAAAATTAAAGGACAGTTTCGCAATCTGTAATAAATTTCCTAAAAAATCCCGGAGCGTTATTTAAGAAGAAAAACTTTTTTTCTAACCCTGATATTAACTTGGAAAAGGTTAAAACAAGTGACTTTTTCTATTGTTTTGGAAAATCGACCGCATCTTTGCTAATTTTAATGAAACAGCTCATTTTTTTTTAATTCTTTTACCTGAATGTACCCCCAATAACTTTGTGAAGTTTTGGATCGATCTATCCAACGGTTTTTCCGTACCAATTGATCAAAATTTCCGAAAAAATTAAAAGAGCAGCATTTATGTTTTTAAGGACCTTGTAATCATCTTAAAAATAAAAAAAAAATTAACTATTTTCGACTTCTCTCACAATTTCTCATCTCTCACTCTTTGAATTTGGAAACAATAAAAATTTTTCAAAAAAAAAAATTTGAAAAAATTTTTTTCTACAATTTTATTTTTGCTCAATTTTTGATAGTTTTTGTCAACCGCCGGCATTTACATTACCCAAAGCGTACTACGTAGAGATCGCACGTACGGATTTACGCTTCTTTTGTGCTTTCGCACTTTATGTCTTTGTGTATGTGGGGCTCTTGAAGAGATATGAGACCCCGTGATTCGTCAGTTCCACCGTATTTTATGACTCCATACTCATTCTCTGAAAGAAGTGTATGAGTATGTGTGTGTGTGTGTGTGTGCGCGCGCGCGTGTGTGTGTATTTTAGTAACGAGTGTTACCACCGCGACTCCGAATCACCGCTTGCAGCCTTTCACGCATATTCATGATACAATTTCGGAACATCAACTGAGGAATCCTCCGCCAAATTGCAATCAAAGCCCGTTCAAGTGCAGCCAAATTTTGTAAATTTGGACAATCTTTTCGCAATCGACGGCCCATGATATCCCAGACGTGCTCAATGGGATTGACATTAGGACTTATTGCAGGATGCCTGAATAGCGTTGTATCATGTCTCTCAAAAAATTGACGGGTAATGTTCACAGTATGAGAGCGAGCATTATCCTGCATAAATATGAATCCTTGTATGTTTTGTCCTCGTGGTAAGACAACAGGCCTCAAGTTCTGGTCGATGTAGCGCCTAGCGTTAAGGTTTTTGCGGACAATAATTAAACAAGTTCGTCATGACTGCGAAACTCCAGCCCAAACCATCACTGATCCTACGTTGAAAAATTCAACGGGACGGACAAAGTCTTGCGTAAAACGATCTCCTTGGCGACGCCAAACTCGAGGTCCTCTATCGTTACCGTACAGACAAAACCGAGACTCATCTGAGAATAGGACATACCTCTATTGCCTCATGTTCCAGTTAACGTGTCGATGAGCATACGCTAATAGAGCTCTGCGATGTGCAGGTGTTAACATTGACACACAAACAGCCCTTTTCGATCGCACTCTAACTTCACGATAACGGTTGCGAACCGTTAACCTTGAAATGTTTCGCGGCCACCGTCGTTGTTGCTGTCGACCATTTGGGAAGTGCTGCGCGACAACGTTCGCAGGAACGAAAGGTCCTTGAGGAACACGTCGGACAATGGCACAATTGTCCCGAGGAGTCGTTACTCGGTATCGACCTTGTCCATCTCCTCTCTCGAATCCATTAGTTTCCAGGAAACGGTTGTAGGCACGCGACACGACTGACGAACTAACGCCCAGTCTATCGCCGACCTTCCGATAATTGTACCCCTCCTAAACAAGAGTCACAAGCTGCGCGACTTGCAATGCGGTTAAATGCCGCCAAGGCATGATAAAAAAATTGATAAAATATAGAAGTTTACAAAAACTTTTAGATGATTTTTTTTTAGCAATGTGAAAAAAATTTTTAGTTTTGAAACAAACTCTTGGATGGTTTTTTTACCAAAAGAAGATTAGTTTAAAAAAAAACGTTTTTTTTAACGCTTGTAAGCTTTGCAGATAGAGTACACAATTTACTGCTCGGAAATTTGTAGAACGAGTACTCGGTAAACCTTGGGGGTATCAACTCATGATTAATTTAATTAATTAATTCGAAAATTAAGATACAAAATAGATCGAGAATTTCAGAAATGGATCAGTAATTTTTTTTTTCTTAAAAAATAATTTTATTTCAAACAAAATTTTTTTTTTCAAATTTTTTTTTGAAAAATTTTTTTTTGTTTCCAAATTCAAAGAATGATAAATGAGTAATTGTAGAAGAAGTCGAAAATCGTTGATTTTTTCCATTAAGATGATTACAAGGTCTTTAAAAATATAAATCTTGCTCTTTCAATTTTTTCGAAAATTTCGATCAATCGGTCTGGAAAAACCATTGGATAGATCGATCCGAAACTTTACAAAGCTATTGAGGGTGCATTCAGGTAAAAGAATTTAAAAAAAAATGAGCTGTTTCATCAAAATTAGCAAAGATGCGGTCGATTTTTCAAAACAACAGAAAAAGTCACTTGTTTTAACCTTTTCCATGTTAATATCAGAATTGAAAAAAATTTTTTTACCTAAATAACGCTGCAGGATTTTTAGGAAATTTATTCCTGATTCCGAAACTGCCCTTCAATTTTCTGTCCGATCATTGGTTGCTAAGATATCGATGGTTAGAGACAAAAGGATCCTTTTGCATTTAAAGTCAGATATTTCCGAAAGAAATAGAAAATTAAAGCTGAATAAACAGGCTATCAGCTCTGTATGACGGTTTACTTGAAAAAAATTTTTCTGAGCCCGCAGAGCGAGAAAAACATCGCAAAAAATTTGCAAAATTTTTTGTTTATGCTATTACTTTAGAGTATTTGACAACCGTAGTTACTCAAAAGTTTTAGAGCTTGAAAATGCTTTTTTTAAAGTCTCGATACGATTTTGATCTCGATACCATTTTTCACTGAGATACAGCTCGTCAAAAATTACCAAAAATTAAAAAATTTTTTTTTTGCTTCTTTAATTTTTGCTAAAAGTGTAGTTCAGGACTATTTATCGTTTAAGTAGCCAGAGAATCGATTTTTTATTTTTTGCTTGTATCGCGAAACAAAGATTTTTAAAGGATAGAATCACTACTTCACAAGCCTAAAGCTAAAAAATAATTCGTTTGAAAGTTTAGGGTCCTTGAGACTAAACCTCAAGAACGGTAATTTAAAAAGTACCTTACTTCTATTTGTAATTTATGAATGTGATAAATACATGTGAAGCGTAGCCTCTGAACTTTTATTTGAACTTGTAGAAGAGTTTTGAATTTTTAACTATGAAATCGACAAAGGCGATTGAAATTTTAATGACAAAGTACAAATTGTTGCCTCGATGTTTTATGTAGGTGATGTATTTGAAATTGAATATCCAAGAAGACGTTTAAAATCTGAATTTAAATTAGAATTCAATGAATAATTGTGTTTGAGGCCCTTATCTTTAAAGAAGGAACGAGACTTGACTGTAGGCAGTAGGTAGGAAAAAAAATAGTATTCCAGAAATGGAAGAAAAGTGGATGTAACCTCAGTACACGACCTCTGTTTTTTTTCTTGTATGAGCCGATAAGTTTCTTCCTTGCCTTTCCTACCACAATAAAGCCTCCTCCGCAACCAACTCGCCGCACTTTCTACTGACACACTTAACCTAAGCTTAAGCCGAGAGCTTAATAGCTGCTCTCGTTAAACTCAACTTGATTGCGATGCGGTTTTTCACAAACAAAACTATGTAACATCGAATAATATTGTCCATCGCGTAATCGCACACCAGTAATCATAAAATCATGCATACTACAGCTGAAAATAATGTTCTCCTTTCTAAATGAGAAAATAGCTAGATCGCTAAGTCGGTCAATACAAATTTTAATGACATTCGTAACACAAACTTTTGCAAGGTAATTCTTTTTTTCTGAGTAAGCATCTATAGCGTAATTTGGGACATCGCGCAATAACCTGGAATGTCACAAATTCCTCTTGCAATACCCTCATGATAATTTTTTTTAAAATAAATAATTAATTAATTGAATAATAAAATTGAAATAAATAAATAATTAATTTAAATTAATAGGCCACTGTTCAGCTGTTACATGCATCTATTATAAAAACATTCTTCTAGTAAATTTTAACTTATACGGCTATTATACGGCGGTAATTATACTATCCTAATTATTATTATTTCACTATTATATAGAGTAAAAATCTTATATCTCTAATAACTGTCTGCGACATGCGTTTTTATAAAAATAGTTGCGTTTTGTAATTAAAATTAATTCTTCGATTAACTTCCTACAGAATAATTATTTCCACATTATTACTGGTAATTGCAATATTAATTTACAATTGCATTAGCGTATCGTACGAAGGTCGTTTGAAAAGTCCGTGCAATGTCCGAGAGACGGCACCACCGGCGCGTATTGAGGTCATGTTTAGTTAGTAGCATCTCTTGAATGAACACACACCAAGTTGCAGCCATATTGGTCTATTTCTTTGTGTTTGGCATTCGTGTGAATCAAGGAAGTCAAGTGATTTTCAAGAAATGGACGAAAAAGAATTTCGTGTGGGGATTAAACATTACTTTATGAAAGGCAAAACGCCTGAGGAGACTAAAGAGAAGCTTGATAAACATTATGGTGACTCTGCACCTTCGATTAGAACAGTTTATAAGTGGTTTCAAAATTTTCGGACTGACCATATGGGCACAAGTGGTGCTGAACGTTCTGGATGGCCTATGGAGGTTACGACTCCAGAAATTATTGATCAAATCTATGATATAGTGATGGATAACAGAAGAGTTAAGGTGCATGAGATGCTAGTGCTATGGGCATCTCGACTGAACGAGTACATAATATTTTGCATGAACATTTGGACATAAGAAAGCTATCCGCAAGATGGGTGCCGCGATTGCTCACGCTTGACCAAAAAAGGAATCGTGTGAAGTGTTGCAAGGATGGTTTGCAGCTGTTCCAGAAAAATCCAGAGGACTTTAAGCGTCGTTTCGTCACTGTAGATAAAACATGGTTACATTACTATACTCCTGAGACCAAACAACAATCTAAACAATGGGTTACCAAGGGGGAATCTGCACCAAAAAAGACGAAGACCGTTTCCGCTTCGGCCGGAAAGGTTATGGCGACTGTCTTTTGGGATTCGCAAGGGACAATCATCATCAACTATCTGGAAAAGGGTAAAACTATTACAGGTGCATATTATTCATCGTTATTGGACCGTTAGAAAACCGAACTGCAAGAAAAACGCTCGCGATTGGCCCACAAGAAAGTCCTTTTCCATCACGACAACGCACCAGCACACACCTCAGCAGTTGTGGTCGCAAAATTAATCGAAATGGGATTCCAACTCGTTTCACATCCCCCCCGATTCTCCAGACTTGGCTCCCTCGGACTACTATTTGTTCCCCAATTTAAAGAAATAGCTGGCGGTATAAAGATTTTATTTAAACGAGGAGGTGATTGCAGACACTGATGGATATTTTGCAGACTTGGATAAATCCTATTATTTGGAAGGGATCGACAAACTAGAACATCGTTGGACGAAGCGTATAAGCCTAAAGTCAGACTATGTCGAAAAATAAAAAAGGTCTACCTCAAACACGTGAGTAGTTTTTATTTTTGCACGGACTTTTTAAACGCCTCTCGTATATCTATAAAATAACATTTTGAAAATAAAGTTAATTAAATAAGTACTTCTCCAACAGTCCATTAATTAAAAATTATAACTTCTAAAGAATGATTATTTAAACTATTATTCTACATTTATTTCTTTTTTGTAATTTCAATCACTTTTTAAGGATATTGTTTGTATCCATAGTAGCAATCCTTATTTAAATTATCATTTTTTATCTAATAATCATTATATAAATTAATCGCTTAAAATGGGACGAAAAATTTCGTTCTTTTTTGTTATATGCGGTAAATTTTAAATAAAACATGATTGTACAATTTAAATTAACATATTTTTATTACAAATAGAAAATTACGAAATTATATAAAAATTCCGCAAAAATGGATCATCACTCTCTCTCTCTCTCTCTATTCTCGCTAACCCTCGCTCAAGCCAAGAAGCCTGCCAGGAAGAAGGGGTCCAAAAAACTCTCCCTCCCCCGAGTTTTTAAAAATGGCGGGAAAGCTTCTCCCACGTGTTTAAATACGGCGCAAAATTTTCACCAAGTGCAGACCTCAAGCAACTACGACAAGCAGACTATTCAATTTTTCAAATAAATAAGAAGGCGACGAGAAGTCAGTAACAGCAACAGCAAGACAGAGAGAGAGAGAGGATTAGTCGCACTAAAATTCAAAATCAATAGAAGTGAGTTTAAACTTAAATTTTGTATTTTATATTTTGTGCCTTTTTTCTCTATACTCTCATCTATTCTATATCTTCCCACAGATAAACTTAGCCTCAGTTTCGGCTGACTACCTTTTATCTAATATCGCATTGGTTGGGTCCTTATCCATAGCGGCGTAGCTGGCCTGAGTTTCGGCCTAGACGTACATTCAGTCCCGAACTATACCACCACATTCTCAAAAGAAAGGAAAAGATAAAGCTCTGAATCTCCTTTGCCATCCCGGGCCCGTAAGCTTGACTGCTTAGGCTCAAAAAGGCAACGACGAGTTTGCGTTACTCAAATTAACGCATAGTGGCGTCACAACCGACGTTACATGGGAGATAAAGAATGAAGGAAAAAAGGAAATTGGAAAATAAGGAGAAAAAAGGAGAAGACAGGGCTTTTCAAATACTCTCTTATCTTCGGTTGGCGAGCGGGCAAACTCTGAAAAGGCCTTATCTTATTAGAGTGGCAAATTTTCCTTATGTAAACGGTTTAGTTTACCGTTAGAAATGGGTATTAGGTTTATACGAGGGTGAATAAAATATAAACGGTAATTCAGCTATTCTGATTAGCACGCACCTCCGAACTAAATGATATAGTATGGCGGTTGCTGGTTCGCTTATAAGAGTGGAGGAACCAGCTTATTTAGCGGCTATGCTCGGTTCTGTCCTCAGTACAGCCATGACTGAGCAAGAGGTACATCCGTCTGTCGCGCAACGCGTCATCATAAAGTTTTCAACCAATGAAGGCGTTAAACCGTCGGAAATTTTTACTCGTTTAAAGGCGCAGTTTGGGGACACTACATTCTCTCAGAATCAAGTGTATACGTGGACCAGGAAATTTAAGGGTGGGCGAGAACGTGTTGCAAACGTAAGTCATAATTGACGTTTCAGGACAAGTCTTACAGATGTCAACATCCGTGCCGTTCGAGAGCTTATTGAATGTGATTGACGGTTAACTATTTCAGAAATCTTTTCAAGAGTAGGTATAAGCTATGGAAGTGCTCAATCTATTATCACTGATCATTTTGACTTCAGAAAAATTTGTGCTCGATGGTTCCGAGATGGTTAACCGGGAATCAAAAACAGATCTAATCGGAGATCATTGAGAGACTACCGAATCTATTTCGACAAGAAGGGGAGGATTTTTTGAGGCGCATCGTCACATGCGATGAGACGTGGGTCCATCATTATACCCCCGAATCAAAAATGGCGAGTAAGGAGTGGCGAAGAAAGGATGAAGACTGCCCAGTGAAGACCAAAACTCATCTCTCAGCCAGAAAAGTGCTTGCAACAACTTTTTTTTGACTCAAAAGGAGCTTTACTCATTGATTTTCTTCACGATTAACAAACAGTGAATGCGGCCTACTATTGCCAGTTGTTACAGTCAGCGAGAACTTTCTACGGAAACAAAAGACAAGGTATGCCCATTAGAGAGGTCATCATTCTCTGTGACAACGCTAGGTCGCTTACAACGGCTTTGACAAGAGATAAACTGGAAGAAATGGGCTGGAAAACACTCGAACACCCTTCTTATAGTCGAGACTTGTCTCCCTGTGACTACTTTTTGTTCGCGCCTTTGAAAGAATCACTTGGAGGAAAACGATTCAAAAGCAATAAAGAAGTCGAGGAGCATGTGCGCAATTAGCTGACAACTTGTTGAATCAATTTAACTAAAATTCTTGAAATTTCATTCCTAGAATGTATGGTCCCCCAAAAATATACGAAAACATGACACCGCTACGACTCATAGTAAACGTCATTAACTCTCCTACACATAACCTATACATTCCTAACTTGACTACTTACGCCGTTTGTTGGAAAATCCAACACATAGCAACGCAATTCTTTTCCTTCATTGAAAAAATACGTAACAAAAATTGAACCACAAGGCATACTTGTCATTTTTTATATTTCGTCACTCTTCACTAATGTACCAGTAGCCAAAACAATCAACATTATCAAAATCTTCTCTTACTTCCTCACTCATCTTCTACCACTAATTAAACTTTGTCTCAACGATACATATTTTTCAGCCGACAAATATTTTTACAAACAAACATTATATGCTGCAATCGGCTCTCCAATTTTACCAATAATTGTCAACACATTCATGGAACACCTGGAAACAAAAATTCTTAACACAGCGAACAAAAAATCTAAAAAGTGTCTGAGCTATGACGATAACACCTTTATTATCTGATGACAGGAATATAATGAATTTCTCAAATTTCTCAACTTTATCAACATTTATCAACAACATCCAAACGTTAAGTTCAACATGGAAACTGAACAAAATGAACAACCTTAGATGTCCTTCCCTAGATATGTTAGTATAAAATTGGATAATGATCGGATAACACTCTAAGATAATTCAATGCCAACTCATATCATCACCATCCGTCTCAAAAACCATTAAAAAATAAAGAGAACAATAAAATACTCAAAATGCCAATACCATAAACACCGCCACTTCTACAATTGTGCTGGTTTACGTTCAAGGTGCTACATATCGTATTTCCCAAATACTTCATAAACATAACATATAGTATGAACCATAGCAAAACTACTTTCCAAAATTGGAATCATTCTGAAAAAACTCAAAGACAAACGCCTCCCACTACACTTAACAGGAATACACCAAATATATAAATTACATGTTTAAGTGACACGGAGAGTGAAAGATGATCAGCCGAAGAATAAAAGAACGTTAAAGTAACGTCAAGCTAAAAAACATTACTTATAACACATCGTTCAATAAGTCCCGAGACTAACCCAGAGATGGTGCTAGTAATACCAAACTCGCCACGTTTCCATAGAGTGCGAACCTTTACATGCAACGTGTAAAAATTCCACGTCAATCGGATCACAGACAGCCGAGTTATCGAGGTTAAAGTAAAGTCACTTTGTAATTTGTTTGAAAAATGGAAAAAAAACGAGTTTCGCATGTTGATAAAACATTGTTTTTTAATGGGTAAAAACACCGTAGAAGCCCAGTAATGGCTTGAAAAACATTACCCGGACTCCTCTCCATCCAAACCAACAATTTGTCGTTGGTATGCTGAGTTTAAACGTGGTCGTACGGACACAAACGATGCGGAACGTTCGGGTAGGCCATTGGAAGCCCTTACACAGGAAAATGTGAGTGAAGTGTTAAAAATTGTAATGAAAAATCGCAAAGTGAAGGTCCGTGAGATTGCAGAAATGACACAGATATCATCTGGAAGCGTACTTACAATCCTTAATGAAAAATTGAGCATAAAAAAGGTTTTTTCCAAGTGGGTGCCGCGATTGCTTTCAGTAGAACAAAAACAGCAACGAGTCGACGATTCAGAGAGCTGTTTATTGCTATTTACTTGCAATAAAAAGGATTTCCTGCGTCGATACGTGACCATGGATAAAATATGGATACATCATTTCACTCCGGAGTCGAATCGGCAATCATCTGAGTGGTGCATGGCTAGCGAAAGCCGCCCAAAGCGTCCAAAAACGCAGCAGTCTGCTGGCAAAGTCATGGCGTCTGTTTTTTGGGATACACATGGCGTGATTTTCATTGACTACCTGAAAAAAGGTAAATCGATCAACAGTGATTATTATATTGACTCGTTGGTACGTTTGAAGGAGGAGATCGCAGCAAAACGACCGCACATGAAGAAGAAAAAAATCCTTTTTCACCAAGATAATGCACCATGCCACAAGTCCATGAAAACAATGGCAAAATTTAACAAATTAAGCTTTGATTTGCTTCCCCACCCCCCGTATTCGCCAGATTTAGCCCTCAGCGACTACTGGCTCTTTGCTGATCTCAAAAAAATGCTCCAGGGAAAAAAATTTGGCTCGAATGAGGAGGTCATTGCCGAAACTGAAGCCTATTTTGAAACAAAGGATAAATCTTTCTATAAACATGGTATAGAAATGTTGAAAAGGCGTTGGAAAGATTGTATCACTCTAAAAGGAGATTATATTGATGAATAAAAATAATTTTTGAAAAAAAATGTTGTTTTCGTTGTTAGTCTCGGGACTTATTGAACGATGTGTTAAGTAATCCTACCCAACTGCTACTTACCAAATCAAATAAAATTTTGTATACTGGTAGGAAATGGAAAAATATGAGACACGTATTTTTCTATAGCGGCCCAATTTTATTTTATGGAGTATAATTAGCCCCTAAAAGGTGTAAAATAGTGAACATTTATAGTAAAATAACCAAAACCAAATGCTTTTGTTTCTACCATACAAATGGATGGTCTTATAAATAAAAGTATCATTTTTGGGATAGTTAAAACCTAATCTGATATCCATTTGATCCAAATAAGTCAAGGTCAAGGTTAAATGAAGGTTAAATCTTAATTAGATTCAATACAAATAGCCGTACTAGGTAACAGATTTTTTGGATCGTTTAAACCAAATCTGGCGTCTACTTAACTCTAACAATTTACACTTAAGGTAAAATAGAACTCACGTAATGACCAATCAGCTCCACATAATCTTTAGCCTAAGATGCTGAACCTAATAAACTTAGGGTCTAAAGTTCTAAACTTAATTACCCCAAGCTTACAATTCCAAATCCACAAACTTTAAGTTTACAACTTTCAGCCTAGAAACCCTAAGCTTACAACCCAAGCTCATAAGCCTTGAAGTACCTCAAAGCCAATGATCCCTAAATAATGCAGTTTTCGGTTTGCGATTTGAGATTTGTAGGATATACTTAAATTGTTGATCTAACGTTTGTGAGCTTAAGGTGTATAAATTTGAGATTGTAGACTTAAAATTTATAGGTTTAAAATAATGAACTTGAGGTTTGCACGCTTGGGTTATGAGCTTGGGTTGTCAGTTTGAGGTTTCTAGGTTAGAAGTTTAGAACTTGAGGTTTGTGGACTTCGGATTGTGAGTTTGGGGCTTTTAAGTTTAGAATTCTAAACTCTTGATTCATAAGGTCCAGCATCTTAGACTTAAAATTATGTGGAGTTTATTGGTCATAACATGATATTAAATGATCTTGAATTTGACTTGTTACGATTTTAGCTATCCGAAAAATGTATGAAAATGATACTTTTATCTAAACCATCCATACTGTAAGATCATCCATTTGTATGGTAGAAACAAAAGCATTTAGTTTTTGTTATTTTACTTTAAATGCTCACTATTTTACACCTTACAGGGGTGATTTATATCACATAAAATGAAATTGGGCCGCTATAGAAAAATACGTGTCTCATATTTTTTCATTTCCTTCCAGTGTGCAAAGTTTCATTTTATCTGATAAGTGGCAGTCCGCTAGAGTTACTTTTTAGTCTGCTCTAGCAGAGCAGTATATAGAAATAGGTCACAAAATAGAATTTAAAAAAGCAACATTAATCGCCTTAACATCATATTTTTCTAGAGAATACCGTGAAGCAGAGAAATCTATAAATACAACTTTAGCAACCTAAATAGAGACAATGGCTACAAAACAATCTTGATTTGTCGATTCATCCTCCCGATTTCTTAATTTGATTGGCTTATTATAATAAAAACAAAAGTTATAATAATCGACCAACTAGAGGGTGACTTAATCACTGCTACCTTCAAGGCCATGTTTATATAAGAGACAATGAGACTTCAAACAGTCAGTTTCAGGTATGTCCTGAAGAAGTGAACTGCAATGTCACAAAACGTCAGGTTAATTGTATTGATTGTATTAATTGATAAGCTTGATTATGCTTGAATTATATAGCTGTATAATATATGACAATATTATTTTAAATATAATTGAAATATCGTTAATGAAGAGGCTATTTCGGTGCACTCTTACTTGCTAATCCACTGGTGAAAAAGTATAGAGTATTTGCTCTATGGTGGTTTATGCGATTATGATAGTTGCTGCGTCGGCTATCTCGAGTTCTTTCTTATGGTTTATTATTTTTGGAGTTTGAAAACTAAGAAAGCACGTGCAAATGCAAGTATTTGTAAGATTTGTTTTATTTTAGCGATGTCGAAAGTTCTTGCTTGACAAAGGCACATTGTCTAGGTTTGTTTAGCAATAAAAGATATTTTTATTAGCATCGAGCAAGCAACTACACAAGCATCTATTTTATTTTGGCTTTTCCTATTTTTTTGGTGGTAGAATAAAAATAAACTTTGTTAGTTGTAGTAATTTTGGTTGGATTTACGCGTGATGCTTTTAGTGACGAAAAAAAATTAAAAAAGAGAAATATTGTAATATACGAGGTGTGATAAAAAAATAAGGTGACTTTTCATTTTTTATAAAAAATATTCATTTATTCATCTATAATTATGTTATCCTCTTTAAAATAATCCCCCTCTTATACAATGAATACGTTTTGAAATTAACAAAATTGACAAAACTTCGATTTTTAAATGTATCTCTATTTAATAACAAAACCAAATAAAAAATTAACAATAAAAAGAAACTTATAATTACTAAAATTTAATCAAGAAAAATTAATGTATTTTATGCCCTAAATACGCTTAACGATTATATTCGATTGCGGTGGTTTCTGTACTTTCTAGACCCAAAACAATCATGTCACGCGCTGACCTGAGAGCGTCTGTGTACGCTTACATGTGTAAGTGTGTGTATTTCGGTAAACGAGGAGCCCCTCGCGTTACGGAAATCGATATTTGAACGTACGCACTAGCGTGCCCGCGCGAACGTTGATTTTAAATTGGGTGGGCTTTCCCGCGAACTAGTAGTTCCGGGAAAGAGCACTGGGTAATTGTCTCGAGCTATTTTAAAACCAACTCGTTCGCCTGATAAGAGTGCCTACTAAGCGTAGAGCCTGTCTCGTCTTATTATCTCGTATCGAACAGCGTCTCGAAATAAATCAGAATTCACTTACGGCCACAACGAGCGTGAAGATGCTCCTTCGACCTTGCCTGCTTTTGAGTGATCTGAGGAATCGTGCAATGGCATCAAACTTCTGTTCACCGTACGCGCGTGGTGGGGGCTCCCGCTCCAGCCGCCGCTCAGCAAGTGTTTATCTGTGAGCGCGCGTCTGGAGTGGGCTTTGTGCTTTCGAGTTTGTGTGCCTGGTGAGGCTAATACTCGGTGCTCTAGTTGTGTGTGTCTGTGTGGTTGCGTGTACGATTGTGTGCGTGACGAGATGCTCATCGCAATATTTTACATTTTTCTAATACTGCCTGCTGTGTTTTTCAGATACTCGTAAATTATTTTTGTTGAACTTTGAATTTGACTGCTGAAAATCTGCTTATTCATATTGACTTCGAAATTATTTTTGGAAATTTCTAAATTTGCGATGCGTTTGCGAAATTAATGTTTTTTTACGAATTTTCATGGAAACTGGTCTTACTGCTTCTAAGAAATGGGTCAGCGCTTTATGTTGTGGGTACCTAGCTGTCTCGATAGTAACTACTCGAAAGCACTTAACTATCGAGGCCATCTCAACTTGTCGCAGAAATTTACGAAGTCTACGATGCTTTTGAAATTCACCTATGAATTTAACTACATATTTTTGTTACATCTCCGATAAGTTTCTTCCAAAAAGAAGCGTCGCAACCGAGTGATCAATGTGTAAAAATTATTTTCATTTTAAATGTTTATCTCAATCGAGAAAATCATCAATTTTCAAGTGCTATCTAAATGTCGTTCTATTATCATATTCTTCTCTCGCCCGTGCGAATTCCTCCACCGACGCTAGTCACGTTACCTTATCCCCTCCTTCAGTCGCTCCCACGTCTGTGACTACTATTGACTCTTCGAAGCGTTTAGCTTTTCCTCCATCACCGTCGTGCTCTCAGGCAGCTAGGCAGCAGTGCTCGTCTGCTACGCCCTCCTTTAACAATCCCGCAAAGCGTAAATATGGCTCAAGAGTATACTCTAGCGTATTTCTTCAAAATTTTTAAAGAATTTCACTTTTCCTCTGCTGTAACGTCGGTATGCACACCACCGTTTTTCTTAATTTTTTTTTATTCTTTTTATTTTCCTTCCCCCTCTTCTCTGCTATATATTACATAATTTATTTATAATTTATTTGAATTTTACCAAATATATTTATATTTTTTTAGTTTAGTATTTATTTAAATTTAATTATTCGAAAATATTTATATTATAATATCAGTTATTTAAGTTAGTTATAATTTATTTAGAATTAACCGAATATATTTATATTTTTTAATTTTGGTATTTATAGTATTTAAATTTAATCAATCAAAAATATTTGTATTATAATATTAGTAATTTGAGTTAGTTATAATTAATTTAGAATTAATCCAATATATTTATATTCAAGTAGCTTATATATTTCTTAAATTTAATTGTCGGTAGCATAGCTCTATTGAACTTAAAAGAAGCTAATTGCAGTTATACGAGGAAGCCTTATGCAGTACATATCTTATGTGTACATGTTATTTTACCTTTGATACGCTACAACTTTGCCTTTTTCCCTCACTGTCTTCTCTGAGGTGACAAGGTAGTATGCTTTGGTATTATTAGTCTCTTATTAAGTGTTTCTTACTGATTAATTTATTAGCATAGGCCATCAAAGAGCTCCTGCATATGACAACGCCTTAAATAATGTTGCTACCAGAATTTACTACTATGATCAAAAAATAAGACCAATTTTTTTTTAAATTTTTTATTTATTCTTTTAAATCTGTTTCGTTGCCTTCAAAGTAGTTCCCACCCGACACAATACCCTTATGCTAACGTTTTTTCCAATCCTCGAAACAGTCAGAAAAGTCTTTTTCCGGAATCGCCTTCAATTGACGCAGCTATTCACGTTTAATCTCCTCAATCGAGTCAAACCGATGTCCCCGAAGTGGTCTTTCGAGTTTATTGAGCAGCCAAAAGTCACACGGCGCTAAATCAGGCAAATACGGTGGTTGTAGAACGATATGAGTTGAATTTTTGGCCAAAAAGTCGCGTATAATCTATGCGGTGTGAGACGGTGCATTATTGTGATGCAAAAACCATGAGTTGTCTTGCCACAATTCCGGTCTCTTTTTGCGAATAGCTTCTCGCAAACGACGCGTAATACTCAAATAATAGTCCTTGTTAACAGTTAGGCCTGGCGGGAGAAATTCTAAATGCACAACACTACGATAATCAAAGAAAACTGTCAACATGATCTTGATTTTTGATCGACTTTGACGTAATCTTTTTGGTCTTGCTTTATCTTTGGCACGATATTCGCTCGATTGATCGGTTGTTTCTGGATCGTAAGCAAAGATTCATGTCTCATCTCTCGTAATAATGCGTTCTTTGACGTTCTGGTAATCAGAAAGCATCTCTTCGCACACATTAACACGACGCTCTTTTTAAAAAAAATTGAGTATTTTTGAAACCAATCGAGATTTGACGCCTTTGAGACCCAAATAATCTTCCAAAATTGCTTGAATCAATCCAAATGGAATTTTAACAATATCAACAAGGTCTCTAACTGTTAACCGACGAATTTTAGGCACAAGGTTTTTGATTTCTTTGATGTGTTTCTCATTAGTTGATGTCGATAAACGTCCTGGACGCTCTTTGTCTTCGACGATGTTTCTGCCTTCTTTGAACTGTTTATACCACTTGTAAACATTTCATTCTGAACGTTTCTGCACAAGAAATTTTATTCCGAAGACGAAATTTAATACAACTTCTTTGCTTACTAAAATCTGTCATTATAAAAATCGCTGAAATCACTTTTTGATATTCATAAAAACGAGCGTTACTTGCAAGCTAATAAGTATATTGACATGAAAATTTGACACAGATGTCTCTCACAGTGCTATCAACTTGAAAAAAAAAAGTTTCGTCAAATCGATACACTCGCGAAATTTAAATTAAAAATTAGTCTTACTTTTTGATCATAGTAGTATACTAAAAAAAATATTCCTTATATGTTTTTTTACATTTTCCTAAATTTTTCCAGGAAAAAATTTCGTAAAAAATAGTTTCACTCCTATAAAATTTAGGGGTTACAGCATTTACAGTCTGTCAAGTAAGAGCGTGGTCGTGTTAATTTATAAAAAAATTTATTTGATGAAACTTTCATATTTATATATACATTGTACACAGTACAAACAATGATGCAATTTGGTGAATAATGTGTCCAGTCACTACCGGCGTCGATTATTGCCTGGCATCTCCGAGGCATGCTTTTTACTAATTTGACGGCGTATTCTAGTGGCAAGGATCTTCAGATCCGACGAATTTTGTAAGACAACTGCTTCAAAGTGTATGTGCGTCTTCCACGAAGCTTCCGTTTAATATATGCCCACACATTTTCAATAGGGTTTGCATCGGGCGACTGCGACGGCCAATCCAATGTAACGATGCCAGATTGAGTCTTCCACTGAGTACAGAGCTTGCTGCGGTGTTTAGGATCGTTGTCCTTCTGCAGAATCCAATCTTCATTTTTTGTGATGAACCATCGTTTGGCAGATGGCAGTAAAGCCTTTCTGTAGATTTTTATCATTTTCTCGGCATTTAGGTTGTCAGTAAACAGGTGCAAAGTGCCGAATCCCTGCTTTGAGAAGCAGCCCCAAAGATGCACCTTTATTCCATGTTTTACGGTCCGCTAAACAAGCCTATTGGTGGAAGTTGACCAGGCTCGCGTGAGGACAGAACGTGCCCATATAGAACATTCATCAGTAAAAATGACATTTTCAAAATCTCTATCAATATTCTAATGCACCCAAGCGAGTCGCTTTGTCACATATTTTTCAGTCAACAGAGGCTTCTTCATTGTGTTGCGCCATTTCAGATGATGAGTACAAAGATGGGTTCGGATAGTTTCGTAGGATATATCTAAACCTTTTGCCATTAATTTTGCTTGTCCTTGCCGCAGTGTTAAAGCAGGATTCCGCGAAAACAGATTTACTATTCTTTTTTCATCTTTTTTGTTCACTTTTCCTATCGAGCCACGTTCTGGTAAATCATCGACATTTTTAGCTACTTTATATCGCTGTATCTACTTTTGTACAAATGCCTTTGACTTTCTCATATATTTAGCAGCCGCTGATTGCGACATTTTTGGACCTTTCAGGTGGATGCAAAGGAACACAGCCTCGTAGCGCGACGCGTACTTAGCACTCATGGCGTTTAACGTGATTCTCTTTCAAGAGATCAACGACAACTAAATCTTTGTTGACAATGCATCAAGGACAAAGCTTTTTTTTATCGGCTTGCGAAGAAATCAGAGCGAAATCTTCCATTACCTGTCAGTGAAGTCGACCACGCTCTTACTTGACAGACTGTAAGAACAAGCCCTATGGATTTTTGTTGCATTTTTTGAGATGAATATTTTTCATTTTGTTTCGTTAAAAAATATTGAATTAAACCAATGATATTTAAAGAAATGCGATTTTGGGGGTGAACTTCAGGGGTGGTTTTTACTCTCTTAAAGTGAATATTAGCAAAAAGAAAATATGTGTTTGTCATTTTCCGATCCTCTACAGAATATAATAGTTTCTTTAAAATTGGAGAGTTCAGGTTGGAGGTGTTTCCTTGTGAATAAAAGAAAATGTTTGCAAGTAATAGAAGCTCTTCTTAGATAGCCAAGGTGATCCTAATGTTAAACTTCGTTTTGGACGCTCCAGAACATCAACAACAGATGATACCGTCGAGGCTGTGGAGAAAATTGTTTCGGAAAATTGTTGTATCATTATAAGAGAAGTTGTTGAGGTTATTGGAAATCGGTCGGCTTGTGTCATGCAATTTTTTAGAATGTTTAGGGTATAAGATGTGTGTCAGCGAAGTTTGTTCCGAAACTTGTTAATTTTGCTTAGAAGAACCGTCGCATAAGCATCGCTCAGGAGCTCTTAAATGACGTCAATGATGATCCTGATTTGCTCAAAAAGTTCATAACTGGTGACGAATCTTGGGTATATGGTTATAACGTTGAAACCAAAGCCCGATCGTCCTAATTAAAGCACCCCGAAAAGCCAAAACCAAAAGAAACACGCCAAGTTCGATCAAAAGTCAAAGTTTTGCTCAATATTTTTTTCGATTACCGTGGCGTAGTGTACCAGGAGTTTTTACCTCAAGTTCGTTCATTCGATAAGGAGTATTACATTAAAGTTATGCGCTTTTTGCGAGGAGCAATACAAATTTTCAATTTAAATTCCGCGGGTTTATCGATTTGACATAACTTTTTTTCAATTTGGGAGCACTGTGAGCGACATCTGTGTCAAATTTTATGTCAATATATTTATTAGTTTGCAAGCGACACTCGTTTTCGTGAACATTAAAAAGTGATTTCTGCGATTTTTATAATGTCAAATTTTAGTGAGCTAAGAAGTTGCATTAAATTTTGTCTTCATAATGAAATTTCTTGTGCTAAACGTTCAGAATGTTGCAGAAGGCCTTTGGTAAGCAGACTTTGTCGAAAAAGAAATGTTAAGCGGTACATACAGATCAAAGAAGGCAGAAACAGCGTCGAAGACAAAGAGCATCCAGGACGACCATCGACATCAACTAATGAGAAACACATCAAAGAAATCAAAAAGAGCGTCGTGTTAATATGTGCGAAGAGATGCTTTCTGACCACCATAACGTCAAAGAACGCATTATTACGAGAGATAAGACATGAATTTTTGCCTACGATCCAGAAACAACCGATCAATCGAGCGAATATCGTGCCAAAGATAAAGCAAGACCAAAAAGATCACAGTCTGTTAAGTAAGAGCGTGGTCGTGTTAATTTATAAAAAAATTTATTTAATGAAACTTTCATATTTATATATATATTGTACACATTACAAACAATGATGCAATTTGGTCAATAATGTGTCCAGTCGCCACCGGCGTCGATTATTGCCTGGCAACTCCAAGGCATGCTTTCTACTAATTTGACGGCGTATTCTAGTGGCAAGGATCTCCAGATCTGACGAATTTTGTAAGACAACTGCTTCAAAGTGTACGTGCGTCTTCCACGAAGCTTCCGTTTAATATATGCTCACACATTTTCAATAGGGTTTGCATCGGGCGACTGCGACGGCCAATCCAATGTAACGATGCCAGATTAAGTCTTCCACTGAGTACAGAGCTTGCTGCGGTGTTTAGGATCGTTGTCCTCCTGCAGAATCCAATCTTTATTTTTTGTGATGAACCATCGTTTGGCAGATGGCAGTAAAGCCTTTTTGTAGATTTTTATCATTTTCTCGGCATTTAGGTTGCAAGTAAAGAGGTGCGAAGTGCCGAATCCCTGCTTTGAGAAGCAGCCCCAAAGATGCATCTTTATTTCATGTTTTACGGTCCGCTGAACAAGCCTATTGGTCAAAGTTGACCAGGCTCGCGTGAGGATAGAACGTGCCCATATAGAACACTCATCAGTAAGAATGACATTTTCAAAATCTCTATCAATATTCTCATGCGCCCAAGCGAGTTGCTTTGTCACATGTTTTTCAGTCAACAGAGGCTTCTTCATTGTGTTGCGCCATTTCAGATGATGAGTACGAAGATGAGTTCGGATAGTTTCGTAGGATATATCTAAACCTTTCGCCATTAATTTTGCTTGTCCTTGCCGCAGTGTTAAAGCAGGATTCCGCGAAAACAGATTTATTATTCTTTTTTCATCTTTTTTGTTCACTTTTCTTATCGAGCCACGTTCTGGTAAATCATCGACATTTTTAGCCACTTTATATTGCTGTATCCACTTCTGTACAAATGCCTTGGACTTTCTGATATATTTAGCAGCCGCTGATTGCGACATTTTGGGACCTTTCGGGTGGATGCAAAAGAACACAGCCTCGTAGCGCGACGCGTACTTAGCACTCATGGCGTTTAACGTGATTCTCTTTTGAAAGATCAACGACAACTAAATCTTTGATGACAATGCATCAAGGACAAAACTTTCCTATATCGGCTCGCGAAGGAATTAGAGCGAAATCTTTTATTACTTGTCAGTGAAGTCGACCACGCTCTTACTTGACAGACTGTACGTCATAGTCGTTCAAAAATCAAGATCATGTTGACAGTTTTCTTCGATTATCGTGGTGTTGTGCATTCAGAATTTCTCCCGCCGGACCTAACTGTTAACGAAGAATATTATTTGAGTGTTATGCGTCGTTTGCGTGAAGCTATTCGCATAAAGAGGCCGGAATTGTGGCAAGACAACTCATGGTTTTTGCATCACAATAATGCACCGTCTCACACCGCATAGATTATACGCGACTTTTTGGCCAAAAATTCAACTTATATCGTTCTACAACCACCGTATTTGCCTGATTTAGCGCCGTGTGAATTTTGGCTGCTCAATAAACAGAAAAGACCACTTCGGGGACATCGGTTTGACTCGATTGAGGAGATTAAACGTGAATCGCTGCGTCAATTGAAGGCGATTCCGGAAAAGGACTTTTCTGACTGTTTCGAGGATTGGAAAAACCGTTAGCATAAGTGTATTATGTCGGGTAGGAACTACTTTGAAGGCAACGAAACAGATTAAAAAAAATAAATAAAAAATTAAAAAAAAAAAAATTGGTCTTATTTCTTGATCATAACACATCGTTCAATAAGTCCCGAGACTAACAACGAAAACAATATATTTTTTTTAAAAATCATTTTTATTTATCAATATAATCTCCTTTTAGAGTGATACAATCTTTCCAACGCCTTTCCAACATTTCTATACCATGTTTATCAAAGGATTTATTCTTTGCTTCAAAATAGGCTTCAGTTTCGGCAATGACCTCCTCATTTGAGCCAAATTTTTTTCCCTGGAGCAATTTTTTAGAGATCAGCAAAGAGCCAGTAGTCGCTGGGGGCTAAATCCTGTGAATACGGGGGGTGAGGAAGCAAATCAAAGCCCAATTTGTTTAATTTTGCCATTGTTTTTATGGACTTGTGGCATAGTGCATTGTCTTGGTGAAAAAGGATTTTTTTCTTCTTCATGTGCGGTCGTTTTGCTGCGATCTCCTCCTTCAAACGTACCAACAAGTCAATATAATAATCACTGTTGATCGATTTATCTTTTTTCAGGTAGTCAATGAAAATCACGCCATGTGTATCCCAAAAAACAGACGCCATGACTTTGCCAGCAGACTGCTGCGTTTTTGGACGCTTTGGGCGGCTTTCGCCAGCCATGCGCCACTCAGATGATTGCTGATTCGACTCCGGAGTGAAATGATGTATCCATGTTTCATCCATGGTTACGTATCGATGCAGGAAATCCTTTTTATTGCGAGTAAATAGCGATAAACAGCTCTTTGAATCGTCGACTCGTTGCTGTTTTTGTTCCACTGAAAGCAATCGCGGCACCCAATTGGAAAAAACCTTTTTCATGCTTAATTTTTCATTAAGGATTGTAAATACGCTTCCAGATGATATCTGTGTCATTTCTGCAATCTCACGGACCTTCACTTTGCAATTTTTCATTACAATTTTTAACACTTCACTCACATTTTCCTGTGTAAGGGCTTCCAATGGCCTACCCGAACGTTCCGCATCGTTTGTGTCCGTACGACCACGTTTAAACTCAGCATACCAACGACAAATCGTTGGTTTGGATGGAGAGGAGTCCGGGTAATGTTTCTCAAGCCATTGCTGGGCTTCTACGGTGTTTTCACCCATTAAAGAACAATGTTTTATCAACACGCGAAACTCGCTTTTTTCCATTTTTTAAACAAATTACAAAATGACTTTACTCTTACCTCGATAACTCTGCTGTCTGTGATTCGATCGACGTGAAATTTTTACACGTTTCATGTAAAGGTTCGCACTCTATGGAAACGTGGCCAGTTTGGTACTACTAGCACCATCTCTGGGTTAGTCTCGGGACTTATTGAACGATGTGTTAGTAGTAAAATAATAAAAATCTGTTAACGTGTTTTAATATTAACTAATTGGTTTTGCGAACTAACTAACTAGTTTTGCCTAATTTGATTTCGCGGGTGAACTACCCTCGAATCAAATGATATGATTGATATGATCAAATAGATGAAATGACTAATTTATTCATATTTTATGGCTTATCGAAAATTACGAATTGCGTAGTATCTTATTCTGCAATGAAAAATGTTAGAAGGCTTGAGACTACCCTTAAATTTTACCCCCCTCCTCTTAACTCTCCGATCAACTACCCCCTGCAACTCTCCGATTGACCCAATCTCTCCGATTTTATTGAAACTTTGATATTCTGTAGAGCATCAAAAAATAAGAAACACGTATTTTTTTTTTTTTTTTCTTCTTTGCTAATTTTTACTCTTAGGGGGTGAAAACTAACCCTGAAGTTCACCCCCAAATCACATTTTTATAAATATCTTCGGCTTAGTTCCAACGGAACATATGGAAAATATTCGTCCCAAAAAATGCAACAAAAATCCATAGGTTTTGTTTTTAAATGTTGTAACCCCTAAATTTTATAGGAGTAATACTGTATTTTTCACGAAACTCTGTTCTGGAAAAATTTAGGAAAATGTCAAAAAAAATATAAAAAATACTTTCTCCACTATAAAATAATAACAGTCAGTTAACGCGTTTTGGTATTTTTGCCTAATTCTATTTCGGGGGTGATCTACCCCTGAATCACATTCATACCACATGAAGATTTTTAGATAGATAAAATGGCTAATATTTTCATATTTTATTGCTTATCAAAAATTATGAAGCACGTATTATTGTATTCGGCAATAAAAAATGTTCTAGGGCTTGAAACTACCCCTGAAGTTTACCCCCCTCCACAATCACATCTTCTTGAATATCTTCGTTTCTCGATATTTTTGAATGAAACAAAAACGAAAAAATTTATCTCAAGAAAGCGAATGGAAATTCAGATACAGACCAAAGGCCCGACTCTTTTAAAAAATTAGAACACTAGCTCTTAACCCCCTCACTCAACAAATCTTAAATCGCACACAGGCCGAAGGCCTGACTTTTGTCAAAATTTTAAAGACAAACTCTCAAGCCCCTAGCTCAACACATCCTTAACCACAGCTAGATCTTATTCTTTTCAAAAAATTTTAAACACACGCTCTCATTCCCCTACCCCCCCCCCCCCCCAATCCAGTTTCAACTTTGGGAACAACACGTCCAAAATTACAGGCAGGTCAAAAGCCTTGGTTTTGAATCAAGCAAATCGAAACTTCTGAACCTGGAAACGAAGAAACTCGATTTCATGAAGCTTTTTTATTGACTATATCTTTTAATATGAGTGTAACATCGGTGCACGACCTCCGTTTTTTTTTTGTGTCAGCCGATAAGTTTCTTCCTTACCTTCCCTACCACGATAAAGCCCCCTCCTCAACCTACTCGATGCACGCTCCACTGACATAGACCGTTGTAAAACTTAACCTAAGCTTAAGCCGAGAGTTGACAGTTTTCAAAATACATGAATGACTTATAAAAAAATAGCCGCTCTCGTTAGAATCAATTTGATTATGGTTTTATTTTAAATAATGCAAGTGTCTTTTCATACAAACATTACAATAATAACTGCACTAATATTTCACCTTAAATGCTATTAAAATATTATGTGACGGAGAGTCCGTCATAAGTCGCCGACGAAGAATGTAAGTGTTTACATTCTTGCGTGACCGTCTCCAAGTTGCCAGCTTGTGTAAGCCCGTTTAGCCGCAAAAATGCGGACTTTTCGAAAAGCCGGCAACGTTCGAAAATCACGCGATTCTCGAACTTGCGGCGATGATCGGCGAGGAATTCCGGGAGCCGCGAGGCAAGGGGAGAGGAGAGCGAGCGTAACGGGCCGTTACGCTGTGCTCTCCTGCGGGTGAGTCTAGCCGTGCGCTTCCACAGAGTAGAGTACTTTTCGCGCTTCTCGCGAAAGTTGAGAGATTTTTCTTTGTCGCAGAGAGGAGAGTAAGCGTCGTAAGTGAGTGAAGCCCGGGGCAAAAGTGTGCGAGAGAGATTGAGAGAGAGTGAGGAAGAAGTCGAGGGTGCAGTGCACGGAAGAAGAGCGACGACGAAGAAGCACAGCGTAGCAGTGAGCTGGAGGACGAGTAGATCAAGTGTCAGCGGGAGGCGACTGGAGGTTACCATCGCGACATCTGAAGCCGAGGGTGAGGCGGAGACAGTCAGCGTTAAAGTGAACTCACATCGAAGTCCAGCAGCCCTTCTCTAAAGGAAGAGCAGCAGGAGCCAGGTGCAGCGGCGCAGACGGAAACAGCTAGGAATTTAACGGCCTGCGGACGAGCCTCGTGAACAACAACGGTAAGTGTCCTCACTTATCTGCGTGAAATAGCGAGAGAGAGAGAGAGAGAGAGAGAGAGAGAGAGAGAGAGAGAGAGAATAGAATAATATTTATTGAGGCTACGGGATATGATCCCATGCAGCCCTGAAAAAGAAATAATACAGATATAAACTTTTACAGTGTTATAGAAAACAATACATTATAATATAATATTACTCGCATGAGTAAACTATATAATACGCTGCTAACATAATATAATAAAAATAGTAATAGTATAATATAGCCGGTTTTGCCAAAGCATTCGTACTCAGAAAATATAATACATATATCGATGAGTGCAGTGACAATAACAATAACAACAACAAAGCGTAACTTATAATTAATACTTTATAATTTATAACGTAGTTCGCTAAAAGTAAGACTAGATTAAGCTAGATTTGAATAGATTTAAATACGCCACAGGTATAGGTTTGAAACCAAGTTTTAACCAAGTTTCAACCCGCCTAGTAGTCATCGTGCTTGAGTCAGTAATCTATTGAGTGTGATGTCGTAAGGAACAGGGTTTACTACCATGCTTCTATCACGCGAAGTGCGGAAACGCCACTGTGCGACCTCTTCAGAAATTAAGAGCTCACGTAGTATCGATTTAAAGGTGTGTGAAGAATTTGAATCAAACGCAGGTAGTCTCGCTGCAAACTAGTTAATGAGTTTTGACGCTGTGATATGAAAAGAGTTTGCCAGAGTTTCCGTCCGCGGCGTAGCAAATAACAAAGATTGTGGGATTCTACGAGCTGAGACCCGCCGGGTTGAGATATTTGAACTCAGTGTCAAGAGCCTAGCTAGGTAACTGGGTTGACCTGTTGAAATAATTTTAAACGCTAGCAATGCGACGACAAGTAAGCGTCTGTTTTCAGCTGATAATCAACCGAGAGAAATACGATACGGTGTCACTGGTGCCATCCACGGGATACAACCGAATACAAAACGAACGCAGGCATTCAGAAGACGCTGGAGCTTTGCATTTTCCGCCTAAGTTAGGCTGCTAAAAACAACACATGCATAATCAAAATGGGGAAAGATTATTGCCTCAACCAGTCGTTGTCTCAGATTTCGAGAGAGTTTATGTCTGTAGAATCTCAAGGTGTAAAGAGTACGCCAAACCCGACATGCAATTTGCCTAACTTGCGCATTTTAGTTTAGTGTAGAGGTAAGACAAATGCCTAGGTCAGACACTTGGCTAGAACATTTTATGGGAGTATTTTCAATAAAGATTGGTGGAAAAGCATCGGGATCCATAGCTGAGATGTAAGGTTGGTTGCTAAAGACGGTGAATTTAGTTTTGTCAGCATTCAGTTTCAGTGAGTTTCTACGAGCCTAGTTACAAACCTCCAAGGCATCGTCATTAAGCTTACGCATGAAAACATGAAGCTCGGACGGGCGATAGTGTAAGTAAATTCGCGTGTCTTGGCGTATATACTGTGCTTAGAATACTTAAGAACCTGTGGAAGATCATTAATGAAGATTGTAAAAAGAAGAGGACCAAGTACACTTCCCTGTGGTACTCCCGTAAAGATCTCGACAGTGTCGGAGAGTACACCGTTCTCAGCACGCACTGCTTGGCGCCTTCCCGATAAGTAGCTGGCGAACTATCTAATCACAGTGTCGGAGCAGTTAAGCGCCCTAAGCTTTTCGAGGAAAAGTTTATGAGAGACCAAGTCAAATGCCTTGGAAAAGTCGAACATTACAAGTGGGGTCACTTCATACCTATCAATCGCTAGACGTACTTCTTCCGTAAAGCCTAGAAGGGTAGTCTGAGTAGAGTGATGTTTTCGAAAAGCAGATTGGTGTACATCCAGCATTTGATGAGCAGTGACATGACTCGACAATTGGTCATGGATTATGCGTTCTAGTAGTTTTGACATGACTGGCAGTAGGGCAATGGGACGTGTATCAAACGGTGATTTCGGAGGATGAGTTTTGGAGAGGGGGGTTATTGCGGCCAATTTCCAGCTATCCTGAAAAATACCATGTTGGATTGAGCCATTAAAAAGTCTGATTAAATAGGGACGAAGTGCCGGGTAGGCTAACTTGAGCATATTTAGTGCCACGCCATCTGCTCCAGTGCTGTTTTTCTTAGTGTGAGCAAGAGCCCGATCGATATCATTTGCAGATATCGGTTTAAAAGAAAATATATCTAATGGGTTAGCGTTCAAAGGGCTGCTCAATATGTCGGAAATGTCGAGAAGTCTCAATGGAGTTGTCGAACATGAGACGGACGCATAATGCATGTTCAGGGTCTGCGGTGAGAAGTAGCGAAGCGGTGATGCCGTATTTTGTGCGATAACACCCATATTTCTTAGTTGATTCCACAGAGTCTTGGAGTCGGATGAAGAATCGACTATAGACGCGATGTAACGATTTTTTGCAACATTGATGCTATTGCTTACTTTGGCTTTCAATGAAGTAAATAGTAAGCGATCAATTGTTTTACCTGTTACTTTGGCACGGTGGTACGCTGCCCGTTTCGCTTGAATGAGAAGACGGATGTCGTTGGACACCCAAGGTCTGAAATTTGCACGAATCGATATGCTTCGCACCGGTGCCAAGTTGTCGAAAATCTCGAGTAACGATTCAGTTAATCGTTCAGTTTCGGCTGAGATGGGGTCGTCCTTTAGTTTGGATGGACTGAGGGACAATCCTAAAGTAGGTGAAGAGGGGACTGTAGATACAAGAGGCTCAGCCAGGGAGATCATTCTCAGTTTACTATTGAGCTCGTTACAAAGATGGTCCATACTTAGATTCCGAAGGGCACGACAGGCTATCGTCTCCGGTGCGACAGAAGACGATGGAAGTGAATATTCCAACGAAATTAGGTCATGGCCAGCTGCAAATGGTGTGTCGGATTTGGTGTAACCTCGAACAAGTCTACAAGATGGGACGATAAATAGATCGAGTCATGTATCGTTCAAAGAGCCATCCTTGTGAAAAATATGGTGAGTGGGATCCGATTGAACAAGCTCAAGACTATGCTCACGAAGAAGTTCTCGAAAAAAGTCGGAATCTGGATGTTTCCGGTGCATGGGAAAATTGAAGTCGCCTGTTATGACGATATCAGAATCGTTCTGGCGAATATCTGAAAGCTCTTCGAATAGGGCTGTGGGATAAGCACCGTGAAAACGGCGATAAACAACAACCACAAGAATTTTTATTGCCTCAGATTTAACCTCTACCATAAGATATTCGGGCATATTATTGAATTGAGGATTTGACTGAGTGATAATTGTAAAGTGATAGCACTCTTTGACATACAGAGCCACTCCACCACCCATTCTGCCAACACGATCGTGACGTAATAATTTATAACCAGCCAATTGGTAGGGTGTATCTGAAATATCGACTGAAAGCCACGTCTCTGTTAGAGCAATAATGTCATATAAGCGCTTATTTTCAATAAAAAATTCGAGGTCGTTGAAATGAGCCGAAAGATAATTAATATTCACATGACAAACCGAAAAATATCCGCGAGACTTTAAGTTTACTGGCTGAGCAACAGGTCCTCATAGATTATTTGTGCGCGGGGTAAGCCGATCTAGGTCCTCGAGGGAACGGACCAAAATCAGTGCAGACTTTTCATCGGGTCGCAGGCACACAACTAAATTTCGAACAACCGGGCGGAGGTAACCAAGCTGCTTATGTTTTTGATTGGCAGACCGCCAAATTGTGTAGACTTGTTGGGGCCAGATTGGCGTCATAAACACCTGCTGGTCCCCGCCGGTGCCAAAGATGATCTGGGCTTTCTTGCCCTGTAAGAGGTGTGCTTTGGCAATAATACTATTACGCACTGTTTCTGAGACGACCTTGATCACAAGCGAGAAGCTATCGTGGCTCTTTTGCCCATTGGTATTCGATGATGAGGTGTTTCGCGGCCACACACGAGTCATCGAGACAAAGTTCAAATGATTAGCGTTATTAGTGGCCTCGTATACGCGCTTGATTGCTTGCGAATGGTCGTTTGCAAGAGCAGTCGGAATGCCTGAAATACGAATCTCGCAAGAGTCCGTGAGCAAAATGTCCCGATCAATTTGTGCAACGGTGGCTTGGGTGGCAGAAAGCTGTTCACGTAGCTCGGTGTTGGTTGATTTCATCGCGTCAAGTCTCGTGTAGATGGATGCAAGCTGTGAGTTCACAGACTCTCTAAACGGCTGGAATTAAGTTGCATTCCATTGCGCAAACCAAGCGGGCATACCGTTTTCCATGCTGACTGATTTATTCGGTGATTCGAATGATAAACACGCAGCTTTCGACGATCAAGAAATTGTGGGTAATGGCGGCGAACGTGTGCTAATCAAGCGCTTGCTACTGAGTTTACTGTTTACAGTAGATGCGTGGGACGAAGAAACTAGAGTCGCTGAATCACCCGGAGATTGTGCACAATTTTGAGACGCGATAGATACTGCAGAAACTAGTGGTGAGCGTGATTTGCAGCAGGCTGCGCATTGATACAGAAAAAAGTTCCAGGACCACGAACCTTTTAGACAAGCCGTATGGAATACGTTGCCGCACAATTTACACTTGCATATTGATTTTAAATCACTCTTAACAGTAAGATTGCACACTGTGCACACACGCTCATTCATACTACGCAAACAGTAGATAGTAAATGGCTACGCAACGCAATTTACAATAATTACAATAGTAATTTACAATAATTCATAATAATACAGTGATAAAATAACAATTAAAATACCAATTCGCCATTTGGAAACCAATCTTGAGAAATATCATGAAAAAACTATCCTACAAAAATAAAGTTATACAGGTAAATGTAATATGGTTTTCTTATTATACTAAATTATGATAAGTTATTATAATAACTTTTAGATAGATAAGTAACAATTATACTAGAAAACCATAATAAGTTAATACAATTAATATAACATATTATAATAAATTAACCAAATGACAAAAAGTATGAAGTACAATATATATATATATATATATACATATATAAATACAATATTGTCACAACATAAATAAGTGCACGTGAATCTGCGACTAACACTATCACAGTAGCATATAGTTTCAAAACTTTGTACTCTAATGAGCAATAATAGTATGTAAAATGCATATACATACACAATAAAATAGCAATATAATAGCAGTATATGAAACTATGCTACGGCACATTTATTCAAAATGATAATAATTTGATATTAAACAAAGTCGTTAGGAACTTTGCTATTATTTATATATAAGCCGCACAAAATAATCAATATTGTCAATATTGCTTAACTGCGTCAGTTTAAATTAATACGATCATTCTATGCAATCATAAATACACATAAAATAGATAAGCGAATAAAATAAATTAAATTATGCCTATGTAAATTAAATTAAATTAAATTGTGTTTATGAAAATACGCACAGAAAATTCGATAGAGACACGCAGGCACACACGTATCGAAAAACAACAGTTTGTCAGTTCACACATAAGCACGCACATACACAACAATATTCACTCGAAACACAGTGTCGGCTGCTTGATGTTTACAATGAAGCGGCAGGCGTGCGACAGCTACACGACCAATTTCTGAGATTGTGTGCTGTTTACTAAAAGTGATAGAATAAAATACCAAGCTTTTTCGGGACATCCCGGCCCAAAAAACGAGCCAACCAGGAATATGCCCGTATAAGTAGAAGCCGGAGGATGTCCTGAAGGCCTGGAAAAGAAATCTCCGACGAAGGAGTGAAAGCAAAGATGAATATGACTAATATATGCGGAGCCGATATGAAGAACGTATAGATAGCTTACCAGAAAGAGAGAGAGAGAGAGAGAGAGAGAGAGAGAGAGAGAGAGAGAGAGAGTGAGAGTGTGTGTTCGCGGGTTCGTTGTAAGGGTGGCGAGGGATTGCCACTTCCCTGCCCTGGGGGAAGCGATATGCCTCTGTCGGCTGGAGGGACAGTCGCGGGCGGCCGGCCTGCATAACATTGCGTCATAGAGAGCGAGAGAAAAAGAGAGAGAGAGTCAGAGAGATTGAAGCATTAATTTATAATAATATTATTTGTGTGCAAGGCACACAAGGCGCACGTAGCTAAATCGTCTACGACGAGGTGCCCATATCACAATTAAAATAAAAAGACTGTATATATTAGGTGTAGTAAAAAGTAATCCATTATTTCGCTAATAGATGGCTTTAGTAGTCTGTATCTCCCGTTGTAAAAGTGCGATCGGGTTACACTAGATGGCGTTAGACAGCTTAGATTTCGTACTAAAAAAGCTCCTGATACAGTTTTGTGATTGCTTGACTCAGTATTTTTTTAGCACGCGTCAAAGATGGACACCAACAAAGAGAAAATACGCCATATTTTACAGCTTTTCTTCGATAAAGGCGAAAACGCAAGCCAGGCAGCTGAAAATGTGAATAGCGTTTATGGTCCTGATACTGTAACAGCCAATCACGCGCAATTTTGGTTTCGTCGATTCCGTTCCGGTAATTTTGACGTCAAAGATGCACCACGCTCTGGAAGGCCAATTGTCGAAAATGTCGATAAAATAATGGAAATCGTCGAGTCCGACCGTCACGTAAGCACTGTTTCGATTGCCCAGGAGCTAAACATTGCACGAAAAAAAAAATAAGGCTGGATACAAAAAGAAGTTCGATGTATGGGTGCCACACATGTTATCGCAAAGAAACCTCATGGACCGAATTTCCATCTGCGAATCGCTGCTGAATCGCAACAATATCGATCCATTTCTGAAGCGGATGGTTACTGGTTATGAAAAGTGGGTCACTTACGACAACGTCAAGCGACAACGGCCGTGGTCAAATCGCGGTGAGCCGGCGCAAACGGTGGCCAAGCCAGGATTGACAGTCAGGAAGGTTTTGCTGTGTGTTTAGTGGGACTGGCAGGGAATTATCTACTATGAGCTGCTCTTCTACGGCCGAACTCTTAATTCGGACCTATACTGTCAACAATTGGACCGTCTGAAAGAAGCAATCGCCCAGAAGCGGCCAGCTTTGGCCAATAGGAGAGGAATTGTGTTCCATCAGGACAACGCCAGGCCGCATACATCGATAGTGACTCGCCAGAAGCTCCTGGAGCTTGGTTGGGAAGTTCTTATGCATCCACCTTATATTCCAGACCTGGTACCAAGTGATTACCACCTGTTCCTGTCTATGACGAATGATTTTGCAGGTGAAAAATTCGCCTCAAGAGAAGATTGTGAAAATCGACTGTCCCAGTTTTTTGACAATAGGGACAAGGGTTTCTATGAGAGAGGCATTATGAAATTACCTCCAAAATGGCAACAAGTGATCGAACAAAACGGTGCCTATTTAACCTAAATCGAATCATTCTATCTATGCTAAATAAAACCTTCAATTCAATGCAAAAATAATGGATTTATTTTTACTACACCTAATATTTTTCTATCTTTCTCTCAAATTAAAGGAAAAGACTATGTAACATCCAATTACATTGTCCATCGTGTAATCGCACACAAGTAATCATAATGCATACGTCAGCTAAAAATAATGTTCTTCTTTCTAAGTGAGGAAATGGCTAGATTGCTAAGTCGGTCGATACAAGTTTTATTGACATTCGTAATACAGATTTTTGCAAGGTAGTTTTTTCTTAAATAAGCATCTATAGAGTAATTTGGGATATAAGGCAATACAGTCTGTCGAGTAAGAGCGTGGTCGTGTTAATTTATAAAAAAATTAATTTGATTAAACTTTCATATTTATATATACATTGTACACATTACAAACAATGATGCAACTCAGTCAATAATGTGTCCAGTCACCACCGGCGTCGATAATTGTCTGGCATCTCTAAGGCATGCTTTCTACTAATTTGACGGCGTATTCTAGTGGCAAGGATCTCCAGATCCGACGAATTTCATAAGACAACTGCTTCAAAGCGTATGTGCGTCTTCCACGGAGCTTCCGTTTAATATATGCCGACACATTTTCAATAGGGTTTACATCGGGCGACTGCGACGGCCAATCCAATGTAACGATGCCAGATTGAGTCTTCCACTGAGTACAGAGCTTGCTGCGGTGTTTAGGATCGCTGTCCTCCTGCAGAATCCAATCTTCATTTTTTGTGATCAACTATCGTTAGGCAGATGGTAGTAAAGCCTTTTTGTAGATTTTTATCATTTTCTCGGCATTTAGGTTGTCAGTAAAGAGGTGCAAAGTGCCGAATCCCTGCTTTGAGAAGCAGCCCCAAAGATGCACCTTTATTCCATGTTTTACGGTCCGCTGAACAAGCCTATTGGTGAAAGTTGACCAGGCTCGCGTGAGGACAGAACGTGCTCATATAGAACATTCATTAGTAAAAATGACATTTTTAAAATCTCTATCAATATTCTCATGCGCCTAAGCGAGTCGCTTTGTCACATGTTTTTCAGTCAACAGAGGCTTCTTCATTGTGTTGCGCCATTTTAGATGATAAGTACGAAGATGGGTTCGGATAGTTTCGTAGGATATATCTAAACCTTTTGCCATTAATTTTGCTCGTCCTTGCCGCAGTGTTAAAGCAGGATTCCGCGAAAACAGATTCACTATTCTTTTTTCATCTTCTTTGTTCACTTTTCCTATCGAGCCACGTTCTGGTAAATCATCGACATTTTTAGCCACTTTATATCGCTGTATCCACTTCTGTACAAATGCCTCCGACTTTCTCATATATTTAGCAGCCGCTGATTGCGACATTTTGGGACCTTTCGGGTGGATGCAAAGGAACACAGCCTCGTAGCGCGACGCGTACTTAGCACTCATGGCGTTTAACGTGATTCTCTTTTAAAAGATCAACGACAACTGAGTCTTTGTTGACAATGCATTAAGGACAAAGCTTCTCTTTATCGGCTTGCGAAGGAATTAGAGCAAAATCTTTTATTACCTGTCCGTGAAGTCGACCACGCTCTTACTTGACAGACTGTAGCTTGGAATGTCACGTATTTCTTTTGCAATACGCGCCTAATAAAATTTTTTTTCTTACATGAAATAAATAATTAATATAAATTAATTGCAATTAGCCAATTTTCAGCTGTTACATACATTTATTTATTATGATTTGGGATATGATTTAAGTAAAAACATTCCTCTAGTTTAATTAAGGGGGGAAATCACAGTAGCACACAAAAAAATAGGCATATTTTCGGGAATTAATTTTGGCTGAATAAAAATATCAATCAAAAATCTGTAAAGTAGGTTTTATAGCAATACTAAAAAAGTACAAAATGTAATTTTTTCAATAAAAAATATTTAAAAATGGTGGTTGCGCAGCATATGCTCCAAGGCGCCTATTTTTGAAAGCGTGTCGATGGCCGAAGACGTAGACTCCTTAATTTTTGACCTGAAAGAAAAAACTAAAATTTTTTAGTTTTCATATAACAACAGCTAGCGAGCTACGTAGGATTTTTTCGATGTTTTGATTTTTCATAAAATGGTGCATGTTTGAAAATAAAGTTAAATTTTTAACAAAAAAAAACGCCATCGAATCTTTGATAAAAAAAACTAAGCCGTATAAAATAAAAAATCCTACGTAGCTCTGTGGAGAAAGATATTTTGAAGCTACTGTCAAAATTTCAAGTTGATCAGTAAAGATTTGCTCGAGTTATGTCTCCGGCAAGCTCAAAAAAAGTGGTTTCGAGAAAAACGCGTTTAAAGTTTTAAGTACTAAGAAGCATACCTGAGTGGCGTTACCGCAGGATGAAAAATTTTGGCACTCGGACACTTTTGCCGTGTTCCATCATTTGGTATATTATTTTTAAGACCCTAAAGCACCTTTTAGGCGAAAAAAATTTTTTTCGAAAAATTGAAAATTTTACTGTGATTTCCCCCCTTAAACCTCTAACTTATAAGTAAAGGCTGTTATTCTGTGGTAATTTAACTATTCTAGTTATTATTATTTCACCCTAAAATTCACCGCTTTTATATTTTATAGAGTAGATATCTTATATTTTTAATAATTGTCTGCGACATGTTCCTTTATTTTTTTTTTATATAAGCGAAATTGTACGAAGATAGTTGCGTTAATACTCACATGTTTTAATTAAAATTAATATTTGGATTAACTCCCAACAGATTAATTATTTCCATATTATTAATGATTTCTTACAAGAGGTTAATTAATAATTATTATTACTTCACTAATTCCAATATTAATTTACAATTACAATAGCGTATCGTATAGTACAGGCCACCCAAAAATCCAATGAATAATTATTAAATAACTCTTTGATAATAAAGTTAATCCAATAAGTATTTCTCCAACTGTCCATAATAAATACTTAGAAATTATTTAAAAATTATAACTTTTAAAGAATGATTATTTTAACTATTATTATACATTTATTTCTTTTTTGTAATTATAAATCACTGTTGCTAACCTAAGGATATTATTTGTGTTCGTAGTAGCAATCTTTTTTTTATTTAAATAATCATTTTTCATCTCAAAATCATTATTTAAATTAATCGTTTAAAATGCGACGAAAAACTTCATTTTTTTTTATAATATGCGTTAAATTTTAAATAGAACACGATCGTACAATTTAAATTAACGTGTTATTACAAATAATAAATAACGAACTTATATAAAAATTCCGCGAAAATGGATTATCTCTCTCTGCAATTCTCGCTTTCCCTCCCAAAAGGCACGCCTTTGCAATAACAATTAGCATCCACCCCGCGCTAATTTTCGAACAATCGGATTGGCACAAAGGCATCTTCGCTTAAGTGTATAAAATGGCGCGGTCAATCCGCAGAGGACAGTTTTTCGGACTCACCCGAAGTCACACTCGGATTCATCGTGAATTTTTTTTTTCCTCATTGAAGTAGCGACATCTGTCAAGGTCAACCCAGCAAAGTAGAATAAGAGGAAAAGAGAAAGAAAAAGAGAGGGGAGAGGATCTAGCTCACACACTCAAAGCAAATAATAAAGTGAGTTAAACAAAATTTACATATTGTAAATTATATTGTTTATTTCCTACCTTTCTTCTCATCTATTTATTTTTTTTATTTTCTAAAGAGGTAGAGTTAGCCTGAGTCTTGACTAACTACCTTTATCCATATAACCTTGAGTAGGTCCTATCCAGAGCGGCGTAGCTGGCCTGAGTTTCGGCCTAGACATACGCTCAGTCCCGTTTTTCACTCCTCTCCCTCAAGAAAAAAAGATAAACCTCTAAATCTCCTCCGCCATCCCGAGCCCGTAAGCTTGACTGCTTAGACTCAAAAAGGTGACGACGAGTTTCAGTCACTCAAGTTAACGCAGTGAAACGTCATTCCGACGTTACATGAGACTATAATCAAATGTTTTTCTTATTCAAAGTTAGGATTATCATTTTTTTATTACATTTCAAAATAATAATAATAATATTTTTTTTTTTTATGGGGGAAGGAAAAATCCTTTTTACGGACCGTTAGGAAGGCTCCGTGCCTCCCCGGCGTGTGGGATTCACAAACTTTGCCCTACGCACTAAAACCCCTCCCCCTAGCCTGGTTGTTTTACCCACTCCGACACCTCGTTCGGGCATGTCGTCGAAGTAGGGCCAGGCCTTCGCCAACAAGGCGCCGTCCGTAGGAGAATTTTTTCTTTCCTTCTCTTTCTGTTAACTCTTCAGATTGTCTTCTTTGGACGGCCTATGGCAGGCCGTCCAGGACGGCCTTCTTTTGTCAAAGGACCCTCCTAACAAAGGAGGAGATCTTCGACCATGCCGATTGAAAATCCTGGAGCATCACGGAGACTATATTGTCTGGCGTGATGACTCCAAGATTTTTTACTAACTCTTCCCGCTCGACGCTCCAGCGCTCGCAATAAAAAGACGCGTGGAGGGCGTCGTCGCAGGGACAGTCACAAAAGGTACAGCCATTAGCCTCTATCCTCCCCATACGGTGAAGGTATTTAAGAAAGTGGCCGTGACCTGTCAGGAACTGGGTGAAGTAGTAATCTACCTCACCATGGGAGCGTCGTAGCCATGATTGAGCTGAGAGAACAGCCTAGCCTTTTGACTAGGCCTCCAGTGCAATGCACGGCTTGCTGGAGTCAAGGTCACAATAGGCCCTCCAGGAGTTTGCCCGTGGTGTCGAGCATACACAGTGGCCGATAGGAAGATGGTCTACCTGATGACGCCTTGCCCTTACCGATAAGCACAAGTCTCGTAACCTTCCACCGGGCACAGAATGTACCCTCCTTTAGGCACAAGTTGTACATACCGAGCAAGAGCTCTGAATGGAGTTCAGCGACGCCTTTAAGTACCTCTGCCAGAATTCCGTCGGGTCCTGGCGCCTTCTGATTCTTCATCGAACTGACAGCTCGTTTGAACTCCTGTTCGTTGAAGAATGGAAAATTCGGGTCAACCGGCGCTAACGCCTGATCTTCGAGCAATGGATGCGTTGGAAAACGGGCGCTGACAATACTGTCGATCGTAGCCGCATCCGTGGGCGCTCTCTGAGAGAAGGCACCCAGCTTCTGAATAACGATCTTGTACCCCAGACCCCACAGGTCCTTGTCGAGTTCCAGGCAAGCTCTTCCCAGCATTGGCGCTGACTGGACCTAATGGCCCGCTGAAGCTCTTTTCTGGCCGATTAGTAGTCGGCCATTTTTTCAGCTAGATCGCCGTCCCGTTTTCTAGATCGCGTTGCTGATCGCCGAGATCTCAGACACTTGTGTCTAAGGTCGGCGATCTCATTCGTCCATCGGTGGGCCAGGCGTCGCATGATCTTCGGGTTTCTCTGCGGGATCGCCTCCTTGCAAGCTCAGTGGATAAGACGCATAGTGGCGTCCGTCACCGCATCTGCTCGCTCAGAGGCTGAGAGATCATCTGGGACTCCTTCAAGGGATCCCCGACCGTGCATTATTGCCAGACATAGCTCTTCCCTATCAAGTTTGTCAATATTCCATTCGGCTGGGCCACGCGCATCGATTGGCCTTATATCACCCACGCGGAAGGTGATGTACTGGTGATCGCTGGCTGTGTAGCCCTCGATCACCCGCCAAACCTTGACACGCGCAACCAAAGCCACGGATGCAAGAGACATGTCGGGTATTGTCTCCCGATACTCTGGCCGTCTAAAGGTCGAGGTGCGGTCGATATTAAGTACCACCAGCCCGAGCCGTGACACTGCGTCCATGACTCGCTTCGCCCCTTGAGTCTGGCCTGTTCATCCCCCATTCAAGAGCTTTCGCATGATCTCCAGCAATTATTAGGTCACCCTCCATGTCTTTGACGGCGTCTTCCAGACTATCAAGTCTAGTCTGGTAGTCACCTATAGCTTCGTTTGGGGTAAAGTAACAACTGACGTATGTGACGTCAGTATCTCTAACCCAAACGAATCCATTACCAGATTCATGGCTCACGACGCCGAAAAGATGTAGATCAAGAACCCAGATGGCCGCTGTTCCGCTATCATTGGAAAACCACTCTCCCGTTCCCCTGCTCCGGTACTGCTCGCAGATAAAAACTATATCCACGGACAGGTCAAAACACATCTGCGAAAGTACTGTCTGTCAAATAAGTACCAGGAATTTTAAATTAAAACAACATTTTAACGTTTAATAATCGAAATTTATTGGGTCGCCTTCAAAATAGGCTCCATTTTCTCCGATACATCTATGCCAACGGCACTTTCAATCATCGAAACATTTTTTATAGGCGCTTTCCAGGATGGCCTTCAGCTCGCGCACCAAATTTTGTTTTATGGCTTCAATCGACTGAAAACGGGTGCCACAGAGCGGCAATTTAAGTTTTGGGAAGAGAAAAAAGTCAAAGGGAGCCAAATCCGGCGAATACGGTGGTTGTTCAAGCGTGTTCGTTAAGTTTTTGGCGAGAAAGTCGGTCACAATCGTAGCTCGGTGAGACGGCGCGTTATTGTCGTGCAAAATCCACGAGTTGTTCGCCCAAAAATTTGGCCGCTTCTTACGGATACGCTCACGCAAACGTATTATAACGCCTAGGTAATACTTTTTGTTTACCGTCTGACCCTCTGGAACGAATTCGTAGTGCACCACGCCACGGATATCGAAAAAAACAATGAGCATCACCTTTACTTTTGAGCGGCTTTGGCGTGGTTTTTTCGGTTTCGGCTCGTTTTTTTCCACCCATTCCGATGCTTGCTGGCTTGTTTGTATATCGTACTTGTACACCCACATTTTGTCACCAGTTATGATGCATTCCATGAATGCGGGATCGGAATTGGCGCAATCCAGCATGTCCGAAGCAACCTGTTCGCGATAGCGTTTTTGAAGAAAATTAAGCTCTTTTGAAACGAGTCTTGCGGCCACCTTTCTCATGCCCAAAATATCAATTAAAATCGTACGTGTAAACTCGTGGGATATCTCACGTTCATGTGCTATCTCTCTCAAGCTGGTATGACGGTTTTTAAGCACCATTTTCTTAATTTTATCGACGTTATTTGCGGTCAAAGCCGTCAATGGGCGTCCGGAACGAGGCAAGTCTTCAAAAACTTCACGACCCTCTGTGAAGGCTTTGTACCACTCATACGCACGGATTTTCAGTGCTTTATCACCAAAAGCCTTTTGCAACATTTTTAATGCATCGGCACACGAAATTTCATTCGCAACACAAAATTTTAGACATATTCTTTGTTCAACGTAATCACCCATTGTATAAAATCGGCACGCACTATTGACATCGACTGACTCAACCAGCTACTGTAAACACACTCGTTGACAGATTCCGCTCAAACTTGGCATGGTCATTAAGGACAGTTGTACCAACCTATTGGGTGTACAACTTTGCTTCCGCCGTTTTGCAATAGATGGCTGTACCGGTAAGTGGCAGTTAAAATAAATAGATCATAGATGTCATACAATAAGCTTAGGTATTGTTTAACATAACGCCATCGAAATATTAGTCGATTTGTGTCTGCATCATAAAGTTATTCTCGATTAAACATGTCAGCTTGCGAGCCGAATTCTCATCATTTGTGGGAGGTTTTAATTTTCTGCTTTAATATGAAGAAATCTGCGATTGAGGCTCATCGAATGCTCTCAAATACCTATGGTGAGGCCGTTATTAGTGAAAGAACGTGCCAAGACTGGTTTCAACGCTTCAAGAACGACGATTTTAACGTCGAAGACCAGCATGGCGGTGGAAGAAAGAAGGTTTTCGACGATGCAGAATTTGAGGCATTACTTGATCAAGACTCGTATCAAACGCAACAAGAATTGGCAGGATCATTGGGATTGACGCAACAAGCCATTTTAAAACGCCTGAGAGTCATGGGAATGATTTAGAAACAAGGAAATTGGGTGCCGTACGAGTTGAAGCCGAGAGATGTTGAACGGCGTTTGTGTGTTTGTGGAACAGCTGCTTGCAAGGCAAAGACGAAAGGGATTTCTGCATCGCATTGTGACTGGGGACGAAAAATGGGTTCACTACGATAATCGCAAGCGCAAAAAATCATGGGGGCATCCCGGCCATGCTTCCACGTCGACGGCCAAACCGAATATTCACGGTTCCAAGGTCATGCTCAGTATTTGGTGGGACCAGCTTAGCGTAGTGTATTATAAGTTGTTAAAACCGACTGAAACAATCACAGGCGATCGTGATCAAACGCAATTCATGCGTTTGAGCCGAGCATTGAAAGACAAACGGCCGCAATACAACGAGAGATATGATAAAGTGATTTTACAGCATGTCAATGCTCGACCCCATGTTGCGAAAGTGGTCAAGACATACTTGGAAACTTTGAAATGGGAAGTCCTAACCCACATGCTGTATTCTCCAGACGTTGCTCCCTCGGACTATCACTTGTTTCGATCAATGGCACACGGCCTGGCTGACCAGCACTTCCGGTCTTATGAAGAAGTAAAAAATTGGATTGATTCATGGATCGATTCAAAAGATGACTAGTTTTTTCAACGCGAGATTCGTATGATGCCCGAAAGATAGGAGAAAGTAGTGGCCAGCGATGAACAACAAATTTAAATCATAAATGTATAACCAGCTTTATACAATAAAGCCTCGAATTTCGGAAAAAACGGCGGATGCAAAGTTGTACACCCAATAGAAAAAAATATTTTACCTGCCTAAATTGCCCCGCCAGATTTAAATCGACAATTCCTGGTACTTTTTTGACAGAATGTAGATCGTGTGCCGTTCGGCTCTGATTGAGATTGCCCTGCAAGAGTTGCATCATCGCTGAGCCTTAAATACAGCAGCGTGATATGCAGCGTAAACGCTCGACCGTTGTGTGCGTAAACACATTGCCGGATTGCCTTGTGCTTTGCAAATGAAGCACTCGGGTGGCGCCACGCAAGTGGCGGCCCGATGATCCTTTGCTCCACACCTCTAGCACCAGTTCGACCTGTCCGGTCCCTCACAGTTCCGGCTTGAATGGCCGAAACCAAAGCGCCGGTACCACCTGAGTGCTACAGATTTTCGTCGTACTCTGCAATTCACCCAGCTGATCCGAAGCCAAACCGACTCAAGCAATCGGTTGGCACTGACTTCGTCGATGGTCACGAACGCCATCCACTGTTGAATAGCGTTTGACTTGGTCAGCGCTACTTCTATTGCCCCGCAGTACCCCGGCAGGACGCTCCGAAGGGCCTCTTTGACTTCTGCCTTCGAGGTGCAACAGTCTAGGTCTCTGATCTCCAAGGTCGCCCTTGGGATCAGCTCGCTGATTGAGCCTGCGCCCCCAACAGCCCTTTGAAGGGCGTCTGATAGGCTTTTCCGTCCTTCGGCAGAGGTGTTTCTCAACTCGAGGAGGACCTCGCCAGCTTTGGTGCGCCGAATTGATTTAATTTCAGCCCCGCAAGCTTCGGGCTTTACTTCCTGCGGACCCGACCTAATATATCGGCGTACGATTCGCCGTCCGCCGGCTTTAGGCAAATTGCCTCAGGTCGCGTCCTCTTCATCTTATTTTTTGGTGCAGCAAATTTCTTTTGCGGCTGCTGCTGCACCGTCTTCTTTTCTTTTGAGAGCCCACCCTTTAGCTTTTTGCTTGGGGTCGTCTTAGTCTTCTTCTTTCTCTTCTTGGCGACTTCCAACCACGATTGCGCCTCCCCAGGCGTTTGAGTGCGGAGACTGGGCGGGCTGGAGGCCGGCCTCTTTGGCTAAGGAGTTGCTCTATCGCTGATTACCAAAGTAAACAGCTGTTTTTGAGCCTCGCTGGCTGCCGAGGTTGTGTGCCGGAGTTTATCCAGCATCTCCTCTATTTTCGGTGTACCCTGTTTAATAGAGTTCTTTATGTTAGGCTGACTTTTCAGTGCAGCCAACATTTCCTTAATAATAGACTGCATACCGTCGATGCACTTCATCGTAAGTATCTCACTTTTCGCGAGTTTTTGTGGAAGGAGATACTCAGCACTTGCAGAAATGAGTGCATTTCTGCCCTCATCATGTCGCGCACTTTTGCCATCCTCCGGTTTCGGGGGAAGACAAGTGCGTAAATTATGTATTGGAGGTGTACAGATAATACACCTCGCCTCTTCTCTTTTTCTATTCAAGCTAGTCGTTTTCTTCGCCATGTTTTGCTAAATAAAGACTCCTAGAAACGCTCCGCTGCCCCACGGGAGACCCACTCTCTCGGGGCCCCGGTAGTGGCAGTCGAACCATGGTCATTCATCTCGACTCGTGTTTCGAGGTGGTACCTGGGGTTGGATCGTTTCTGAAAGTCACGCAGCCGCCGGGCCCGGTTGTCGGTCTGCATCCTCAACTCAGAAACCGTGACTAGCGGCCCTGAGTTTCTGGGATGGTTCGCGCCCCGTTTCCCGACGGCCACGCTGACCCTAGGGGATCTTGCTTAAGTGTGTTGTCCCCCTGAGCCGACTAGTTCCAGCGGGGTGTCAGCGGAACCACCTGTCTAGCCGATGCAAGGCGCAAAGTCGTGTATTGCTCCACCATACCTCCGTCATCTGACGTCAGAGACATGACCTTAACGTCAGAATCACTCGATAAGCATGGCTTCACTTAACTCCCAGTGACCCCTCTACCGACGACACGGGATAGCCTCTCGCGGCTAAGAGAGAGGGAGGGTGCGCCTCTTTCGTGTATTGTGTAAAGTGTAAAATGGCCGCGAAGGCGACAAGTTATGTATGGGTGTCAGTGTACGAGAGTGTGCGCTGTAAATGTGGGGTTGCGTATGTGCGTGAGTACAACAGTCTGTAGTGCGTGTATATATACATGTACAGGCGCTGTCTGGTGAGATCCAATGTTCCACCACCCGCCGAGAAGAGTCCGTTTTAGGGGACCTCTCCGCACCACATGGACTTGCTCCCGTTTATAGAGAGCACTCCCGATCGGCTTCACAGTGGATCCCGAGACAAGCAGCCGCACATGGGAGTGTAATTATCATGAGTGGTTGGACGTGTCAGCCAGGTACCACTATGCCATGCATCACTCAAGGATTTTTTAAGGAGGTGTAACTCCTCCCCCTTCTCCTCCTTCTTCTCTAGAAGGAGAAGTCCCGCTTGGGACCGGCATAGCGGAGTTACCTCCACCAATAATAACAATAATAACAATAATAACAATAATAACAATAATAACAATCATAACAATCATAACAATAATAACAATCATAACAATAATAAAAATCATAACAATCATAACAATAATAACAATAATAGCAGTGATAACGATAATAACAATAATAACAATGATAACAATAATAACAACGATAACAATAATAACAATTATAACAATTATAACAATGATAACAACGATAACAATGATAACAATAATAACAACGATAACAATGATAACAATCATAACAATGATAACAACGATAACAACAATAACAACAATAACAACAATAACTATAACAATAATAACGACAACGATGACAATACCAACTACAATAATAATAATAATAATAATAATAGTTTATATTATCCCGTGTACATATGAATGAATTATTAATAAATTAATCAATTTATCATGAACTTATCATTTATAATTAGTCAGTAAAGTAGTGAGATATTTTGTACCTGTACGTGGAATACATTACAGTTTAATATACGTATTCACTACAGTTTCGTACCTTTCGTTATATTAAATTTATTATAATTATTATACAATATCTATTATTTTACAAAATTATAACAGTAATGATAATCTTTAAAAGAATCTTCAAAACACAATGATTTTTTGCATCGTCCGCAACGTACAATTGCAATATTCGTACACTCTTCAATTTCGCAACTCTCTTTACAAGAATTTTCAAAACTGAAATCTACAGGATTATCAAATTTCTCTGATTTTTCGTCAACATAATCACTTTTATACCAGGAATATTTCAAAAGATTTTTATATTTTGGTGAAGACAGTTGGTTGTGGACTAATGATAATAATTTAATGCTATTATTTCTAAAATGTAAATTAATGTAAAAACAAATCATGGTTTCGTCAATTTCTTTTTCTTTTTTCAATTATTATTAGGTTGCTGCAGATGAAATGGCCGATTTAGCAATGACATAAAGTTGGCTGCAATTTTAGTGTATTATGTTGGCACAAGGCGGCACAAATGATATGACATATTGAAGTGTAAATACTGCTACCTTGGTTTATGGAGTCCTTTCTGTTTTGCACTTCATAGTGATCGTAAAAACAAAAAGAGAAAGAAAACATGGAAGTGAATCAAAAACGACTACTTTTACTATACGAATTTAAATTAGAGCACAACGCAACGAAAGCAACGAGGAATATCAACAGCGCATTTGGGCCTGATACAGTTAGCAAACGAACCACTCGGCGATGGTTCGAAAAATTTCGATCCGGAGATATGTACCTTGGAAATGAGTCACGTGGATACCCAGGACCATCGATCGATAACGACGAGCTGCGAGCATTAGTAGAGTCTGACCCCCGCCATAAAACCATAAGGGATCTTGCCGAGAAATTAGGCGTTCACAATTCAACAGTTTGCCGCCACTTGCAACAACTTGGAAAAGTGTAAAAGCTTGACAAATGGGTTCCGCATGATCTTACCAAGCAAAACATGACGTGACAAATGGAGATTTCAAGTTCTCCTTTCTCCCGCAACAAAGAGGAACCGTTCTTGCACCGAATTGTGACCTGCGATGAGAAGTGGATTTTATACGATAATCGTCGTTGATCGGCCCAATGGCTAGATGCCGATGAAGCGCTAAGACACATGCCGAAACCAAGCCTTCATCCAAAGAAAATAATGGTAACTGTTTGGTGGTCTGTAGCTGGAGTTATCCAGTATTTGTTCCTTCAATCTAGTGAAACCATCAATGCTGAGAAATACTACTCAACTGGATGAAATGCATCATAAATTGATGATCCAACGACCTAGGCTTGTCGAGAAATCGCTTGTATCGAGAACAACAGTCCAAAAATTAAACAAGTTGTACTATGAGACTCTTCCCCACCCTCCATATTCACCAGACCTCTCACCAACAGATTACCATTTCTTTAAACATTTGGATCACTTTTTAACAGGAAAAAGATTTAATAATGAAGCTGCTGTCAAAAATGCCTTCGAGGAGTTACTTCGAACCAGAAACTCGGACTTTTACAAAACTGGTAAAAATGTACTTGTATCTCGTTGGGAAAAGTGTGTTGCATCTATTGGTACCTATTTTAATTAAATAAATTGTCTTTATAAAAAGTTACAGCTGTTTAAAAATTTATTATTAAATCGGCCATTTCATCTGCAGCAACCTTATATTTTATGATATTAAAATATATAAAAGAAAAATACAACGTAACAATTTTTATTATTTTTTAAATTTATTAAACTAGAATTTGTATAATAAATTTTTATTTTCACAATAATGTAGTATTATTTTTCGTATCATATAAATTCAGAAATAAAATGCTGTTATTGTGAAAATGAAAATTTATTTTTCAAATCCTATTTTAATAAATCTAAAAAATTAATATGAATTGTTGTTGCTAACAACAAGTGATATTTTTCTTTCATATTAAAATATATGCAGGAAAAAAAATTGACGAAAAGATAATTTTTTCTTTTTTGCATGGGTTAAAAATGAAAATAAAATTATTTTTCGAAAAACATTATTTCTTTATAAATACTTATTGTACATGTGAAAACAAACTTTTTTTTTCTCTACAGTTTTTTCCATAATGCTCGTGCTTCAAGATATTCAATGATGAAAAAAAAAAAAATTAAGTATATAAAGTATATAAACTATCGTAATGATACAAGTTCTTAATAAAAGTAAATTTAAGCATTAATTCATGATTTTTTAATTCTGGAATTTTCACGTTGTAATTATCATTACTTCTTTGGTAATCTTTAATCGTTGATTTGTCTTGTTGATGATACATAAAATGTTTTTGAAAATATTATTTGTTATGACGATGAAATTATAACTGTATACATTCTGTCAAAAAAGTACTGGTAATTGTTGATTTGAATCTGGCGGGGCAATTTAGGCAGGTATAATTTTTTTTTCTAGGTTGGTACAACTGTCCTTAATGACTATGCCAAGTTTGAGCGGAATCTGTCAACGAGTGTGTTTACAGTAGCTGGTTAAGTCAGTCGATGTCAATAGTGCGTGCCGATTTTTTACAATGGGTGATTACGTTTAACAAAGAATTTGTTTAAAATTTTGTGTTATGAATGAAATTTCGTATGCCTATGCATTGAAAATGTTGCAAAACGCTTTTGGTGATAAAGCACTATCGAAAACCCGTGCGTATGAGTGGTACAAAGCCTTCAAGGAGGGTCGTAAAGTCGTCGAAGACTTGCCTCGTTCCGGACGCCCATCGACGGCTTCGACTGCAGATAACGTTGATAAAATTAAGGAAATGGTGCTTGACAACCGTCATACCAGCTTGAAAGAGATATGTAGCACATGAACTCAAGATATCCCACAAGTTCACACGTACGATTTTAATTGATATTTTGGGCATGAGAAAGGTGGCCGCAAGACACGATAACGCGCCGTCTTACCGAGCTACGATTGTAACCGACTTTCTCTTTAAAAACTCAACGAACACGCTTGAATAACCACCGCATTCGCCGGATTTGGATCCCTGTGACTTCTTCCTCTTCCCACAACTTAAATTGCCGCTCCATGGCACCCGTTTTCAGTCGATTAAAGCAATAAAACAAAATTCGGCGCGCGAGCTGCAGGCCGCTGACTTAACCAGCTACTGTAAACACACTCGTTGACAGATTCCGCTCAAACTTGGCATAGTCATTGAGGACAGTTGTACCAACCTAGAAAAAAAAATTTTACCAGCCTAAATTGCCCCGCCAGATTTAAGTGGACAATTCCCGGTACTTTTTTGACAGAATGTATAGTCCACAGTTGTGTTATTTTTGAGTAAGCGAGTGATAAGAGTACGGTAAAGATAACGTAAGTAACGGTTAATGTCAGAGTTTGGCACCAATTTCTCGATAAATGTAGCTGTATGATTGTTTCTTTAGAATTGAACGTTAAGTTTTTCAAATGATTACATATTGTTTAAAACTTCAAGTCGAAATAGTCTTTTATAATTAATTTGTTTTCATTAATGGTTAGTTAATTAAAACTTAAGTTCTTTTACGATATTATTAAATATTTATATTTATTGTTGAATTTATGAAAATTGATAAATAAAATTTTTTTCTTCCTTTAATACTTTATAAATTAGTAAATAAGGAAGTTTTTTAATTCTTTTGTTATTGCAAATATTCATTCGGTTCCGTATGTAGTGAATATATATACAGGGTGGTCCGTTTTAATGTTTCGGTCAAAATAACTTCAAAGGCAGATGGTTATATCAAAAAATGTTTGAGACAAAAGTTGTAGGGGTTGAAGGGGGTCGTCCAACGCTGAACTTGGCGTTAACCTTGAGGTCAAATTTAAAGGTTATTTGAGGTTCAAATCGCGAATTTTAAATGAAAATCCCAATTTCTTATTACAGATTCTGATTCTGTGTCAAATATGAAAGTTTTGTCTCAAACATTTTTTTTGATGCGTGACAGATGGCGCTGTAATCGGCAGTTTTAATCTATCGATGTGAACATCTCAACAACTACGCATATAAAAAGGTAGAAAAGGAAAATTTGTTAATCTGGATAGGGGACATGCAATGACACCGCAATTGACCCCCTCTACAACCCCCCGTATGGAGCGGTTTCAACTTAATCTGAAATGGGTACCCCAATTTTATATTGCAGATTCTGATTCTGCGTCAAAAAATATGGAAATTTTGTTTGGAACATTTTCTATATTCGTGACAGATGTCACTGTAATCGACAAAATTAATGCGTACAAAAATCGTTACTGAATTAGAATTTCTCGAGGAATACACATCGTGTTCTACAAATTAGAATTCTGTTGATCAATACGTTCAAAAAGAATCTGTTTTGGTTAAAATGTTTATTCTACTTTTAGCGTTACCCGGGGACAACGACGTGGACGTAGTAAAATCATGTCACCATGGCGTGCTTTTTTAATGTGAGGCCCCTTGCCTCTCACAATTCGGCCTTTAGAATTAACAACGAAGATGCTGTTCAAAATTGTCTCCATTTTCCTGTAAACACAAGTTTAATCTCTTATAAAAGTTGTCCACTGTTTGTAATAACACAGTCGGGGGTATTGCCGCACAAGCTGCTCGTATACGTTCTTTCATATCATCACGCGTCGCCGGCCGCTGTGCGTAAACGCAATCTTTCAACATCCCCTATAAGTAAAAATCAGGTGATGTTAAATCGGGTGAACGGGGAGGCCATTGAAATGGTCCACCGCGTCCAATCCATCGATTGGGGTATTACTCACTTAAGTGATCTCGTACAATGCGTGCAAAATGTGGAAGTGCCCTGTCTTGTTGGAACTACATCCGTTGCTTAGTTACTAGATCCACGTTCTCCATCATATTAAACAAATAACTTCTGAGGAACTGCAAATATCTTGTAGCAGTTATATTATCATCAAAAAAGTAGGGTTCAATTAAGTACCCGTTGACAATACTACACTAGACCATTACAGACCATTGATGTTAATTGTCAATAGATCTATACTAGTGAGGATTAACGTCTGACCAATAATGACTGTTATGTCTATTTAAATGCCTAGTGCTTTGGAAGATAGCTTCGTCAGAGAAAAGGACGTACCTAAAAAATTGGTTGTTACGTTGAATCTTTCGCAAAGCCAATTGACAGAACCGAACACGTGCTATTACATCAGCTGGTGTTAACGCTTGCGTTAATGCAATATGGTGAGCGTGTTACTTTGTTGCCTCCAGAATTTTTGAATGTGATTTAGGGTTGAACTTCAGGGTTGGTTTTCACCCCCTTGAAGTAAATATTAGCAAAGAAAAAAAATACAAGTTTCTTATTTTTGATGTTCTACAGAATATCAAAGTTTCAATAAAATCGTAGAGTTCGTGTTGGGGGGGGGGGGGGGAGGTTTCCCTGTTAGAGCAAACTCACCGTATGCCATTGTCAACATTTTAGGTATTTTAGACCACTTCATTCCATTTCTTACACAAATTTTGATGCAAGTTCTTTGCTCCATTTTTTATAATAATAGAAAATCGCCGAGTACACTAAAACACGTTTAACCTTTTTATACATTTGAAATGAAATCTGAACATATATTGAAGACATGTGTACTTATACAACAACAAAAGAAATCAATAATCGAATGTACGTTGCCCACGCAATTTGAAGTCACTTTATTTATTGAACACACCTCGTATATCGTAGACCTACAGTAGCTTTTCCATCTTCATTTTTGGAAGTGCTAAAGAACAAAATATAATAATATTATTTATACTAGTGATTTTAATATGAATTTATGTGTATATACAGCAGCTGTTCATCACCTTAGAACAAACATTGAATATCTTGGTCTGTACTTAGAAGGAAACTTCCCCAGGTGTACCTCACCGATTTCTTTCATTTTGTAATATGTTGTAGTACTTAAAATATTAGACACGTGATTTTCTTTAAGTGCTAATTTGCTGATTTGAAGGGTGACAATCACCCTTGAAGTTCAATATATAGACGATTATTAACTAATTAACTTTTGGATTTAACTTGAATACTTTTATTAAAAAAAAAAATCTCATGTAAAAAATAAATGGAAAACGAAGATATAGCACCTTACTACCCTTTAGCTCATGATCGTTATAAGATTAACATTACATTTTTTTTTTTCTATTTACGTGCAAACTGTTTTTTCACTACTATGTTATTATAAACTTTTAAAATCTATATCTACAAACGTCAAATCCATTAATCCTTACCTCATAAGTCACCCTTGTAGTTCACCCCCAAAAATTATTCTTTTATTATCTCAAGAGCGAATTCGGATTTTTTAATAAAACAAACGTCATTTAATTTTATAAAAAAAGACGCTCCGGTAAACATTTCTTTTGTGCTCAGGAATAGCATCCCCTGTTTTTTATAAGGGTAAAACTAGTTTTTTATTCAGTTTTATGGGCTAAAAACTTTTGTAAATTATTCTATACACTCGCGACGATAATGTTAAATTAAAATTTAATGCTAAAAATTTTTAATAAGCTCAATGAAATTAAAAATTGTTGTACAACGACGAAATTGAATATGGAAGTTTACACGTCTTATAATTTAGTACTTGAACTTTTTTTTATATGTAAATATTATTCTATGTAAATTTTAATCAAAACAAGTTTGATATTGTTCTTTTCACGTATTTGTGTTGAATCTATTTTTATTCATGAATTTTATTTATTTGAATGAAACAATAGATAAGATTTGGTTTTTATCTCACCGTGCTTGTGTAACATTTATTTTTATTCATATATAATGCCGTATGACTAAAACAATAATAATTCAAGAGTATATTTTGTCAGTTATATCTAACGTGACTTTGAGTTCAGAAGTGTACGGAGATCTATAATTTTTGTATAGTTCTATACTTCTATATATAAATTTGACGTGTATGTGCGTACAGAGTCTCGACTCTTTCCTTACTCCTCTCTCGCCATTCCTACTTCCTACCGCCTACGGGAGGTGCCGCACACACAGTCAGACGACTGGTGCCGCTGCGTGGAAGATGTTCTCCTTCTCTACCAACACGCTACCTCTCGCGACCGCGAGAGGCGCTCTCCCGTAAGGCCTCAGCTCAGACCCGCTTCTCGAGCTCGACACTTACGCTTCGGCGACTGCCTCGAGTAGTCGCCTCCTCCTCCCGAATGCGATCTTGCGCCTGCCGCATACCCGCTCTAGGTCGATGCAAACTTAGCGCCTCGCGCTGCCCCGTAGGCCTACTAGATGTTCGTCTAATTTCTCCACGTCTTCTCCTCGTATTCCGGCGATCGCCGCGAATACCTCCGGTTCACGAGCTATATTGCGCCTGGTGCATTTCACGCTCTGCGGTAAGCGATCTCTGCGCCTGGCGCTGTACGCTAACCGTGGTCGAACGCAAGTTTGACGAGCCACTTCCTTCCAACGGTCAGGGCGTTCTAAACACCTAGGTTCGGGCTAGCGATTTGCGTTCACACGCTAAGCGCTGTAGTCCCGGAGATTAGCGAACACCGCGCCTGGCGTGAACCGCTGATCTCGTCCCGCCTTGCGGGACTCCTACGGGGCTCTAACGACTCCTTTTCGTTATCCGTTCCCTATCGCACCTTATCGTCTTTCTTCTCTCATTCACTTGCTCTCTTTCACACACTATCATACACTCACACATATCCATGCACACTCGCACATCTCGCAGACATACATAGCTCCATAGATGCGACATAAATCTGACTCTTTGTGTTGTGTCCACTTATTTCTCTTTCTCAAATAATTTTTTTTTCTTCACTTCCCCGTCCTCCTACCAGGCAGCTTTGACGGTGCTCTGCACCGTGAGCTCAAGTCAAATTGGCGCCCGACGTGGGGCTAGATTAAGTTTGGCGATTTTACCACGTCTCGCACACGCAGATACGGTAGCTTTGTTGCGAAACCTTAGTCGAGCACGCTGGATGCGTGCACGAACCTTGAGCACACCCCGAGATACGTTATGCAGCGCAAACCGCTGACAGCCGGTGAAGAACCATCGCAAACGACTTTCGACAGTCGCATAACAGTCGGTGGCGCCCAACTAATACAACCGCGAACGCGCAGCCAAGTGCAAAAAGAAGGCATTTTCACGCTTCCGCGGAAAGCCCCGCTCGAAAAGAATTCGACGCAAAAATCGATTTTATACAAAAGAGAGGGCACATGGGAACATCGAATGGAAGCCGACCAGCCTACACAGCCTAGTGTGAGTACTAACACAGCAAGTGAGGCACCTCCTCAGGTAACCGCTATGGAGGAAGTACGTAATTTATTACGTGCGCTAGTTGTCGGCAACCTAGAGCTTCCTGAGTTCGCCGGTCGGGAATACGAAGACCCGAACACATTTATACGCGAGTGCGAGGTGGTCTTTAAAATAAATAAGACGGACGCTCATGTGCGTATTTGACTGGCCACACGCGCTCTCAAGGACGATGCCGCTCACTGGTGGTCAGTCTACAAAAACTTGAACGTAAACTGGGAGAAGTTCTGCGAACTTCTTCGCAGCAAATATGCAGCACAGACCGTGCTAATGAAGCTGTTCGCTTGGCTCTACGGCCAGCCACAGGAAGAGAGAGAAAGCACGGGCTTCTTTCTCGAACAGCGCCACCTTCTCGCACGGCGATTATTACCTGAGGCCTCCGAGGATCGCATCATTGCAGTTCTTTTGGAATCTCTTCGAGGTTCCATAAGAAAGTTGTTGCGAGCCTTACAGTTTCAAACAGTCGAGGAGTTGATTACTCGAGCCGTAGAGGTAAAGCAGGATGAAGCCGAAGAGAAGAGTGCACTTCGCCGCGCCACGGCGCAGTCTGGCGCGACTGCACCTCGAGCACCTGTAGCGCCGCGAGAAAGTCAGTTGCCTCGGTGCAATTATTGCCCGGAGAGACATTGGCATCGTGATTGCCCAAAGAAGCCTCAGCCCAGGAGTACGGAAAACTGGAGAGAGACAGAAACCGCCGCAGCCGGCCCTGCCCCGCAGCTACCAGGCACAAGCACCGAATTTTTAACGATTGGTGTTAATGATCAAGTAACAAGTGCTCTAGTAGACTCAGGTGCCAGTGACAATTTTATTCGGTCGTGTTATGTAACTAGTAAAACAAAAGTAAAAAAAGTGAATTTAAAAGTGAATCTCACGTGTCGCGGTACAACAATGTCGATTTAGCGAGTGTGTTGGTTGCCGCTCCACATAAGAGACTATAAGGCAATAGTGAAGTTTTATATATGCGTCGAGCTAAGCACGCAGGTAACCTTAGGACGTTGTTGGCTCAAGGATGTCAAAGCCATGCATGATTATAATCTTGAGTGTTTATACTTTGGAAACGATACGCGCCAGCGAGTATATTTTCATAAGGACACTGCCGCAACAGTGAAAAGTGTAGTGCCACCTCCAGACTTTCTCGCGAGCGTGCAGCACGGTTTCCCAAGTGAGCACGTGAGTAAAATAAGTGCGATGATAAGTGAGCACGCGGATTTATTTTTGTATAACGGGCCGCTTCGCCAAACGAAATTTGTCACTCATGAGCCTTTTCGGCTCGCGCTATACCGATATTCAGTGCAGAAAAGAATTGCGATAAACGAGCAAGTGCGCGAAATGCTCGCGGAAGGGTTGATCAAGCCATCAACTTCGCCCTATTGCTCGCCGATAGTAATGGCCACGAAAAAGGACGGAAAATATCGTTTTTGCATTGATTTTCACCGCCTTAACTTTGTGACGAAAGACATTACGCCGAATTTACCGCGAATGCAGCAGTTAGTGCGTGGCATTGGCACGGCAAAGATATTTACAACGCTCGACATGAAAAGCGGTTATTGGCAGATCCCTCTTACGGAACGCTCTCGACGTTATACAGCCTTCGCTACTCCAGATGGCGGACTCTACCAATGGCGCGTAATGAGTTTCAGGCTGAAAAATGCACCGACTGCGTTCAACGATTTTATAACACAAGTGCTGTGCGGATTCATCAACGTGTTTGTGCGTTCTTATTTAGACGATTTCTTAATATATTCAGATTCGTGGAAAAAACATCTGACGCACTTACAATTAGTATTTAAACGGCTCCGAATCTTCAATTTAACTTGCGCAATACCGAAGTGCTTCTTTGGACAACGGTCACTTGAATACCTCGGACACACCGTCTCAGCCGAGGGTAATTGCGCGAAACTCGAGCACGTAAAAGTGATTCTCGACGCTCCGGTGCCGCAAAACAAAAAAGTCTTGCGCGGATTCTTCGGTATTTGCTGGTGGCTTCGCGGATATGTGCCAAATTTTTCGAAAATAGCGCTTCCACTTCAGCCCTTTAAATGGACTAACGATCTACAGTGCGTGTTCGATTGTGTGAAGGACGCTTTTCGAGTGCCGCTAAAATTGTGCCGTCTAGACCCTAGCAAGCCACTGGTATTGCAAACAGATGCGTGCGCAGCGAGCATGGGCGCAGTGCTGTATCAAGTAGGCGAGCAGGGCGAGAGACGTGTGATCACCTATGCCTCTGCCAAATTTACAAAGGTGGAAAAACGCTATCACTCAAACGAACAGGAGTGCTTAGCCGTGATCTGGGCCCTTCGTTAATTTAAGCATTTGCTTGAGGACGGAAAATTTATCCTTCGGACGGACAACCGAGCCCTTACAGGAAAGTAAAATAAAGGAAGGTAAAAGCAAGTTGCACCGTTGGACCATATACCTTCGTAGCTACAACTTTACCGTCGAGCACATAGCTGGTACAGACAATGAACTTGCAGACGCTCTCGAGAGAGAGCCCAACGAAGAAATCTTCGAAAATAAAGAGGAGGAACTCGACGCCCTGCTACCTCTAAGTTCTCAACCCTAGCAATAAGAGCTGCAGCTAGCTTTTATGAGCGCTAGTGATCTCTACGCTCAACTTAGCGAAGCGCAGGCCCGCGAGAAACCTGACGAGGAGCTGGAGAAAATCCTAACATTGAACCAGCGCCTGGAAAATGTCAACAGGGTGTACTTCGTGACGTGCTCCTCGCGCATACGTGCCAACAGCGTGCCGCCCGATGGTGCTACAGTATCTGCACGATGACCCTTTAGCAGGTCACCTCGGTTTCGCCGAAACATTACGCGCCGCCCGAGAAAGTTTTATCTGGCCTCGAATGCGCAAAGGAGTGCGGCGAAAGTTCGCGCACTGTTTCGTTCGCGCAACGACAAAAGCTGCGAAACTGATTGCGCAAGGAGAGCAAAAACCCCGAGAACCGTTCGAGCCATGGGACACCGTCGCTCTCGACTTAATGGGGCTGTATCCAAGGTCATCGAGAGATAAACGATTTATATTCGTTGTCACCGATTTGTTCTCTCGATGGACAGAAGCATTTGCATTGCCTAACGTCAAAATTGTAACGATTGCACCCTTTATAGAGAGTGAAGTTTTTATGAGGTGGGGATATCCTCGCGTGTTGCTTTCAGACAACGCGCCACAGTTCCGGGGTCCTGCTTGGAAGAAGCGATGCAAGGAGTGGGGAGTCGAGCCGTATACAACGCCGGCCTACCACCCGCAGGCTAATCCAACAAAATGGCGAGATCAGGAGTTAAAAAAGGGCATGCGACTACGGTTAAATAGCCGTAATCAAAGAGAATGGGAACGCCACCTACCTGCCATTCTTTTTAATATGCGTAGAAGGGAGAATGCTCGCACGGGGTAAACTCCCAGCTACACTTTACTCGGACGCACGTTGCCGCGACCAGGAGAACAGACGTTTTTTGGCGCAGCCGTGCAAATACGCATCGAGGAAGCCCGAAACAAACAAGCTAAGAAAAACCATATAAACAGCGGTAGTACACCTGTATGCCTGCAACCCGGGGAGTGGGTTTGTTCAAAGAACTTTGCGCTGTCAAACGCAGCGACAGGGTTTAATGCAGGTTTAGCACCTAAATGGACCAGCCTGTACAGAGTCGTGGAAGCATGTAGTCCCGACGTGTACATTATAGAAAGACCAGTGCAAGAGCCCATTAAACTACATGGGTCGGCCTTAAAGAGAGCTGCTTTGGCCGAGGATAAGACAGCACCGGCTGCACAGCCACCATGTGCTCAAGAAGCTGCTTACGCAAAGCAGCCTCCTACAACAGCATTGGACTACGTAGCGCTCGCAACCGAAAATTTAACGATACCTTTGTCAGCACCTGACCAGGTGACTGACCCTGATGCTTCGAAGGTCCCTCCGCAAACGATTTCGCACGTAGCGCCTCAGCCGCTACCGCACTCGAGCAATATGGCTCCTTTGCCCTCAAGGCATGTATCGTACACACAAGAATCGGCTACGGACGAAGCCGATTCTGCAGAGAAAAACGATCGCCGACCGGCAACACTGCACCAGCAGCCTCGTAAAAGAGGAAGGCACACGAAGGCCGAAGCGGAGAAAGCAGCAGCTGAACGTAGGACGGGGTACGTGCCAAAACATCGCTACCCCCTCCAAAGCCGCATGGCCGGCGCACATGTATCAAACTGAGCGCCGTTGCACTTACTATTCACAATCGTGTTCATTACAACACCAACTTTCTCCAGAGAAAATGGACCGATGCATAACAGTGAAGGCGAGAAATCAAAGGGGCTGATTTAGACGAAGACTCCGTTGCCTAACGGAAGAGTGCCTCCGCGCCTTTTATAATAAAAATCCGCACGCAGTTGCGGAGATTTATCTCTAGATCGGCCAACTTCTGCAGGTGGATGTAGAAGTGGATAGACAAGCCTCGGCAGTAAAAACAGTGCCACAGAACAACCGAAAGGAGAGCGAGTCCTCGTCATCGTCGTCGTCAACTGCCTCGCCTGCGACCAGTGATAACACATCACCGGTGGACTCCGGTGTGTCGATACCGCCAGTGGAGACAGGCGAGAAATCCTAGGTATCCCCAGGACAGGGAGATGATCTGTAGTGGGATCAACTATCAGATACCCTCGAGATAGAAGTTGAGAGGGATCTGATAGACAATATGGACAACGGCGAGAGAGCCGCAGTCCAGAAGAAGATTGGTGCATAGTGTTATAAGTAAATTAGTGTTGTACTTAGTTCTTTTTTTTTTTAGTTCTTGCATATTATAGTGTTACATAATTTTTCGTAGTGTGAGTGTGTAGTTTTAAAGACGTAGATTGAGTCACAGACAATGAAAAATGTAAAAAAAAAAAGCCAAAGACTCTTAGTTTTTAAGTGTTTGTGTTCTATTTTCTTTTTTTGTAGAGTGTTTTATTATTATTGTTAAGTTTTATATAAATTAATTTTTCTATTACTAGGATTTAATCATAATTAGTGCAATGTATTAGAATAAGTAGATATCCGTTCGTATATTGTGTGTTTTATATAAATATTTATCTTTATTTCATTAAGGTTAGTGTAAGTAAGCTGTGCATCACTTTTTTGTATACATATATACTTATATGTAAGTCTGTGATTAAGACTTATGGATTACTGTAGGTTAACCTAACGTGCAGGAATAAATGCGGCTGTTGATGCGAATTATTACTGTAAGTTTTATTCAAATCAATTAGAGATGCAGAATTATACAAGCTTGCGATCTAGTCAAGAGCGGTGTAATATACATTTACCTGAATCAACAACTAGTACTAGCACTAATAATTTATAAAGGTATCAATGGCATACGCCATGCGAGTGATGCGATCTGTTTGGCAGCGCAGCTCTTAATAATCTCTGCCGCGTACGCCGCACACGCTTCGTCGCACCATCTAATGGGTCGGTGCGCCGTCTTGCGCATCGTTAGTCTGGACGAGTCCAGGCTTACATACCCCCTCCCTCGCCCCGCCTGAGGAAGCATAGGATGCCGGAGTGGGAACATATGGGATCATTTTGCTAGCGTGAAAAATATTCAACTCTCTCTTTTTAAATCCGGAGTCAATAACGTATAATAAATTTAAAATCTTATTCTTTATTTTGAACGGACCAACCCTGATCGGAGCCAGCTTGTTCCGGTTTAAACGGCTGCTGTTTTGGATGTACACCAGGTCTCCCTCTCTATATGTCATAAGGTTACTGTTCTCATCATAATAAATTTTATTTTGCTCATGGATTTAGTTAGAGTTCACGAAGGCTATCTTTCTATTTTTTCCAGGTTTTCTAAGTTATTTTCATTTAATTCCGAGGGAGAGAAAGAATTATTGATACCAGATAACTGAGAGTAAACTTCGTTGTGCTATGCACAGTATTGTTGTAGTTGTTAATACATTGTTCGGCTATAACACTCCAAGGTTGGTTTCTATTTTCTGAAATTTTACATCGAATTAAGTTAACTAGAGTTTGGTTTGTCCGCTCATTTTGTCCGTTAGAAAAAGTGCAGTCTACAGCGGTAAAGATGAATTTAATTTCTCGTTACTTCAAAAATCTTCTAAATTGACTAGAGTTTATCCCACCATATTGGCCCGTTAAAAGCAATTCCGGTTTTCCCTTTTTTTTTTTAATTTTTTTCACTAAATTTATTAAATCTTTTGCTGATTGCGTTTTTGAGGTTAGCGCAAAAGCGTATTTTGTAAAGTGGTCTATTATCAGATGTTAATATCTTTTTGGTGATTTATTTCCCGCAAACCCTCCTATCGTATCCAAGGATACAATTTGGAACGGCTTCGAGGCCGGACCCAATCGTGACAGTGGTTGTTTGAACCTTCTGAACCTCGATTTGTTTTTCGCGCACGTTTCGCATGTTCGACAAATGATTTTTATATGCTTATGCATGTTCTTAAAGTAATATGTAGGAGTTAAGGTTAGTGTTAATTGTTTCGTGCCTTTGCGGTTGTTAGCATGAATCTTTTAACACATCGTTCAATAAGTCCCGAGACTAACAACGAAAACAACATTTTTTTTTAAAAATTATTTTTATTCATTAATATAATTTTCTTTTAGAGTGATACAATCTTTCCAACGCCTTTCCAACATTTCTATACCATGTTTATACAAGGATTTATCCTTTGCTTCAAAATAGGCTTTAGTTTCGGCAATGACCTCCTCATTCGAGCCAAATCTTTTTTCCTGGAGCATTTTTTTGAGATCAGCAAAGAGCCAGTAATCGCTGGGGGCTAAATCTGGCAAATACGGGGGGTGGGGAAGCAAATCAAAGCCCAATTCGTTCAATTTTGCCATTGTTTTCATGGACTTGTGGCATGATGCATTGTCTTGGTGAAAAAGGATTTTTTTCTTCTTCATGTGCAGTCGTTTTGCTGCGATCTCCTCCTTCAAACGTACCAACAAGTCAATATAATAATCACTGTTGATCGATTTACCTTTTTTCAGGTAGTCAATGAAAATCACGCTATGTGTATCCCAAAAAACAGACGCCATGACTTTGCCAGCAGACTGCTGCGTTTTTGGACGCTTTAGGCGGCTTTCGCCAGCCATGCGCCACTCAGATGATCGCCGATTCGACTCCGAAGTAAAATGATGTATCCATGTTTCATCCATGGTCACGTATCGACGCAGGAAATCCTTTTTATTGCGAGTAAATAGCGATAAACAGCTCTCTGAATCGTCGACTCGTTGCTGTTTTTGTTCCACTGAAAGCAATCGCGGCGCCCACTTGGAAAAAACCTTTTTCATGCTTAATTTTTCATGAAGGATTGTAAATCCGCTTCCAGATGATATCTGTGTCATTTTTGCAATCTCACGAACCTTCACTTTGCAATTTATCATTACAATTTTTAACACTTTACTCACATTTTTCTGTGTAACGGCTTCCAATGGCCTACCCGAACGTTCCGCATCGTTTGTGTCCGTACGACCACGTTTAAACTCAGCATACCAACGACAAATCGTTGGTTTGGATGGAGAGAAGTCAGGGTTATGTTTTTCAAGCCATTGCTGGGCTTCTACGGTGTTTTTACCCATTAAAAAACAATGTTTTATCAACACGCGCAACTCGCTCTTTTCCATTTTTCAAACAAATTACAAAGTGACTTTACTCTAACCTCGATAACTCTGCTGTCTGTGATCCGATCGACGTGAAATTTTTACACGTTTCATGTAAAGGTTCGCACTCTATGGAAACGTGGCCAGTTTGGTACTACTAGCACCATCTCTGGGTTAGTCTCGGGACTAATTGAACGATGTGTTATTAGGTTGATACCGTACTCTTCCGTAATCCAGATTTTTTTTTTCTATTTAAGGTTTTATAATAAATGCCATTTTTTATTTTAAATTTTTTATTTTTTGTTTGCAATCGTTTTTGGCCGTTAGTGACGTCATCTAACGTAATAAAATTTACGACTTTAATAGCAGATTTATATTCGTCGTTTTCACTTAACACTGGATTACGCCAAAGACAATTCGCTCCCACATTATTTTTCCCGGGGTTATACTTTATGTCGAAGTTAAAATTTGAAATATAATTTAATATCGTCAACAATTCGAGATCCTGACACTTTTTTACTTTAAAATCCTCGAGCGGTTTATGGTCAGAAGAGATTGTAAATCTTTGACCGACTAATTAGTATTGCCAATACAAGATTGATTCTTTTATTGCTAAACATTCAAGAAAAATTGCATGTTTACTTTTTTATGATTTAATTAATTTTTTTGAGAAGAAAAACACCAGTTTTGAAGAGTTATCTTTTTGAGGTTGTTTTAAGGTTGCCCTGACCCCTTATTTGGATGCATCAGTGAATATATATATATATAGGAAGGTTTGGGTCGAAAATTGCAAGTATAGGGTCGGAACATATACATTCCTTGACTTTTTTGAAGCTTTCCCTGCACTTATGTGACCATTCGAAGTGTACATTTTTTCTTAGCAGGTTATGTAAAGGTTCTAGTATTGTCGACGCGTTTGGAATAAATTTTAAATAAAAGTTAATTATCCCTAAAAGTTGTTTTATATTTTTCTGACTTTGCGGTACTGGAAAATTTTGTATTGCGACCAAATTGCCGTTTAAAGGTTTTATCGTGTTTTCCTCGATTACGTCGCCTAGATATACGGCTGAACTTTCGGCAACACTACATTTTTTCCTGTTTAACTTGAAACCCTCCTTTTTAATAGCCGTCAAAATTCTATCCACGTGATCTATGTGTTCATGCAAATTTTTCGAGAAAATTAATATATCATCGATGTAATTTGTAGTAAAAGGATCAAGATTATTTTTAAAGATCACTTTACTCAGAACCCGTTGAAAAATTGCCGGTGCTGATTTCAGCCCAAAAGGTAAACATGCCCATTGCCAATGCCCATTGTGAGTTATAAACGCTGTTTTTCCTCTATTTTTTTTTCTTATTGTGATCGACCAAAACGCCGAGTTTATATCAAGTTTATCAAAGTATTTACAATCGCGCGCTTTGAGTAAAAGATTATCTATTATTGGGAATGGATGATACTCAGGTACAATTATTTTATTCAGTTCGATGTAATCAATACACAAACGCGACTTTTTTCCCTCTTCTTTCTTAAAAACAAGAGTTAGTGGAGATGCATACGGGCTGGTTGAGCGTTCAATGAGGCCCACTTTTAGAAGTGACTTAATTTGGTTCTCGATTTCCTCCTTATCTTGTAAGGAGGATTTGTAAGGTTTTTTTGCTACGTATTTATTTTTCATCAATTTAATTAATGCTTCATACGATTTTACTGTTCCGATATCGTATTTATTCTCGGCAAAACATTTGTTGTGTTTACTTAGCAAGCATTCCAAAGTCTGGTTACTCGCGACTGTGTTTACGTTTTCGGTCAGAGTGATTACTTTCAATTTATCGTTTCTCTGAGAAATTTTCAAATTTTCGTTTTGGCGCAGCTTGAATTCTTTAATAGCATCTAATCCCAAGAGAATATCATCTTGGAATGAGTCGCTTTTTATAACAAAAAAGAACCATTTTCTCGAAATATTAAAAATTTTGAACGGAATTATTATTGAACCCATAATTTGGGAGAAACCAGAGACTGTGTTTATCTTTTTTACCCTTCTTATATTTTGATTTAGCTTTAGTTTTCTTACGGTATTATAGTTTATTACCGATATGTTTGCTCCCTAATCATATAATGCAATAGCCGGGTTGCCGTCCACTAGGACGCTCAACTTAATAAGTGGGGTAGTTATACGTTTTTTGACTCATCTGATGATGATATGCTATCTTGCATCTCTAAATTATTAATGGTTTTTATTTTGTCGTTTTTGCCATTTTGGTTATTTTTAGTGAAATTATTGCGGCACAAATTTTCAGGATGGAATATATTTGGAAACCCTTTTATCAAGCAGTGCGAGCACGGTTTTAAGTTCGACTTATTTACAGTTTTATTTTCCGCTCTCATTTCAGTTACATACACATGTATGTGTTCTCGGTTTTGTTTTTGTTTACTATCAAAAATTCTAACTCCCGAATACACGACATTAAGGTATCGATTGTTTTCAAATTTTTTCTACTAATGCGCGACTTTACATGCGACGGAAGTCCGAGCACTATGAAGTTCATTTGACTATTCATGGTCAATTCAGGGTCAGCGTCAATTAGCAAGTATCTTTTTTTCAGAGCATAGTTTAATAGCGGCCCGTTTATGTAACGAAAGGTGTAGGCGTGATTTATTTCGAACCAGCCCTTTTCTAAAAATGTGTCCAGAAACGAATGTGTTTTTAAAATAGTCAGATACCAATCAAGGGCCGGTCCTTCCAAAAAGATTTCAGCGCTTCTGCGATGCGCGTGTTATTTATACTTAAACGTTCACATTCTTTTACGAAAAGATCCAAAAATATTTTCTTGTTTTGGTTATTTCCCGAAAATTTCTCTAAAACCATATTTTTCACTACCGAATGCATAGGTTTGTTATTTTTCGGTTCAAATGGGGGAGATTGAGAAAGATTAGGGGTAGGATTGATGCAGGCCAGGACTTCGTCCAGATATAGATCACCAAAGCATACGTTACCCTCTTCATCAAGATATTCGTGTTCCAGATCGTCCGCCAGAGTGATTTTTACATTGCGAAATTTTCCTCTGGTTTTCATGCTCTTGACGATGGTTGTGTTGAACAAAGTCGGTTGTTGTTCTTTATGTTGTTGATTTTTCGGAAATCGGAAGACGGTTTTCTCTCCCTCAAGTTGTATGGTGAGAACCCTCACTATCGTGGTCTTGGCATCCAGGGCGTCAGAAACACAGTGGAAGATTGCTCGAGGTGACGTCGTGGTAGTTGTTGATTTGTAAGTCTGTGATCAAGACTTATGGATTACTGTAGGTTAACCTGACGTGCAGGAATGAGTGCGGCTGTTGATGCGAGTTATTACTGTAAGTTTGATTCAAATCAATTAGAGGTACAGAATTATGCAAGCTTGATCCAGTCAAGAGCGGTGCAATATACAATTACCTGAATTAACAACTAGTACCAGCACTAATAATTTATAAAGGTATCAATGGCATAAGCTATGCGAGTGATGCGAACTGTTTGGCATTGCAGCTCTCAATGATCTCTGCCGCACACGCTCCGTCGCACCATCTAACAGGTCGGTGCGCCATCTAGCGCATCGTTAGTGTGGACGAGTCCAGGCTTACATATATATATAATTAGTTATAATAGGGTTAGAACTTCAATAGTTTATATTTAGTTATTCACATTTTGCGCGTTAATTTTTATATTTTTGTATTTTTATTTAATATACATTTATTTTAATAAAGTAGCGCTATGGATACATATAAACCCTCACACACACACACTAACCCCCACACCCACACTTATACCCTCATACATAAACACACTCACCCGCGTACGCGGGCACTTAGAACACAGACGTTCCTTGTCTTCACACTTTCTTTCCGTAAACACAACACATTTTCATACACACACTCTCACGCCTCAACTTCATAACTCTCAAAAACAGTACCAGAGTTAGGAAAGAGTCGTCAAAGAGGAGAAGGGTTGACGTGTACGTGCGTACAGTGTCTCGACTCTTTCCTAACCCCTCTCTCGCCATTCCTACTTCCTACCGCTTACGAGAGGTGGCGCACACACAGTCGGACGACTGGTGCCGCTGCGTGGAAGATGTTCTCCCTCTCCACCAACGCGCTACCTCTCGCGACCGCGAGAGGCGCTCTCCCGTAAGGCCTCAGCTCAAACCCGCTACTAAAGCTCGACACTTACGCTTCGGCGACTGCCTCGAGTAGTCACCTCCGCCTCCTGAAAGCGATCTTGCGCCTGCTGCATACTCGCTAGGTCGATGCGAACTTAGCGCCTCGCGCTGCTCCGCAGACCTACTAGACGTTCGTCTAATTCCTCGACGTTCTCTCCTCGTATTCCGGCAATCGCCGCGAATACCTCCGGCTCACGAGCGATCTTGCGCCTGGCGCATTTCACGCTCTGCGGTAAGCGATCTCTGCGCCTGGCGCTGTACGCTAGCCGTAGTTGAACGCAAGTTCGACGAGCCACTTCCTTCCAACGGTCAGGGCGTTCTGAGCACCTAGATTCGGGCTAGCGATTCGCGTTCACACGCTAAGCGCTGTAGACTAACGACTCCTTTCCGTTATCTATTCCCTATCGCACCTTATCGTCTTTCTTCTCTCATTCACTTGCTCTCTATCACACACTATCGTACACTCACACACCTCCACGCGCACTCGCACATCTCGCAGACATACGTAGCCCCATAGACGCTACATAAATCTGACTCTTTGTGTTGTGTCCACTTACACATATTTCTCTTTCTCGAATATTTTTTTTTTTCTTCACTTCCCTGTCCTCCTACCAGGCAGCTTTGACAGAGCTCTGCACCGTGAGCTCAAGTCACATTACAATCCTTTTAATCTTTCGGTAAGTACAATCCTGTTTAATATATTTACTTCTCCACAGCATAGGTCGTTTATTAAATATTTTTTAGGTATTGAAGCTAATTGTGAAACTTGTTAAAAATTTTCTAAAAAAAGGCAAAACTTTCTAACAATATGTATATATCTTAAAGAAAGTTTAGCTTACTGAGTTAGTTATTTAATTTCAGTGTATAGTTTTCTAATATTGCAGATTATTCTGTTATTTGCATATACTTCACTTTATAGAGCGAACTATACAAATATTGTATAAACCTAAATAAATCAATGTGTTATCTATTTATTTATAACTTGCTATAAACAATTAAATTACAAAAAATATCAAAAAAACAATAAATTTAGTTATTCTTTATTGAAAAAACTGAGGGCTTTTGAAATTTTTATGCACATAATGAAGGTCTAGTTCTATAGCATATATAAAACTCTCAAAGAGTTTAATATTTATTTATGGGTAGCGAAAATATTTTATTAACTATTTTAGATAAAATAATTTATTCTATATATTGGGAGTGTGAATAAGTTCTTGCCGTTTTTTTGTGAAAACAAATCCTTTATTTAATAAGCATAATAAAAAAAAAAAAAAAAACTAAAATATTGCCTATCGCGGAGATTACTTTTTCCTATCTTACTGGCAGCATTTGAATTCCACGTCGAGAAAACGACACTTCTTTTGCGGCTATCCACGAATCGATCCATTTTTTCGTTTCTTCATACAAAGAAAAGTGCTGCTCAGCCAGACCGTTAGTCATCGATCGAAATAAATAGTAATCAGAAGGCGCAATGTGTAGAGAGTACGGCGGGTAGGGTAGGACTTCCCATTCCAACGTTTCCAGGTATGTTTTGACCGGTGACATGCGGCCGAGAGTTATCATGCAGCAAAATCACCTTATCGTGTCTTTGCTCATATAGCGGCCGTTTTTCTTTCAATGCTCGGCTCAAACGCATCAATTATCGTCAATAGAGATCTCCTGTGATGGTTCGGTTGGGTTGGCGTAGCTCGTAATACACTATGCCCAGCTGATCTCACCAAATGCACAGCATAAGCTTGGAATTGTGGATATTCCGCTTTTGCGTTGATGCTACTGCTTCGCCGTGTTTAACCCACGATTTTTTACGCTTGGGATTACTGTAGCGTATCTTCTTCTTATCACCAATCACAATACGATATAAGGAACCTTTTCTTTTTCGTTGAAGCAGCTGTTCACACGTGGCAACACGCCGTTAGACGTCTCTCGGCTTCAGTTCGTACGGCACCCAAGATTCTTCATTTTATATCATTCCTAATGATTTTGCAACATCGGATTGCATCTGACATGGATCTTTAGCAAGTAATGTTTCCAATTCTTCGTCTTGAAACTTTTTTGGTGCACCACTGCATTCTCTATCTTCAACATCAAAATCACCATTTTTAAATCGGTTAAATTATCCCTGTATGCTCTTTCCATCAGAGCATGATCACCATAGGTTTCCACAAGAATTCTGTATGCTTCAGCTGCAGATTTCTTCTGAACAAAATAATGCAGTAAAATTCCCCGCAAAAACGGTTTATTTGGCACAAAATTTAACATGTTTTACGCTACAAAAAGAAAATGTTTTTTATAGGTTAATGAAAAGACACGCACTGATTTTAAACATAGGTTATAAAACTTCAATATAGATGCATCATCATTTTGAATTATACACACAAAATTTTTGTAGCCCCCATCTCACGGTGAAACGTCGAGAACTTATTCACACTCCCAATAAGTACTAGTGTGATCAAAAAGTAAGGTGAAATTGTCATTTAAAACTCCCGGGAATCAGAAAGGCAGGTAAATTTTTTTTCCTAGGTTGGTAGGACTGTCTATAACTAACATTTGCCAAGCGTCTGTTTGTCAAAAGGTTTAATCATCTCCGAGTTACACGTGTTTTTGTGAACAACCAAAAGTGAATTTTTCGATTTTTACAATGGGTGATTTTGTTGAGCAAAGAACTTGTATCAAATTTTGTTTGCGGAACAAATATTCTTGTGCAGACACGTTGAAAATGTTGCGAAAGGCCTTTATTAATCAAACTATGGCACGATAAAACGTTTATAAGTGGTACAACGAGTTCAAAGTGGGCCGAGAACGCGTTGAAGACGAACCGCGCTCTGGACGACCATCAACGTCTACCGACGAGGGCCACGTCCAAAAAATCAAAGATTTGGTGCTTGAAAATCATCGATCGACAATTAGAGACCTCGCTGATAGTGTTGGAATATCATTTGGCTCAGCCCAAACCATTTTGAAGGATGTTTTGTGTCTCAAACGCGTCAAGTCTCGATGGGTGCCAAAATCGCTCAATTTTTTGGAAAAAAAGCGTCGCGTTGATGTGTGTGAAACTTTGCTGTCTGACTATTAGGACCACTTAAAATGCATCATTACTGGAGACGAGACTTGGATTTACGCATACGACCTTGAAACCACCAAGCAATCCAGTGATTATCGTGCAAAAGGTGAAACAAGACCGAGAAGACCACGGGAAAGTCGATCGAGAACCAAGGTCATGTTGACAGTTTTCTTTGATTATCGTGGTGTGGTGCATTATGAATTCCTTCTGCCGGGCCAAACTCTCAACAAAAAATATTATTTGAGCGTTATGCGTCGTTTGCGTGAAGCTATTTGTCTGAAACGGTCGGAATTATCGGCGAACAACTCTTGGTTCCTTCATCACGATAATGCGCCATGTCATACTGCATTGGTTCTTCGCGACTTTTTTGCCAAAAACTCGACTCATATCGTTCCGCAACCACCGTATTCGCTTGATTTGGCTCTGTGCGACTTCTGGCTATTCAGCAAACTCAAAAGACCAATGCGGAAACGCCGTTTTAAAACGATTGAGGAGATAAAATCCGATTCGAAGAAGGTCTTGAAGGTTATACCGGAAAAAGACTATTCAGACTATTTCGAGGACTGGAAAAAGCGTTGGCAAAAGTGCGTTTTATCGGACGGGGATTACTTTAAAGGGGATGAAATTGATTTAAAAGAATAAATAAAGAATTTACATTTTCTAAACAAATTCACCTTACTTTTTGATCACAGTAGTATATTTATTTTTTTAATGTATTAATAAATTTATATTTCATATTATTATTAATAATGTATTATGTTAAAAAAAAAAAAAAAAAAACATCTAATGTAAATGTTTTTCATTTTTTCTGATGTTGCAGAAAAATATTAGACTTTTGGTTCATTAGAATATATCACTCAATTAACCTCAGAATTATATATGTTATATATGTAATTATATATGATTTTATGTTGACAAACATAAATTCATTATACTATTTTGAAATGCTTAGCTACGAGTATTTAAAGTTTATTCAATTAGTGAAATGAAGCTTCTTTATTAATAAGTCATAAAATAAAAAATATATTAAAAATGTACAGGGTGACAAATGGGAAGTTGCCTAAAGTAATCACTTAGAATTTTGAGATGAGTGCAGGGAAAAAAATAATAAAAATACGTATTTAATCAGTGAAGTGGTCATTTTTATTTGAAATAGGATTCAGTTTAATCGAACATTTTCAACAGGCACATATTACGTTTTTAATAAAATTACAAAACCTGGCTAGGGAATAACTATTAATGGTAGATATTTTTGAAGTGATTCCCATCTGAACTAACACAATAGTCAAACCGTTTTTGGAAATTATGAAAAACTTGTTCAATTTTAGATAAAGAAATACTATAAATTCCTTTTCTAATAGCTTTTTTTAAATCATCTTTGGTCTTGGGGTTTTCCGCATAACAGTAATCTTTCAGGTAGCCCCATAAGAAGAAATCACACGGGTTTGAGTACAGTGAATAAGGGGGCTATTTTATACCTGCGTGTACAAACTTGGGATATCCTAAACTGATGACGCGTTCACCATAAACTTCGTAAATAGCTTTAAATACCTCTTGAGTTCTATGTGGCGTAGCACGATCTTGCATAAAATAATAGTTCCTGACTAATCCACGTTTCTTAGTGAAAGGAAAAAATTTCGTAAGGATGTAACTTAATGAAATTTTTTATTATGAATCTTAGTGTCTCCGATTCAGTTTTAAAGCTACTGCAGCTTTTCTTATTGAATCAGTTGCATTATTTTTGAAATGTTATTCGACCTCGGCTACCTTATCTTAAGTTGTAACTGTGCATGAAGGACCAGAAAGATCATGATGACGATCGTCAAGAGTATAATAATTGATGAAGTTATTAATTACTCTAAGAAAGAAGTGAAAAATAATTTGAAAACTTTATTAAAAAATGCAGTCATACGATAAAGTCAAATATAATTTTTTTCATTCTTACCTTCTAAGAGTGTTTTGACTGACTTCTCTTTTACTTCCAAACTTAGTACGAAAACCTCTATACGCTTCAGTATAGTTTTTACCTCTAGAATAAAAGCACTCAATGAGATACATCTTCTTTTTGTTCGTAAGGTCACTAAATTTAAAGTACACGTATTGCTCTTTACGGCGTCTCAATAGAAACTGACAATATTCTAGAATGTACCTACGTGGGCCCAGCCTTATGTGATATAGTAGAGGGAGAAAGAGATGCATATACTTTAGGCAACTTCCCATTTGTCACCCTGTATAACAAAAAGTTTTAGGGTAGCAAAGGCGTTTGAGCAGTAGCTCTAAGAAAGCAAAAGATGACTTTTCAAGAAACGGCTAAAAAATTAAATATTTTAATTGGGGATGCTGTTAATGTTTGTAAATGAGAAAAAGTAGCAAATAGTTTATCTGATCGCTTACAAATTGTCTCCTAAATTCGGGAAGACCACAAATGACGTTACAACGTGATCATAGAAATATTAAAAAATTAGCTTTATTACACAAACGAATAGCTGCTACAAAGATCGCAGGATGTATGAGTAATAATCACAATTTATTTATCAATTCTGAAATTTAAAAAATAATAAATAATTCAAATATTTATTATTTATATTAAATATAATTATCTTATAATTTTTTTTAAATTTATGAGTTTTATCAATTAAGAAGAAAAATTGTATACACGAAAAAAGATTAAATTGTTGTAGTAGAGCAAAAACCTTATATTAGAACAATAAACAAAAAAATGAATTGTATAGGTAAAAAAGAAAACTCCTGGATATTAGAACAACGGCATATAGTACGAGGTCTGTCCGAAAAGTATTAAACCTGCTTTATATCTTTACGCTAGTGTGTTTAAATGATCTCCGCGAGGCATAAATGTTAACAGTAAAGCCTCACGAACTTATCAGTTGCTCGCCGATACCTACAGGACGTATAGTTTCTGTGCAGCTTGTATTTATTTACAAAGTCTTTTTTGCGTTCATCAGATTTTGCTATTGTTAAAAATGAATGGAAGATAAGATCAACGAATTTGCATCAAATTTTGCTTCAAACTCGGAAAAGACTAGTTCGGAAACTATTTAAATGTCGCAGAGGGCCTTTGGGGATGAGTGCATGAGCAAAATACAAATAAACGAGTAGAATAATTGTTTCAAAAGTGGTCGCACATCTGTTGATAGTAATCCTCGTTCTGGCTGACCTACGACGATAACACCGGATAATATTGAATTTTTTTTATTATGAAGCTGTTGTGCACCAAGAATATGCACCGACAGGTCAGACGATTAATAAGGAATATAACGTCAAAATTCTGAAACGATTGCTTAATGCGGTGAGAAGAAATCGATCGCATTTTTGGTCAAGTGCTGACTGGCTTCTTCATCACGATAACGCGCCAGTGCACTCATCCAATCTTGTGCAGCAGTTTTTAACGAAACAACATTGCACTGCTTCACCAACCTCCGTACAGTTCCGTCATAGCTTTTTGTGATTTTTTGTTTTTCCTGAATATCGAAAAAACCGTTTAAAGGTCACCAGTTCAACGACAAAATGATGGTTGAAGATAATGCGACAAGAGTACTCAAGACTATTACGAAAAATGACTTTCAGGATGGCTTCGGAAAGTGAAAACATCGTTGGGAGCGCGTTATTCAATAAAATGGGGATTACTTTGAAGGATGCCACTTGCCCGATGAAGAAAAATAATTTCAGTGTGGAGATATCATGGTAGGTCAGATACCTTTTAGGCAGACCTCGTGTGTCTCCAGTAAAACCAACTCAGAGTGAAAACATAATAATTACAGAAATAAAAAGACCATTAATTACAACATCTAGCAGTAACATCAAAAATGAAAAAAGTCAAAGTACATGAAACAATTTATAGCCAATAAAAAATTACTTTGTTTACACTGAAATATAATGTTAGATATACACTGAAATTTAAGGTTGGATACAGTACTTCCTTGCAGGTGCGTCACCATTCAAAATTCCATGCATAAAATACTGCTACTGCCATCTTTAAGAAAACAGCAAGAACTTATTCAAGGTCCTAATAACTTTACGCATCTTCTCTGCCGACGGTGAGTAACCCACAACTCGTCGCTATCGGAATCTGACGATATAATGATGGTTCTGCACCTATTCGACCTTGTGCTCGATTTCTTTCGCGCCTTTTATCGTGCTGTCCCGCATTCACTACTTCCATCCAGGTAAAGAAAGTTTTTTATCTAACTTCTTTATTTGATTTTTGATTTACGAGCTTTTCTCTATTTCGCTGCACTAACTCCGTATTTTTACGCTCATATATTTCGTCAATGGTTTGTCTCGGAAAAAACAATTCATTTTTATTAGTTAAATTCATAGTGGCATAGAGTGTCACAATCGGTTGATACCGTGGCGGTGCCATGGAGCTGCGCTTGCATCGGTATATCTTCTCGCGCGCTTCCCTTGTCATGCTTGCCGCTCTCACATCTTATGATACGGGTGCTTGTAGCACCTTACCAGGTGTACAAGTATGAAATGCAGATTTTAAAAGAAAAAATAACACGTTAAATTTGGTAGAATAATAAGAAGTGCTTTATTCAAAGTATGCTCCATCGTTTTTTATACATTCTTCCCATTTTTCGGGCAATTTGTGAACACCACGCCAGTAAAAATCTTCCCCTTTTGCCGCGAACAATTCATCAAGCCATTTTTTGACATCTTGATAGAAATCAAAGCGCTGCTCAGTTAGTGCGTGACCCATCGATGCAAACAAGTGGTAATCAGAAAGAGCCAAATCTGGTGAGTAAGCCGCATGAGTCAGAACTTCCTTGTTGAGTGCTTCCAATGTGTCGCGAACCGGTTTTGCCGTATGTGATGGATCATTGTCATGGAGAAAAATTACTTTGTGTAGCCTCTTTCGGTATTCTGGCCTTCTTTCAAGCAGCAAACGATTTAAATCAGTCAATTGTTGTTGGTGACGTGTAGTATTAACCGTTTTCGCAGGTTGCAATAGCTCATAATACGAGATCTGGCTATTAAATAACGAGACTGCGCGCCTAGAGGGCGCCGTAGAGGGGTGGGGAAAAAAACGAGTAGTGCGTTGGGTATCTAGATATCTTGTCTATGCAGGTACCAAAATACGTTCTCGTCACTATTATTGTATTTGTGCAGTAGCGGTTTGTAACAAACGTGTTTTTTTCTCGTGCCGAAAACCATGTGTGACGAAAAACAGGAGCAACGTATCAATCTCAAATTTCTCGTTAAATTGAAAAAACTCCGACTGAGTGCTGTAAATTGTTGCAAGAGGCCTATGGGGACAATTCTCTATCTCGTGCGCGTGTTTTTGAGTGGTGTGAGCGCTTTAGTGAGGGCCGAGTGAGCACTGAAGATGACCAACGCTCAGGTCGCCCTGTCACTGTTTCAACTCTGGAAACAGTGACCAAAATCAACCAAATTGTGCGTGCAGATCGTCGAATGAGCATCCGGATGATTGCCGAGGCTGTGAACGCCGATAAAGAAACGGTTAGACAAATTTTACACGAGGAATTATACATGACAAAAGTCTGTGCAAAGTTGGTGCCAAAAAACCTGACTCCTGACCAAAAGCTCTTGCGTCAATAGGTCTGCTCAGATTTTCTGGAAAGGTTAAAAAAAGATTCCGGACTGATGAAAAACATTATTACTTGCGACGAAACGTGGATTTTTCAATACGATGTTGAAACAAAGCGGCAATCGATGCATTGGAAGACGCCTGAATCGCCCAGAATCAAAAAAGCAAAGGTGTCCAAATCGAAATTCAAGGCAATGTTGATCGTTTTTTTCGACATTAACGGTATCGCGATGACTGAATGGGTTTCAGAGGGTCAGGCTGTCAACCAGACTTACTATTTGTCAGTTTTGGCGACACTGCGAGAACGAGTTCGTAAGAAACGGCCTGAGTTGTGGAAAAACAACTCGTGGATTTTGCACCAGGACAACGCACCCGCCCATAACGCGCTATCTGTGAAGCAGTATTTGGCCGGTAAGCGCACTCCAGTGCTCGAACATGCACCGTACTCGCCAGATTTGGCACTGTGCGACTTTTTTTTCCAAAGATAAAATCTGCTTTGAAAGGGACCCGATTTGAGTCGATGGAAGCGGTAAAGCAAAAAACGGCAGAGCTCCTAAAGGCCCTCACCAAAGAAGACTTCCAGCACTGCTTCGATCAATGGAAAAAACGTATGGAAAGGTGTGTAGCGAGGGAAGGGGAGTATATTGAAGGGGAGCATTTGAATGTAGAATAATTTTTATAATAAAACCCTTTTTCGTAACTAGTCTCGTTATTTAATAGCCAGACCTCGTAGACCACGCCCCTCTGGCTCCACCAAACACAGAGCATCGTCTTTCTGCCAAAACGATTTCGTCTTACGGTCGATGTGGATGGTGCTCCTGGGTCTACCCATGATTTCTTGCGTTTGGGATTTTCAAAATAAATCCACTTTTCATCCTCTGTTACTATTCGATGCAAAAACCACTTCCTTTTTTACCGAGCGAGCAAAATTTCAGATGTGATTTTGCGATTTTCCAATCACCTGTCATTCAACTCATGTGCTACCCATCTACCGCTCTTCTGAATTTTTCCCATCGCTCGTAGACGATTGGAAACAGCTTGTTGGGAAACCCCTTATTGCTGTGCGAGTTGTTTTTGTATTTGCGAATCATCTTCGTCCAACAATGCTTGCAAATTCATATCTTCGTATTTTTTGGCGGTTTTACATGTTCCTTGTCTGCAACGTCAAAGTTATCTTCTTTGAAACGCTGAAACCATCGTTCACACGTATCTTGCGATGGAGCATGTTTACCATAAGTTTCTTGTTGTAACCGAAAGGATTCAGCAGCAGTTTTCTTCAAATGAAAACAAAAAATTCATGCTGTCCGCGAATGCTCTTCGTTCGGTATAAATTTTGACATATTAAACCCAACAATACAACTCAATGCACACACTTTTTCAGTCTATCACTAATGCGCGTCTGAACTTGTTGATGACACAACAAAATGGCGCAGTGCCAAATCATAACAGCTCAAACTGTATTAGTACACCATCTGTTGTCTAAAATCCGCATTTTATAATTGTACACCTGGTATACTCTCTACCGCATACTAGCTTTGTCGCAGAATATTCGTCCTCGATCGGATTATTCTGTAACATTGCGCGAGTGACACATTTAAATGTATAAATCGTATCACTTGCATGCATCGATACTGCAGGCTACCTGTAAACAAACATTAGAGGAAACGGAAGCATTAAAAGATAATGGCTAAGGTGCTTCAAATAAATCTGAACCATTGTGATCGTCTATACCATCTGGTGCGGAAAAAAAAGGCTGACATAACCATTATTAGTGAAGGTTAAAGAAAACCTGAAAAATCAAGCTGGGTAGAAGATACCTCAAACGGTGGAGGAGAAAGCTTAAAGTCTGACGCAGACAATAATATTAGCACGCGAAGCCTTTATGCGTAAAAAATTTGAATTTCCGCAGACGAACACCTGTCTACTAGTGGAAGGCGGATATGGCAGCTATACGCCGAGTACTTCGGCACGAGAAGGATGTATCAAAGAGATGGACAAAAGTAAGCACTTGACAGCAAAGCAGCAAAAAGCAGGTGTTGGTAGATACTTTGCGAAGAAGTGAGCTTTGATCTCTGGGATAAATCTTTTATAACGATTGTGCGAAAGATAAAACCATGAGGTAACAAAGCTCCAATATGTTCAATATTTTTAAAATGAGTAGTAAATCGTCTATTTCCAGAACACCCGACGCGACTGCACGAGACTGGTCTAAGGTCAACATCAGAAGAGGACATAGCCGATTTGCCTGTCATAACTGGCGCCGAACTGAAGTCAGTGGCTAAGAAGACTTGTGATGAAATGGTGGAACAAGATAAAATTCCCTATGTTGCCATAAAGACAGAGATACCTTATATGTCAGGCATAATTTTTGCGGCATTCACCGATCTTCTAAAAGAAGAAACGTGTACAACGCAGTGGAAGGAACAAAGGTTGGTACTGCTTGCCAAGGAAAACAAACCATCAGACGAACCGTCATCGTACTGACCACTTTACAAGTTGGATATTTTAGGAAAGCTATTCGAACGTACCGTATATGTCAGAGTAGAGTCGACTATACAGCAAGCCGGTGACTCGTCAGGAAACCAATTAGGATTCCAGAAGGAATGCTTAATGACAGGCGCCATAGGACAAACAGTAAGATTAATCATAGACACTTTACAGGGTAGTCAATCTACTAAGCGGATGTATCCCACCATTGTGCTCGACATCGAAATGCCTTTAATTCGGCATTAATATACTTCAAAATACTGTTCTATCTACGAAAGGATGTCTAGAGCTACCTCACAAGTAGAATTCTAAAATATTACGGAGGTTTGCAAACCTATAAAATCATGGGAGGCGTATTATAAGGTTAACTACTAGGTTTACTGCTCTGAAACGTATTTTATGAGGGTCTTCTAAGACAGACGTTCCTAGACGTTGTGAATATTTTAACCTCCGCAGATGAGATCGCACTCGAAGCTATCCCAAAAACAATTAGTAAGATCCAATATATTGGTGATATCGCCATCGACACCAAAGCTTACTGTCTATTGGACCACGGTCTACGGCTAGCAGCAAAAAACACTGAGGCGATGCTCATCTTTACGTGAACACACATTGATTATTCCTTGCGGTTTAAGGGCTAACATGCTTGTAGATGGCCTAGGGTGCTAACACATCGTTTAATAAGTCCGGAGACTAACCCAGAGATGGTACTAATAGTACCAAACTGGCCACGTTTCCATAGAGTGCGAACCTTTACATGAAACGTGTAAAAATTTCACGTCGATCGGATCACAGACAGCAGAGTTATCGAGGTTAGAGTAAAGTCACTTTGTAATTTGTTTAAAAAATGGAAAAAAGCGAGTTTCGCGTGATGATAAAACATTGTTTTTTAAGGGGTTACCCCCACTTGTAGCTCAACAAAAAGGCCTTTTTTCATAAATTTTTTTAAAGAAAACTACAAAACTTTTTTAGACGATTATTATATCATCGTAAAGAATACATCTTGAAGAACTTTCATTAACTTTTTTATTGCAAAATATTACATTGTTAAGTAGCAAATGGCCGCCAATGAAATAGTGTTTTTATTTATACGGTTTGCGGTGACCAACATTGTGGCGAAGTGGATTATCTGAAACAAAAAATGTGGATAGATTGAGTTAAATATAAGTATAAACTAGTCTTTAATCGAAAGATTTAAAAAAATATTAATTTTTTACAAAATGGCGGACAGTCAAAGTTAATGGTTCGATTTTAACAAAAAATCGAACGATTAAAGACTACATTTTTATGTATTAAATAAGCCTGCAAAATTTCAAAAAGATCGATTTATTAGTGTTCGAGTAATCTTGGTCACCGACTTCAGAAATGCCATTTCGAGAAAAACGCGTTTGAAGTTTTAATTTCAGTTTACACGAAGAAAATAATTTTTTTTGTAAACTTACATAGAGTCATCTATTTCGAGTCCGGGGTAGAAAATTTGTTTCTACAAATTCCAGTCTATTATATAAACGTTGTAAATGCCAGGTATACGACCATTGTCATCGAACAATCGACTGAAACCGTCGAGAGGGTCGAGCGTGCCAGGTGTCAGACTAGCCGGTTGTTTACACAACGGATTCTTCTCTTTCAACGTTCATATCTCAGTCAATTTTGTTCGGATTGACTTAAAATTTCCAGGTCATATTCTCAGATACTTATACTTCAAAAAAATGCAATTAACAAATAATCGATTTTTTCAAAGTCGCAAGTGGGGGTAACCCCTTAATAGGTAAAAACACCGTAGAAGCCCAGCAATGGCTTAAAAAACATTACCCGGACTCCTCTTGATCCAAACCAACGATTTGTCGTTGGTATGCTGAGTTTAAACGTGGTCGTACGGACACAAACGATGCAGAACGTTCATGTAGGCCATTGGAAGCCGTTACACAGGAAAATGTGAGTGAAGTGTTAAAAATTGTAATGAAAAATCGCAAAGTGAAAGTCCGTGAGATTGCAGAAATGACACAGATATCTTTCGGAAGCGTATTTACAATACTTCATAAAAAATTGAGCATGAAAAAAGTTTTTTCCAAGTGGGTGCCGCGATTGCTTTCAGTGGAACAAAAACAGCAACGAATCGACGATTCAGAGAGCTGTTTATCGCTATTTACTCGCAATAAAAAGGGTTTCCTGCGTCGATACGTGAACATGGATGAAACATGGATACATCATTTCACTCCGAAGTCGAATCGGCAATCATCTGAGTGGCGCATGACTGGCGAAAGCCGTCTAAAGCGTCCAAAAACGCAGCAGTCTGCTGGCAAAGTCATGGCGTCTGTTTTTTGGGATACACATGGCATGATTTTTATTGACTACCTGAAAAAAGGTAAATCGATCAATAGTGATTATTATATTGACTTGTTGGTACGTTTGAAGAAGGAGATCGCAGCAAGAAGACCGCACATGAAGAAGAAAAAAATCCTTTTTCACCAAGACAATGCACCATGCCACAAGTCCATGAAAACAATGGCAAAATTGAACGAATTGGGCTTTGATTTGCTTCCCTACCCCCCGTATTCGCCAGATTTAGCCTCCAGCGACTACTGGGTCTTTGCTGATCTCGAAAAAATGCGTTAGAGAAAGAAATTTGGCTCAAATGAGAAGGTCATTGCCGAAACTGAAGCCTATATTGAAGCAAAGGATAAATCCTTCTATAAACATGGTATAGAAATGTTGGCAAGGCGTTGGAAAGATTGTATCACTCTAAAAGGAGATTATATTGATGAATAAAAATGATTTTTGAAAAAAAATGTTGTTTTCATTATTAGTCTCGGGACTTATTGAACGATGTGTTATTTAGTAAGAAAAAAAAAGAATAATAGGATTAGAGAAGGTCTTATGGGCCGTTGACTAACTCAGAAAAATAATGCCCTAATGGCGGTTTGTGCAGAGTTATGAGGATTAGAGCGGTGGTTTTGAAAGGATGCAGATCGAAAAATAAGGACTTTTGGGCTTCGTGCCCATTGGAAATATTAATCTCCGCATTAAGAATTATCAAATAGCAGAGTTTTATAAAAAACTCGAACAAAAGGCACTTATTGTCAGGACAATGTGTAGTTATTTTAAGATCGATGGACATATTGAGAAAATTGAATTAAATACGATAAACTGATCTTATTTTTGAAATGGATTTTATTTGATGTAGATGCAAGATTGGCATGTGGGTTGTAACGTGTAAAAGAGAAGAATGGCGTGAGTTTGATTTATGTAATAACGCCGAAAATATTAGTGTTTTTGCCTAGTGCAGAGGAATTCTAATATTTATTCCTTAGAGGGCCGGGATTTGAGGAATTTTTAAAACTTATTATTTGTATGAAAAAGTAATTAAAGGTCTCTTACTTAGACCTAAACTAAGACTCAATGTTTACGAGTCAGACCTGAACGCATATATGCGTCCTTCCGGCCCGAGACTGTAACGTTCTGAATTAAATTTTTTAATATTAATAAAAAAAATATTGTATATATAGGGATTTATAAAATTCTGAGTATTCCAAATGATAAAAATATTCGCTCTTATCATTACTCAGGATCAATAACGTAAACGTGGCGACTTTCCGATCTCATGTGTTTATGTGTTGCGTATATCGAGTGTGTGTGTTTGTTTGTGTACGTGTATATGTGTGTGTGCGTATGCATGAGTGTAAATGAGTGTATATGTGTGAATACATATGAAAATATATTCAAAAAATGTTTTCCAATAGTTTTTCTGACATATAAATGCGTTATTACGACCCTCTAGCAGTTAAAGAGAAACAACGTGATGCCGTCGAATCTGTAGTTAACCGTTTCAAGCACCGTATTCGTTCCATGTCGCTGAAAATTATGGAGATCGCGCAGAAAGAAGTCGAAAAGAAGCGTGATAGTAGGATAATATAGATCTGCGAGCGATTGGTGTAGCGCGTCCATAATTTACGTACGTCGGACTTTTCATGGCGACTTCGTGTACATTTTCGCGATTTAAATAAATTGATGAAGAGATATACGTATCCTATACCAAATATGGATATAATTTTAGATAAATTGCGCAAACTGAGATACGAGGGCAGTTCCAAAAGTACCCGACCCGACAAAGAAAACAGTAAAAAAATTGCGAAAATGTTTCTTATTTTTCAACATATTCTCCTTTCAGTTCGATACACTTTTCCCAACGATGTTCAATAGCTTCGATACCCGCTTTATAGTAGGAACCGTCAAGCTCCTCAAAATACCTATTAACCGCACTCTACCTCTTCATTGTTGGCCAATCTTTTGCCGCCGAGCCATTTTTTCAAATTCGGAAAAAGAAAATAATCCGAGGGAGCCAGATCTGGCGATTAGGGTGCGTGAGGAAGCAATTCGAACTTCAACTCATTGATTTTAGCCATCGCAATGACGCACGTGTGGACTGGTGGGTTGTCGTGATGAAACAACACTTTTTTTTCGTCAGATGGGGCCGTTCTTTCTTGATTTAATCACTCCAACGCTGAAATGAGGCTGCATAATATGCGCCGTTGATTGTTTTTCCTCATAGATAGATAATCAATAAATATTATTCCACACGCATCCCAGAAAACGGATGCCATGACCTTGCCAGCTAACTGAATTGTCTTTGCTTTCTTTGGAGCCGGTTCTCCCTTTTTAGTCCACTGCTTTGACTGCTCCTTGGTTTCCGGTGTAAAATGATGGACCCATGTTTCGTCCATGGTTATGAATCGACGCAAAAACTCGGCTTTATTGCTGCGAAACATTGTCAAACACTCGATGGAAACATCCTCACGTTGCTGTTTGTGCTCCATTGTGAGCAAACGTGGCACCCATCTTGCGCACAGCTTTCTCATGTCCAAATTTTCGCTCAAAATGTGATGCACAGCACTTTTTGAAATGCCTGCCATGTCTGCTATCTCGCGCACTTTTAGTCGACGGTCATTAAATACCATTTTGTAGATTTTCTTCACATTTTCTGACGTAATGACCTCATTTGGTCGACCACTGCGGTGTTCATCTTGGCAGCTCGTACGACCTCGCTTAAACTCAGCTACCCAATATTTGACCGTTGTAAACAAAGGAGCAGACTTCTCCAGAGTAGAATCCAACTTGGCTTTGATATCGGTTGGACTTAGACCTACCAAATGAAAGTAGTGTATCACATACCGATGCCCGATTTTTTCCATTTATACAAATTCACTGAGAGCGTTCACTTTGGATGTCTGTAAGAAAAATAATAATAAACGTACCGTTATGAATTTTTCACATAAAGTTGTTGAAAGGTGGTATTGTCAATCGCAGTAATTGTTTTTTTAAAACTACCTGTATTCATAAGTCAGGTTGGGTACTTTTGGGACTACCCTCGTATTTATTGATAATAGATTTGAAGCCGGCATATTTTTAAGTGACGATGAGGCGTTTAATGTTGGGTTGTAATTATACAGTGTTCGCAATATTAGTCTTGGAGCTGTAGTAATTCTCGCAAATGTCATTCGCATTGATCAACGCGCTGATGACGTTCAGAGATTAATCGATGCGCTCTTCGAGCCTGAGAACTAGCCTATCATTTTTGGATATTTTAACAATATTATTATTGTAACCGAGATTTTTAAAGAACATTTAAACTGGCTAAAAATTGTTTTAAATAAAATAAGTGGAGGCCGGTTTAGCAATAAATAGAGAGAAGTGCGAATTTGGTTGGTCTCGAGTGATATATTTGGGGTTTTTATTAGATTGTGAGGGATTGCGGCTAGAGGCAAATAAAGTTGCACCTGTTTTGAATTATCCTACGCCGCAAAACGTCAAACAGTTAAGTCGTTTTCTTGACATAATATCTTAGTATTTGCATTTCAGACTCTGAATTAAAAGCGCCGTTAGTACAACTTTTGCAAAAAGGACGTGAGTGGAGTTGAAATGAAGAACAGCAAAAGGCCTTCGCGAGCTTAATACGAGCGTTGATACAAGCACCTGTGTTGGTTTGACCTAATTTTAATAAATTTTTTCTATGCAATGACCTAGGAGTTTGTTGATGGCGGTCATCCGATAATTTATGTTAGTTGCGTGTTGACGCCTGCTGAGCGTAATTACTCGACAACCAATGAAGAGTGTTTAGCTGTGCTGTAAACAATATAGAATTTAAAGCCATATATATAAAGGAGTACAATTTTGAAGTAATTACTGATCACAGTGCGTTGCGATGTCTATGTATTTTACAAGAAGCAAAAGGTAGATTGGCGCGATGGGCGCTCACTATGCAGCAGTGGGACTTCGAAATCATTTATCGCCAAGACTCGATAATATACCCGATATAATGTACCCGATGTACTTTCGCGCATGTACATGAACAATGAGGTAGAAATTGCCGCGTTGAAAGAAACTAAAGATCTGTGGTATTTGCAAATGCTACATGGAATGAGTAAAATGCCGATAAAATATAAAGATTGAAAAATTGAGAATGGATCTTTGTGTAGATTTCACTGCAACGCGCTAGATTTAGTGGCGAATCAAGAAGAGGGATGACGTTTAGTAGTGCCGTCAGAGCATTACGACGAAGTTTTACGTGATGCGCATTGCATGCTCTCGTCGGGTCATTTGTGAATCAAGAAAATATATGATATAGTAGCGCGCGAATATTATTGGAGAGAAGCGTAGGAAATCTGTTTCGAAAGTATTCGTTCTGCTTCTATATCTTAACGCCAGAGTATTCGAGCAACCTCTGCGAGGCATAAACATCAACAGTAAAACTTCACGATCTTATCGGTTGCTCGTCGATACCTACAAGACGTATAGTTTATGCGCAGCGTGTATTTGTTTACAAAGTCTTCTTTGCGTTCGTCAGATTTTGCTATTGTTAAAAATGACTGAAAGATCAGATCAACGAATTTGCATCAAATTTTACTTCAAACTCGGAAAAACTAGTTCGGAAACTATTCAAATGATGCAGAAGGTTTTTGGGAATGCGTGTACGGGCAAACACAAATAAAAGAGTGGTGTAATCGTTTCAAAAGTGGCTGCGCATCTGTTGATAGTGACCCTATTTTTGGCCGACCTTTGACGACAACAACACTGGATATAAAAATATTGTGCACCACGAATATACACCGACTGGCTTCTCCATTACGATAATGCGCCAGCGCACTCGTCGAATCTTATGCAGCAGTTTTTAACAAAGCAAAATATTGCACTGCTTCGCAAAACTCCGTACTGTCCCGATATAGCCTCTTGTGACTTTTGGTTATTCCCAAATTTGAAAAAACCGTTCAAAGGATACCAGTTCGATGACAAAATGACGGTTAAAGATAATGCAGCGAGGGCACTAAAGAGGTTAGGCCACTCTAGAGACTGAAAAAATAGGCTTTTTTAGTATTCTTCTTTCAGAAATACTACAAAATAAATCGAGATTCAAATAAAGAGTATTTATTATGCATATCAGTGACTGTATTGTAACGTTGGGTGTTACTCTTTTAGCTGTGGTTAAGCTACACTGCTATTTTGCCGTTTTTGAGCCTAAACATTGAAGCTTATGGACTCGGGGCGGCGGAGGATATAGTTTGTAAACGTTTGTTTAGGAGAGGTGTGTGTTTCCAGGATTCAGCAGATGCAGGAGGCTCGGTTCCTGAAATTGGAATGAGCCTCGAGCCCTGCTCTGAGTAAGGTCCTACTAAGATGATAGTAGGCAGTAGAATAGTCGGCCGCGTTTCGGCCAATAATTCTGTTAGAGGATCTTAACCCTTTCAGCCCCAGTGGTTTCGATCGAAACCACTTTTGCGTTCAAACGTTCATAACTTTGTCAAAAATGAATATTTTTTTGATTTCCAATCGCCAACGGTCCGCAAATTTATTCTACTTTGCAAAAAAAAATTTATAGTAAAAAAATTAATAACAATTTTGTAGTTATAACAATATAAACAAATGAATGTTTTTGGCAAAAATTCAAAAAAAATAGCAAATTATCGAATTACGTGGAGCTAGGTTTATAAAAATGAACACTCGAGGGTTTTCGGAGTCGCTGATTACGAATCCGATGTCATATTTCCATAGATTTCAAAATTCAAAATGGCAGATCTAATATGGCGGACGACTTTGTTTAAAATCGATCCAATTAGCCCGAAACTTGTTACCCAGGAATTTTCGGGGTCGCTGATTACGAAGCCAATGTCAAATTTTCAAAATTAAAAATGACGGATTCAATATGGTGGGCGATTTTTTAAAAATTGATTCATTTGGTCTAAAACTTGTTACTCGGAGGTTTTCGAAGTCGCTAATTACGAATCCGATGTTAGTTTTTACCTGATTTTTTTATCCGCAATCTTGAATTCACCATTTTGTATTTTTCAAAACTAACATCAGATTCGTAATCCGCGATCTCAAAAACTCCCTTGTTACAAATTTCAGGCCAATTGGACCAATTTTTAAATAAGTCGTCCGTCATATTTATTTCGTCATTTCGAATTTTAAAAATCTGACATCGGATTCGTAATCAGCGATCTCTAAAACTCCTGAATTAAGAATATGACGAAAATTGTGTTACTCTAAAGAAGTCAGGGCTGAAAGGGTTAAGATAAAGAAAAGATTTTAAAACATTTAAATCCGAACTCACTTTTAATCCAAGAATTTAGTGGTGCGCGACAAATTCCCTCTCTCTCCCTCCCTCCCTCTCTCTCTCTCTCTCTCTCTCTCTCTCTCTCTCTCTCTCTCTCTCTTTCTGTTACTGTGGTTGTCTTCCCGTCGTCTTCTTCTTCTTATTTATTTGAAAAATTAAATAGTCTTTATGACGTAGCTGCTTCGTAATTGCTTTTTAGTAGTTTCCTGGTAGTTGCTTGAGCTCTGCTGGTAGTGATAATTCCTTGCTTGCTTGTAGTAGTGTAACTTGTTCCTTAGTAATGTTCCTCGTAGTAATGTTTTGCGTAGTACGTGGGTCCTCGAGTGCTGTCTAAGGTCTGCTGCTTGGTGATCATTTTGTGCCGTATTTAAATGCGTTGGAAAAGCTACTAAACAAATTCCTTCTTTGGTCGGAAAATTCGGGGAGAGGCCAAGTTTCTCGGGCCCCCTCTTCCTGGCGGGCTTCTCGCTTAGAGAGAGAGATGATCTAATTTTGTGGAATTTTTACATAGGTTTATTATTTACTATTTACAATAAAATTATGTTAATTAAATTGTACAATCGTGTTCTATTTAAAAATTAACGCATTTTATAAAAAGAATTAAGTTTTTTGTCGCATTTTAAGTGATTAATTTATATAGTGATTTTTAAATAAAAAATGATTATTTAAATAATAAAAAAAAAGATTGCCACTATGGATACAAATCATATCCTTATATTAGTAAGATAATAGCTTAAATAATCATTTTTAATTAATTTCTAATTATTCGTTAAGGACTTTTGAAGGAGTACTTGTTTGATTATCTTTATTTTCAAAAAGTTATTAAGTAAATATTTGCTAGTATGATTGTAAATTTATATTAGAATTTCTATTAGGTTGTTGCAGATGCAATGGCCGATTTAGCAATGACATAAAGTTGGCTGCAATTTTAGTGTATTATGTTGGCACAAGGCGGCGCAAATGATATAACATATTAAAGTATAAATACTGCTACCTTGGTTTATGGAGTTATTTCTGTTTTGCACTTCATAGTGATCGTAAAAACAAAAAGAGAAAGTAAACATGGAAGTGAATCAAAAACGGCTACTTTTACTATACGAATTCAAATGAGAGCACAACGCAATGGAAGCAACGAGGAATATCAACAGCGCATTTGGGCCTGATACAGTTAGCGAACGAACCATTCGGCGGTAGTTCGAAAAATTTCGATCCGAAGATACGGACCTTGGAAATGAGCCACGTGGACACCCAAGACCATCGATCGATAACGACGAGCTGCGTGCATTAGTGGAGTCTGACCCCCGCCAAACCATAAGGGATCTTGCCGAGAAATTAGGCGTTCACAATTCGACAATTTGCCGCCACTTGCAACAGCTTGGAAAAGTGAAAAGGCTTGACAAATGGGTTCCGCATGATCTTACCGAGTAAAACATGACGTGTCGAATGGGGATTTCAAGTTCTCTTCTCTCCCGCAACAAAAAGGAACCGTTCTTGCACCGAATTGTGACCTGCAATGAAAAGTGGATTTTATTTGATAATAGTCGCCGATCGGCCCAATGGCTAGATGCCGCTGAAGCGCCAAGACACATGCCGAAACCAAGCCTTCATCCAAAGAAAATAATGGTAACTGTTTGGTGGTCTGTAGCTGGAGTTATCCACTATTCGTTCCTGCAACCTGGCGAAACCATCAATGCTCAGAAATACTGCTTACAAATGGATGGAATGCATAAGAAATTAATAGTCCAACGACCTAGGCTTGTCAACAGGGGTGGAGTGATACTGCTTTATGATAACGCAGGACCTCGTGTATCGAGAACAACGGTCCAACAATTAAACGAGTTGTGCTATGAGACTCTTTCTTACCCTTCATATTCACCAGACCTCTCACCTACAGATTACCATTTCTTTAAACATTTGGATCACTTTTTGACAGGAAAAAGATTTAATAATGAAGCTGCTGTCGAAAATGCCTTCGAGGAGTTTCTTCGAACCAGAGACTCGGACTTCTACAAAACTGGAATAAATGCATTTGTATCTCGTTGGAAAAAGTGTGTTGTATTTATTGGTACCTATTTTGATTAAATAAATTATCTTTATAAAAAGTTACAGCTGTTTGAAAATTTATTACTAAATCGGCTATTTCATCTGCAGCAACCTAATACTATTTATAATTATTTTGATTACAAAATGTAATTATAAATGCAATTTCTTTCTGTACAGTTTTGTTTATAAAAATAAAATAATGTAGCTGGTCGCGGGCTATTATTTTATTCTATCAAATAGTGAAACAGTAATAATTAAAATCGTTGAATTGTCGCTAAAATTGAAAATTAAACTGAAGGAATTAATAACAGTTAAACGTTGGCCTATTGCAGTTAATTTAATTTGATTATTTATTTTAATTTGTTTAATTAATTACTTCCTTAAAAATTTTTATTATTTATTTATTTAAAAAAAAATTATTTAGAAAGTATTACAAGAATTCAGGACATTCCAGATTATTGCGCGATGTTCCAAATTACACTATAAGAAAGACTACCATGCAAGAATTTGTATGTCGAATGTCAATTTGTATTGACCGACTTTGAGATCTACGAGGGCGGTTTAATGAGTACCCGTATTAGAAATGAAGACACCATTTTTTCTTAAAATTTTTTTTTATTTTTCAACATAGTCTCCTTTTAGAAAGATACACTTTTCCCAACGTTCCTGCCATTTTTTTAACCCCTCCAAAAAATAGGATTTGTCGAACTCTCCAAAATCCGCCTCTGTCTCGGCGATGACTTCCTCGTTTGAGCTAAATTTTTTTCCCGCCAGCCATTTCTTCATGTTAGGGAACAAGAGAAAGTCGCAGGGAGCCAGATCGGGTGAATACGGGGGGTGCGGCAGCAATTCATAACGCAATTCATGCAGTTTGGCGGCGACAACTCCGGATGAATGTGCTGGTGCGTTATTATGGTGAAAGAGCACCTTCTTCTTCGCCAAATGCAGCCGTGTCTCCTTCAATTTTTTGTCGAAGCGGTCCAATACCTTACTGTAGTATTGTCCAGTGATCGTTTTTCCTTTTTCTAAAAAATCCATGAGGATGACGCCGTTCGCATCCCAAAAAATCGTCGTCATGACCTTTCCGGCCGATGGGACCGTCTTCGCCTTCTTTGGAGCGGATTCACCGGGAGAAACCGATTGTTTTGATTGTTGCTTAGTTTCTGGTGTGTAACAGCCGCATCCGCTTTTTGTCCACCGTGAGCAATCGCGGCACCCATCGGGCTGACAATTTTTTCATCGCCAACTTATCATGTAAAATATTAATTGCCGTTCCGGTCGACACACCTACGGCCTCTGCTACTTCGCGCACTTCCGTTCGCTGATCAGCAAGAATCATGTCGTAGACTTTTGGAATGATTTCTTCTGTAACCATGTCTTCCGGGCGTCCTGGTCGCTCCCCATCAAAAACGGATGTTCGCCCACGTTTAAATTCGTTGAACCAATATCTAACTGTGGTCATAGATGGCGAAGCGTTCCCATAAACAGCATCCAACTTTGGTTTAATCTCCTCGCATTTTTTTCCATCCAAAAACAAAAAGCAAATTACCGAACGATACTGCTCTTTTACCATCTTAGCAAAAATCACGAAACACGTCTAACTCGAATGGCTGCCAAATCCAAACCAAGCTATCAATTAGTCTGAAATTCGTTTTACCGCCGTTTGATAGATGGCAGCACACGATGATAATACCAACTTCCCTCAGAAACGCCCTCTGTAGTCAAACACGGGTACTTATTGAACCGCCTTCGTAGTTACTTAGAAGGAAGAATTTTAGTTTATGATGACATGTGTGCGATTGTTTGTAAAAATTGCATCGTAGTGAAACTGAGTTTAACGAGAGCGGTTATTTAACTCTCGGTTTTAGCTTTGGTTGAGTTTTCCAATGGTTTACGTAAGTGGACAGTGCGTCGCGTAGGTTGTAGAGGGGATAATTGTGTTAGGAAAGATAGTAAAGAACTTTTCGGCTGACAAAACATAAAAAAAAACGAAGGTCATGCACCAATGTTACAGTATACACAAAACTTTTTAAAGCAATTCATTTAAAATGGCGGCTGTGCAGAGTGTATCTCAAAACTGCATTTTTTAAGTTGGTTGGAAACATAACTCAGACAATTTTCAACCAATTTATTGGGTCTACAACTTTGCTCCCGCCGTTTTGCAATAGATGGCTGTAGCGGTAAGTGGCAGTTGAAATAAATAAATCATAGATTTCATAAAATAAGCTTAGGTATTTGTTAACATAACGCCATCGAAATATTAGTCGATTTGTGTCTGCATCGTAAAGTTATTCTCGATTAAACATGTCAGCTTACGAGCCAAATTCTCGTCATTTGCGGGAGGTTTTAATTTTCTGCTTTAATATGTAGAAATCTGCGATTGAGGCTCATCTAATGCTCTCAAATACCTATGGTGAGGCCGCTATTAGTGAAAGAACGTGCCAAGACTGGTTTCAACGCTTCAAGAACGGCGATTTTAACGTCAAAGACTAGCATGGCGGTGGAAGAAAGAAGGTTTTCGAAGATGCAGAATTGGAGGCGTTACTTGATCAAGACTCGTGTCAAACGCAACAAGAATTGGCAGGATCATTGAAAGTGACGCAACAAGCCATTTCAAAACTCCTAAGAGTCATGGGAATGATTCAGAAACAAGGAAATTGGGTGCCGTACGAGTTGAAGCCGAGAGATGTTGAACGGCGTTTGTGTGTTTGTGAACAGCTGCTTGCAAGGCAAAGACGGAAGGGATTTCCGCATCGCATTGTGACTGGGGACGAAAATTGGGTTCACTACGATAATCCCAAGCACAGAAAATTATGGGGCTATCCCGGCCATGCTCCCACGTCGACGGCCAAACCAAATATTCACGGTTCCAAGGTCATGCTCAGTATTTGGTGGGACCAACTCGGCGTAGTGTATCATGAGTTGTTAAAACCGACTAAAACAATCACAAGCGATCGTTATCGAACGCAATTAATGCGTTTGAGCCGAGCATTGAAAGAAAAATGGCCGCAATACAACGAGAGACATGAGAAAGTGATTTTACAGCATGACAATGCTCGACCCCATGTTGCGAAAGTGGTCAAGACATACTTGGAAACTTTGAAATGGGAAGTCCTACCCCACCCGCTGTATTCTCGAGACGTTGCTCCCTCGGACTATCACTTGCTTTGATCAATGGCACACCGCCTGGCTGACCAGCACTTCCGGTCTTATGAAGAAGTAAAAAATTAGATCGATTCGTGGATCGATTCAAAAGATGACCAGTTTTTTCAACGCGGGGTTCGTATGCTGCCTGAAAGATGGGAGAAAGTAGTGGCCAGCGATGAAAAATACTGTGAATCATAAATGTATAACCAGTTTTTTACAATAAAGCCTCGAATTTCGGAAAAAAACAGCGGAAGCAAAGTTGTACACCCAATACTTGAAATATTGAATATATCTTGAAAAATACATTATTGATGTAAGTACGTAGGATTTTCTTTTCATATTGCATAGTTCATTTGTTATTAACAAATATCTAATATTTAGGCAAATTTTTCGTTTTTCACTTTGAAAGTGCGCCATTCGGCCAAAAATTAATATATTGAAAAAAACGTACGTACTTATATAGCAGTTATTATATAAAATCAAAAAAAAATGAAAAAAATTGGCTTATTATATTAGGTGTACAACTTTGCTTTCGCCGTTTTTTTTTTCCAAAATTCGAGGCTTTATTGTAAAAAACTGTTTATACATTTATGATTCAAAGTATTGGCCATCGCTGGCCACTACTTTCTCCCATCTTTCGGGCAGCATACGAATCCCGCGTTGAAAAAACTGGTCATCCTTTGAATCGATCCACGAATCGATCCAATTTTTTACTTCTTCATAAGACCGGAAGTGCTGGTCAGCCAGGCCGTGTGCCATTAATCAAAACAAGTGATAGTCTGAGGGAGCAACGTCTGGAGAATACAGCGGGTGGGGTAGGACTTGCCATTTCAAAGTTTCCAAGTATGTCTTGACCACTTTCGCAACATTGGGTCGAGCATTGTCATGCTGTAAAATCACTTTATCAGGTCTCTCGTTGTATTGCGGCCGTTTGTCTTTCAATGCTCGACTCAAACGCATTGATTGCGTTCGATAACAATCGCCTGTGATAGTTTCAATCGGTTTTAACAACTCATAATACACTACGCCGAGCTGGTTCCACCAAATACTGAGCATGACCTTGGAACCGTGAATATTCGGTTTGGCCGTTGACGTGGAAGCATGGCCGGGATATCCCCATGATTTTCTGCGCTTGGTATTATCGTAGTGAACCCATTTTTCGTTCCCAGTCACAATGCGATGCAGAAATCCCTTCCGTCTTTGCCTTGCAAGCAGCTGTTCACAAACACACAAACGCCGTTCAACATCTCTCTGCTTCAACTCGTACGGCACCCAATTTCCTTGTTTCTGAATCATTCCCATGTTTCTGAGTCATTCCATGACTCTCAGGCGTTTTGAAATGGCTTGTTGCGTCACTCCCAATGATCCTGCCAATTCTTGTTGCGTTTGACACGAGTCTTGATCAAGTAATGCCTCCAATTCTGCATCTTCGAAAACCTTCTTTCTTTCACCGCCACCATGCTGGTCTTCGACGTTAAAATCGCCGTTCTTGAAGCGTTGAAACCACTCTCGGCACGTTCTTTTGCTAATAGCGGCCTCACCATAGGTATTTGAGAGCATTCGATGAGCCTCAGTCGCAGATTTCTTCATATTAAAGCAGAAAATTAAAACCTCCCGCAAATGACGAGAATTTGGCTCGTAAGCTGACATGTTTAATCGAGAATAACTTTGTTATGCAGACACAAATCGACTAATATTTCGATGGCGTTATGTTTACAAATACCTCAGCTTATTGTATGACATCTAGATCTATTTATTTCAACTACCACTTACCGCTACAGCCATCTATTACAAAACGGCGGAAGCAAAGTTGTACACCCAATAATTCAAAAATTATAGGAGCTTTTGGTCCGGCCGTGGGCCCTAAAAAAATGGAGACGTCATCAGAAAAACGCTGCGCAGCTGCCATTTTGAAATTAATCGCTTCAAAAAAATTTTTGTATACAGTCACTGATGTGTATAATAAATAATTTTTATTGGAATCTCGATTTATTTTGTATTATTTCTGAAAAAAAATCCAAAAGAAGCCTTTTTTTTGGCCTCTATAGTGGCCTTACCCCTTAAGGCGATTCCAAAAACTAATTTCCATGATTGCTTAAAAAAGTGGAATTACCGCTGGAGCGCATTATTTAATTAAATGGGGACTTCTTTGTCGAATGCCTCTCGCCTGATGACGAGCATTAACATCACTGCGAAGATACAAAGATATGTCGGATATTTTTCGGACAGACCTCTTATTATCGTAAATACGGGAGTGCGAGCAGTGTCATAAGTTTAAAGCAAAGTCACAGGCTAGAGTGCAAGGTTTGATAAAAAAAAATTGTTGAGAGGCCATGGACAGTAGTGGCGGCTGACGTTATAGAACTTTTCCCTAGTAAAAGCCAGTATGAATACCGGCTGGTCGTTTAAGACTTATTTATGAGGTGGATTGAGGTAAACCATTGCGGAGGACCGATAGTAAATCGGTAGCGTGCGCATTCGAAGAGTCGGTTTTATTTTGGTGGGAGACTCCTGAATACCTGGCTTACTGATAACGGTAAAGAATTTGTAAATCAGCTATTAGAGAAGACGTTATAAGAGTATGGCGTAAAGCACGCCGCGGTAACTCCGTATCATCTTCAGGCAAATCTAGTACAGTGGAGTAATAGAACACTTAGAACAATGATCGCAAAGTGAATAGACGTGGGTCATTGGAAATGGGATATGCATAAGTTTGGACACGCAATGATTACCGTGAGGCAGGTGACAACAAAATTCTCTCTGGTCTATTTCAATTACAAGAGATACCCGCGCACGGTCAAAAGTTTAAGAAGAAAGGTAGAGGGAGGAAAAGCTGACTGAGAGTGACGCGTCTAAGAGTGGAAATATAAAATGAAAAGGTTACATGCGTTGTGAGATTGAGTTGCGAAATTTATCAATGAGAAGCAATAAAATAGAGGAAAACGAGATATACGCTTTAATATCATTTATATAGTAATGCTAAAAGCTTATTTTTTGTCAAGTGCGATAAATAAGTTTCATAAAAGGTTATGCCTTTTATTTTATATTTGAAATAAAATCGCTGGCTGTTTACGTTCTGAGTGCAGGAGAGCGAGAAATGCGGAGGCTATAGAAAGCAAATGTTTCGGAATTAAAGCGATATGTTTCCCCGCGCCAAGTGAAGTGCAATAATTGACAAAAATTACTAATATTTTTTAATTTTTAGGTGTGAGAGTACTGTTAGTAGCGAGATCGCATGAAAATGGAGTCGAGTAATGAATCTGGTGAATTACTACTAATTACGGAGACGGATAGAGCAGCAAAGCACTTGAAAAACACCGACCTTCGAAAGGCCGACGTGCTGCCTTTATAGCTTTCCATCGGAGAGAGTTATCAGTTGGACTGCTATTACATAACAGGAGGAATCGAGGCACTTGACTAATGCTTCGATATATATCTACGCACTTGATTTCGCTATGTTGGAGGAGCTTCATAGCGAGGATTATGCTGACGAGACGGCTAAAAACAATGGCGAGTTTGGAGCGCAATTGGAGCAGTGTAGTTAAGATTATCATTGCTTCTTGAAGATATAGTGGCGCAAAAGAGAGAGACAAAGAGAGAGAGAAAGAGAGAGAGAGGAGTCTGCAAAGCTATCACGTCATAGTCTGCACAGCTATTGATGAAAAGCAGCGTGGCTGAGAAGCCGAGTGAGGCGTGTAAAGTAGCGAAAAGAGAGGAGGCGCAACAAGTCAAGCAGATAAAGGTGCTTCACTGGATCGACGAATGCCTGAAGGAAAGAGCCGTTCGCAAAATAAATTATATTTAAATTTAACTATACTTAAATGTATAACAATTAAAAAATTGAGTAAGTTAGAACACATAATGATTGTAACCAGGCATTCTTCTCTCTCTCTCTCTCTCTATCTCTTTCTCTCTCTCGGTAAGTGTCTAACACGTATCTTTTATCGCTCCGCCTTAAGTTCATTTTTCTAAGAATTTTTGTACTCCTGGGACGGAGAAAACTTGTTGCAGGTTCTCTGGACACCTTCTGGCTCCTACTTATTCGAGCATTCCAATTAGGCTCGAACTTTTTGAGCCAGGGTAGTCTGAAAAACCTGCTCCTGACATTTTTTAGATTAGAGCAGCACAATTTTTCCAGAGTTTGGCGGCTCATTTTTCGAAGTTGGTAGCAGCTAATTTGTGCTGATTTTATTTTTCATCACATTGGCAGCAGTTTTCCACGCCGTGAACGCGCGTGGTTTTAAATTAAAATTGAAATTATTTCAGCGTCAATCAAATACATGTGTACTCTAGAGCTGTATAACTAGCTATTACGAAGAATTGGCGGAACATTCACGCAGATACCCAAACTCTCTATTATAGTGTATGTTAGCGTGTGTTGTTTATATTATGTTACTATGTAATCATGAGTGTGTGGCATGAGTGAGCGTGCTTAGTGTATAAATCAGCAGTACAGCGTGGTTTGAAATTTATACGTAAGTGTAGAGGCTGTGAACGCGTATTTCACACTACTTGCTTAAACAGCGCGTGGACGTGGAACTTTGTAGTATATCGTTGCGCGTTTTGCTGTCAGTTGCGATCGCCGTTTGCTTCGATTTCGTTCGACGCGCCTCTTAGCGAAATCTGCTCAGTGAGTGCAGTTCCTGTTGCAGTGCCTGCATCTAAGTGCAATCAGCTGCCTGTTACCCCCACCACATCGATTTCAGATAAGCAGCTTAGCCGTAAGCGTCTGCTCAGCCCGTGCTTACCCCCCTCTCCTTCGCAAAAACAGCCGTCGAAAGTATTGTGCTCACTACTCGATTCGCACGCGTCTTTGAGAATGTCGTTGAATGAGATGCCGGCGTGGTTCGCGGTGTGGAATGACACGCAATTTAAGCCTTTTTAAAGAATCTATACAGAGCAATTTGGATGCTCTAACAAATCGAGTTAATTTGTTAGAAGACAAAGTTGAACTTATAAACTGCGAACTTCATGAAAAGATAAATGCTAATCGTGCTGTTACTGAGAGACATGAGCGTGATAATTTACTCTCGGACCCTTGTGAAATACGCGTATCAGGTATTCCGGCTTAATTTAGACAATTTTCCTTAGGCAATTCAGCGTATTTTTGAGGTTACAAATGGTAACAATTACTTAAATTTTCTTGTATCGATTCGCAAGTGGTCTCCTTTCTCGTCTCGTACTAATGCTGGCACTGTGGAGTAGCGTGATTGTTTTGCCCTCGTTATTAGCTTATCTTCGCCAAATATTAGAAATAAAATAGTGTCTCAATCACGGCTCTTACGTGATAAAATATGTTTATCAATCTTTGGCGTAGGCGACGATAGCAAGGTTTTTATGACACCTCTTTGGCCTCGTCAAGTTTACGAATTATTACGTGCCGCAATTCGAAAATACAAAGATCTTGGATATTTGCGACCGACCGTGCGTAACTTGACTATGTGTATGCGTATCGACAATCAATCACCGTTAATCCCGATCATATTTTTGGATGATCTTGATAGACTTGCACCGCGTACTCAGCCACAATGAGTGGCAGCTGCTCAACCGGATCTTTTTAATTTGTCTGGTCATTTTTGTATTTGTCTTAGTAACATTAATCATTAATCATTAATCATTTATTTGCCCACTTCAATGATGACGGGCCTCTATTTTCTATTTTCTATTTTCTAGCTAGTCTATTTTCTCTTAAATCTAATTTTTTGTTGCGTACATCAACTCGTCATCAGCCTCTACCACTGTTATATTCAACGCCTCGCAAGAAAATCTTAAGCAAATCTTTTCACATAGTAGCGTCGAAATTCCTAAATTCCATGGCTGATCAACTTCCTCCTTTGATACTCAGTTATCGCGGTTTTTCAAATCATTGGTTCGTGATCGGTTATTATCTAAAGAAGTTATGCATTGACGTTTAAGAGCTCGCGATATGAACCTGAATTTAAATCCGGTTACAACAGATGATTTTGTGGACCGTATTACTACAGCGCACAGAACTATGTCGATGACTCGCCATTTTGTAAATTCTGCGATAACTGTATAACGAACTATTACTATTATTATTATACTTTCTTTTTTCTATTGTATTATTTTACGCTAAAGTTATCGATTGTTATTCTTATTTTATATTTTACTTCGTTATTTTGTTTAATTTGTTTACTGTTCAACTAGTTTTATAACGTTATAATCAATTGTAATTTTTATTTTTCAGGGCTGTATGGGGTTATACCCCGTAGCCTTAATAAAATTCTAATCAATCAATCAATCAATCTCTCTCTGTCGAAGTATTGCCTATCGCTAGCTACAATTTTTTCGCATCTTTCTGGCAGAGATCAAATACTGTTACGGTAAAAGTGTTCGTCTTTTGAAGCTATCCACGAATCAAGCCAATTGTTGATATCTTTGTGTGAGTAGAATTGCTGATCAGCCAGACCACGTGCCATCGAACAAAACAAATGATAATCGGACGGCGCAATATCTGGGAAATATGGCGGATGGGGTAAGACTTCCCATTTGAGTGTTCCCAAGTAGGTTTTAATGGATCCGGCAACGTGAGACTGAGCATTATCATGCAGTAGATTCACTTTTTCGTGCCTCTACTCGTATTGTGGCCGTTTTCTGCGTAGTGTTTGGCTCAATCGCATCAATTGAATTCCCAGTGATGGTTTCGTTTGGTTTCAACAGATCATAAACCTTTCCTGTTTTGCTGCTAGATCAGTTGTTCACAGGCGTAAAAACGACGCTCAACGTCCCTTGGCTTCAAATCATAAAAAACCCAAGTTCCATGGTTTTGAATCATTCTCAACACATGCAATCGCTTGGAAATGGCTTGGTGGGTAACTCCTAATAGTAAAACAAGCTTATTTTTCCTTGGGCATGGATCTCCGTTGAGCAATGCCTCCAATTCAGCGTCTCCGAAGATTTTTGGCCTTTCTTCATGCGGACGGTCATCAATATCGAAATGACCGTCTTTGAAGTGACGGAAACAATCAGAGCACATTTTTTTACTTAGAGCAGCATCTCCGTAAACGTTTTGGAGCTCCCGATGTGCTTTAGCTACCGTTTTCTTCGAACGGAAGAAGAAAAGCAACACTTCCCGCAAATGAAGATTATATGGCACAACATGAGAAATTTTCACACAACAAAAAGTATATGACGCCAAAACAAAATCACTAATGTGTCAAAGCGATTTGTTTGTCTTATGTCTAAGCTTGCTTCATGACGTTTTCGATGTCAAAATCGACAAGCACTTACTGCTGGAGCCATCTATTAACACTTTACCGACCGGTAATCGATTAATCAGCTTTTTGTCGCCAACGCTTACCGACCTTATTTAGCATCAATATGATGAAAATATAATAATATATATTGTAACCTCAGTATATCGTTATAAGAAAAAATTAAAATCAACAATTTTATATAAGTTAATAAATATAGAAAAATTTATATAAATAAAATCAACAATATTATCAACAAAGTTAGAAGTAAGAAATAATATAAAATATAGCGATAGGATTAAGAAATTGAAACAAATTAGAAAAAGCTAATATAAAATAAATTACGAATAAATTTAATGACTCCAAACAGCAAGGGCATTGAACTCAAAGGTCGTAACAATCGTCGTATATTCTATGAAATACTATTTATTAAAATAAGAAATCGAAGTAGAGTTTAAACATAAAAAAGTAAAAGAAAAAAGGCGAGCACCGAAATAATTTTATATAGAATAACAATTAACACATTTGACAAACAAATTGAAAAAAGAAAAAATATAAAATTTGAATTAGGAAAAAAGTTAGTACAAATAGAAGGTTATAGAAAGCCAGTAACTCGAGAAAGTCAAAATTCTATGAAGTTCCATCAGGGTTACTGGGTGAATAAAAAACAAAATAACAATTGATTTTACATAAATACATACGTAGATAAAGAGAGTACACAAAAAGTTACTGAAAAAACAATCGACGAAATAAATTATTTGTACATATAAAGCGAAAAAGAAAAATTAAAAAACTTGTAAGCGATAAAAAAGCTCGAAATTTGCGAAAATCACGACATTGTTATACATGTAAGGACGTTACTACATCCTAGCTAGAAAATAAGAAAAAAACATCCTTGAAAATATTGTAAATTATTAAATAATTGCCAATAGAAGTTCATAGAACTTTGCATCAACCAAGGGTCGGCGAGAGTATATAAAGCCGAGCTCGTCAAGGCAAAAGACACTTGATTTCAGACATTCAGAGACGACAGTCGGAGATCGATATTTTCAAATGTAAGAGTAATTATTAATAAATTCAAAATTTAAAATTTAAATTGATTTTCTTGTGTTACCTATGTATGAAATCAAGGCAAAGTAAAATAAAATTACAAGACCTCCAATCGAGGGCATTTTGCAAGTGATGCAGATGACCAAGTATTGGTAATGTTGTCATTTTCATACTCAATGGTTCTATGCTTTACTAAAAAAGGATATAATCTTTGAGTAAACCGAAGATTTTCGGGCATATCGACACTGTGTTCGGTTGCACCGGGGTCAGGTGTTGAAATATAAAAAATTTAACAAAGAATAAACCGCACATGAGTTCTACTATCGAATGAGTGTGGCTGGTTTAACACCTATGTATTAATCTGCTACGATAATGCATTCGCTAGCAAGTACATAGGTATAGTCATCTTGAAAGTTAAACTCTTTAAACGCCAAACATAAACATTGGCAGGTCAACGACAATAGTTGTGTCTCGCTCTAAGACGTCACGCACTGGCGTATGATCTAAAATTTTATATTTTCGAAAGATTAAACTTAAAACTTCGATAATCAACTTTAGATGAAATCAAATTAACACATTGAATATTTATTACAAAATCACAAGTAGGATCATGGTTGATGATAGAGATAAAATAAAATATAAAACTTTTTAAACTATTTGGCATAACATATACACACACACACACTTACACGGTAATTGTCAATAAAATCGGGGTTCAGCACTCGAACGTGCACACTTAAAAAGTAGTAAATATTAAAATAACAAATTACTGAGCATAAGTTTATGCTAAATTATTATAACGTGAAAATTCGACACGTTACAATATATATATATATATATATATATATATATATATATACACTACCGTTCAAAAGTTTGGAAACACTATGGTGATTTGAATGAAAACGACAGTAAAACATGTAAGTCATGATTTATTACACTTAAATCTGAATCAAACGTTAGATTAACATTTAGTAAAAAATATTCAGTACAAATAAATGCAAAAAAATATATCTCATTACCTTTGTGATCATAAAACACGTGTGCCGGTCTTTTTTCAAGATAAGGAATAACCGGTAAGAAATAAGTAATTTTATTCCTTATTGTTATAAGCACGATCATAATAATGAATGAACTTCAATAATAATGTGTTTATTTAAAGATTTATTTACGGTATTTTTTTCAATCTAATAAAAATCGGGTGTTTCCAAACTTTTGAACGGTAGTGTATACATATGTTATATGTAGATGCGCTTTTCTTATGGTTATTACAGGATAATTAAATATAATAAAATCTTTTATTTTCATGATATTAATGCTAAATAAGGTCGGTAAGCGTTGGCGACAAAAAGCCGATTAATCAATTAATATTTTTTTACGATCGCTATTTTTCAAAAATATTTCATTTTCTAAAGACTCATACTTTATCTCGCGATCAATCCATTCATAAACATAATTTCCCTCTAATTTTTTTTGAGAATTAGTGTACAAATCTATAACTGTTTTGAACAATTTCAAAGGGCCAAGGTTTATTTTATCTTCAATATTAGTTCTATCATCTTCTTCAGAATCATTCACTGATTCCGAACAAGAGTCACCTCCCAGAATAATCATCATCTAGTATTACAGAAACATCATTCAACTTGACGAGTTCTTTTTCTAGTACTACAACTATTTCTTTTAGTCATTGTTAATCTAGATTCTACAAGTAAAACTTTGAAACTTGTTGAAAGAAGTCTTTATACATAATATATCATATATATAGTATAAAAAAAACTAATTCATACTTGATTTATTGTGGACAAATATATTTTCTAACGTGTAATGTAAAAGTCTCTAGAATTTTATACAATCAAATTTTTTTGTATTATCTTAGTTTTAATAATGAAATCAAAAAAGGTATATTTTTGAACTTTAGAAGACAGAACATTATTAAACTTTTTACAGACAAAATTCTTTAGCAAATTTTAATTTGATAAAAGAATAAGGAGTGTCTATGGTTGAATCATACAACGTTATATTATTTGTAGTAATAGAATAACTATTATGGTATGTCTTCAAACCATTGTAACTTTTTATCCATTATGTAATAAATACATTAATAATTTTTTTTCTGGAAACGTATAAGCTTTACGAAAGAATTTTATAGAGTAGAAAGTACTCAGGATTATTAAAAGAATACATATGAATTTTTTCAGAAGTTTGAGTGAATTTTGAATTTTTCAAAATTGACTATTTTTAAAAAATCTAATAGCTTAGAAACTTTCGAGAAAATTCATACATATTTTTTTAATTATTCTTAACATTTTTTGTTACGTAAATTTTTTCATAAAATTATAACTTGTGGAGAAAAAAAAATCATAAAGTTGTTTTTACATAAGACTGTTTCATAAAATCCGCCATTTTTTCATCCAGTCCAGGCTAATCATACCATTTTTAATAAAAAAAAAAAATTTTTATATGAAGTTAAACTATTGAAAATGGTAAAGAAGCTTATAATAAACGCAAAAAAATAAAAGCATCAGTAGGGAAGTTGCGGGGTAGTTGTGAGGGATAAAAAACGGTGAAAAATTTTACTATTATTGTACTATTGCTATTTCCGATGGAAGTTGGCGTCAAAATAAAAAGTGTTTAAGGGGTTACCCCCAGTTGTAGCTCAACAAAAAAGGCCTTTTTCATGAATTTTTTTAAAGAAAACTACAAAACTTTTTCAAACGATTATTATATCATCTTAAAGAATACATCTTGAAGAACTTTCAGTAACTTTTTCATTGCAAAATATTACATTGTTAAGTGGCAAATGGCCGCCAATGAAATAGTGTTTTTATTTATACGGTTTGCGGTGACCAACATTGCGGCGAAGTGGATCATTTGAAACAAAAAATGTGAAAAGATTTAGTTAAATATAAGTATAAACTAGTCTTTAATCAAAGGATTTAAAAAAATATTTATTTTTTACAAAATGGCGGACAGTCAAAGTTAATGGTTCGATTTCAACGGAAAAAAACGGCCGTTTTTTGGCTATGAAACGGCCATTTTTTTTTTAAACGAAAAATCAAACGATTAAAGACTAGATTTTTATGTATTGAATAAGCCTGCAAAATTTCAAGAAGATCGGTGTATTAGTGTTCGAGTAATCTTGGTCACCGACTTCAGAAATGCCATTTCGAGAAAAACGCGTTTAAAGTTTTAATTGCCGGTTGTTTACACAACGGATTCTTCTCTTTCAACGCTCATATCTCAGTCAATTTTGTTCGGATCGACTTGAAATTTCCAGGTCATATTTTCAGATACTTATACTTCAAAAAAATGCAATTAACAAAAAATCGATTTTTTCAAAGTCGCAAATGGGGGTAACCCATTAATAGCAAAGTTGTAGACCTTGCAAAAATCTATAACTTATGTAAAGGCTACTTTTTTACATAACCTCAAATATCCAAGATAAACGTAAAAAATCTCTTTTTTTTCGTTTATTTTTCATTTTCTCAAAAATAATGCAATTTCGATAAAACTTAGCAGAGATATAACTTTTTATGTCTAGAATAACCTCAATTTTTTTCAGGTATAACGATTAAGAAGTTTCTAAGAAATTCACTTTCTTTTAAATAAAAATTGTACTCAAGAAAATCGTCGTAGAGGATTCATACGAGACTCATTTTTTTTTATTTTGATTTATAATTTTTAATAAAATAAAGAAAATGTATATTCAAAATTTGAAAATATGCTCAAAAATGCAAAACAAGTAAAAACGTATTTTGCAACAATAAAATTTTCAGTAATTGTTAATAATTTGTTTAAATTTAAAAAAAATTGAAAAAATTGTTTTTACCACTCAATTCTACGGAAAAAAATGCAGAAGAAACTATATTTCGTTTTTTGTGTCAGATCGTGTAACTTGTACGTTAAAATTTTTGAAGGTCGAATAGCCTCTTCTACACAGTAAAATTTCTGCTTTCTCTCTTAGCTTTTATCCCCGCTACTCTCTCGCAGCTCTACAGCTGTTCCGATGTTTCATTTTGAAGCAGATACGCACATATACAGTGACACACTACACATATAAAGTATACGGAGTGTACAGTCAGTGGCAGCGTGTCTTTCTGTGAGGATCGCTATAGAAGCATCGTAGTTACATTATTTGTTTTTTTATTTTATGACAGGTGGCTTATAGAGGCTAAGCCACCTGCCATAGGCGATAGAAAGAGAGTTCGCGGCGCGACGATACGCGGCGCCATCGATCAAGCGATCGATGGCTTGACGCGGGAAAAGCCGCGGCGTACCGAAACGCGGCGCTATCGATCAAGAATCGATAGCGCTACGCAGGAAAACTGATAGGCGAGAGGGGAAAGAGGAGCCCTCCCCTCACGCCTTCTTCTCGTCCGAGCCATTGTGCCAGCCGCACGTATCAATATGGAAGACAAGAAATAGAGTGTTTTTCCGAAGATTTTCCGCAGCTTCGAAGAGACAATTCCGCGATCGACTATTAGTAAAAGTAAGTGGCCACTTAATCGTATTAGCTAGTCCGCGAATATATTATATTTAGTTTTCCTGACGCGTGTGCGATCGCGTCAGGCATATATAGATATAGTAGAGTTACGCGCGAGACCGCGTAACTCTAACTCGATTAGGCCGTGCGAGTGCGAGTGAGAGGATCGATCTCTCTCTCTCGCACTATCATAGAATAGGCGTACGAGTAAGAGAAAGCCACTCTTACTCGTACAACCTGCGAGCACGCAGTTGAGCGAGAGGAACGAGCTCTCTCGCTCAACCATAGACTACAGCATCGAGTGAGAGTAAGAGACGCTCTCACTTGAGCAGTCACGAACTACGGCAGTATAGAGGGGGAACTGCTCTCTCTATATCTGCCGTCCATAGACTACACCGGTGTGTGTAGCCGCGCGAAGCGAAGAGGGTGCGCATGCGCAGTGCGCACCTTGAGAATTAGTATTGCGCGTGAGGCAATACTAATTGCTCTTCGCATCAACGGACCTCTCCGCAATAACTGATCGCATTTTGTATTTTTTTTATTTATTAAAGCAGCATTTTAGCACAGAGCTGGTGCGTTCTTATTTTCTTCCCTACAGCGTCCCTATCCCGAATACCGCCGCCTCCGCGGGTGTGCCAACCGATCGTTGGCACACATACTGAGCAACCGAGCCCGGTGGGAGCAGCACCGGTCGCGGGGCCTTAGGCAAGGCCCCTCACGCACACATAGAGATAAAGCAGGACCAGAGGAAGGTCCTGCGTTGCTACGGGTGTAGATAAATTCACCCCGTTACAATGTATATTATTCAAACATTCATTTTTCCAAAAACATTTTCTGAAAAGTAAGAGGTAAGACTAATTTAATTTTTAGCACTGAAGTTACGTATTATTGAAAAGAGTAAAGATACCTTACTTTCAATGAAAAATGTGATATTCATCACTTTTATTACAAAAACAATGCAAGTTTACCACATTTCGAAGTTAGATTTTATATTTTTTTTTTTTTATAATTTTTACACTGTTTTGGATAATAAACTTTTCCAGAAATTACAACAGGTCTCTTTCTCAACTCTTCATTTCATTCCGGAGCAAAGAATTCACCTTGAGAATAGACTCTTGTTTCGAAGCAAACATATACACATAACACACGCACACGTTTGTACGTATTCAGGTAAGAGTCACTGCCAGCGTGTCTTTCTGCGAGCATCATTCTGTATACATCAAAAAATTGGATTCAATTTCAGTGGTACTACAAATTTACTCAAATTACGTATTACTAAAAAGACCGAAAACACTGTAAATAAACTTTTTTGCTCGTGGAAATATTGTAATATTGTTTGCTCGTATGAATATATTATTTTAAATGAAAGAGCTAATATACATCATTTGTACTGCAAACAAATTGCAAGTCAATCACGTTTCGAAGCAAGATTTTAAATATTTTTACCGCGACATGAATCAATAATAAAAAAATTTCTCTTTTACTTTGAATAACTTTTATGAATTTCGCAATTTTTGCATTTTTTTTATTAGACAAAATAAATGTATAAACGGTTCTTCACTTGAAGTAACTTCTTTACTTGCTTGTTGCAGATTGATTAGCAGTATGATTGATCCTGCTTGTATTATTTGCGATGAATCGAGCGGAGATTGAAATACGATCCAACGTTAAGCTATAAATAAGTTGATAGATTCAAGTAAAAAAAGAAGAGATTGAAAGCATCTTAAATAGCCCAAGCTAACATCAGCATCTGTTCACAATGTATGTTCAAATAAATACAATCTAGACAGTGCGATAAATAATGATGCAGCAGACTACAGCAAAAAATGTATCGAAGGTAAAAATATCGTAAGAAATGCACTTGATTTTGATTTCAAAAGTCTTTGTTTTTTTGTGGTGAAGTTTAGGATAAATCAAGGCAAAAAGTAAAAATTGTAAAAAAAAAATTAAACGAGGGATAATATAATTGAAATTTCTAAAGTACGAGAAGCTTCTAATATATTTAACAAAAATGTGTTTGTACGTTTAGATAATACTAAGAATTTAGTTGAGGTACAAGCTCGCTATCATTCCGCGTGTACGTCTAATTTTTATGTAAATAGACCTTCTGATCAAATTGGACGTCCTGCATCTCAAAGTACGGTAGACTTCATACAGCACTCAATCAATTATATTGAAAGCAATGCAAGTGAAAGTCGATTTTCTCTTAATAAGATAAAAGAAGAATTCAGAAGTATTTTTCTAAAATTTGCAGACTGTCAAGTCAAAATTAAGCAAGTTTTACCCCGACAATCAAATACAATTTATAAACGTAAGCACAGATCTCATTATACTTTTTAGACATAAAATTAGTAATCAAACTTGAGAAAAGTGGTATAATAATCAGAATAAAGGTCCTAAATTGGAAAAAAAAGAATTATTAAAATGGCTGGACATCTTATATTACAAGGTATTCGTAAAACTGTTTACGATACAAATAATTATATTCTTCTAAATTTTAATGAGAAAAATATTTTTGAAAATATTCCTGAATTTTTAACGGACATTCTTGATATTCTTATAATATCCCATAAAAACAAAACAAAAACAAACGAAGTTAAGTGGAATAAAAGAGTAGCTGCAATTGCTCATACTATAATTACATCAGCAAGGCCACGGTCATTCTTATCACCTGTTTCAATCGGACTATCAGTGATGATGCACAAAAAATACGCATCAAAAAGGTTACTAGATCCCTTATCATATTTAGGATTATCTGCAACATACGAAGAAACTTTGCGCTTTGAAGCGTCAATTGTAAATGATTCTGATATCCATACTTTTGATGCCGAATGTTTTATTCAGTACATCTTAGACAACATCGATTATAATACGTGCACTATTGATGGAAAAAATTCATTCCACCAAATTAATGGAATTAAAGTTGTGACTCTGTCATCAAGTGTAACATCCAAAAAAACTATGGCTAGAGTAAAACATATTCCATCATCAAACATGATTGGTAAATTTGGATTTATTGCATTGAAACGCTTTGAAGGAAAAATGTGCAAGGATTGAAAACAATATTTATTAAAAATATTTTTAGCGATGATCGCACAAGACTAAACATATCGATGAAAAATTTTACTTGGTTATATACTAAATATTTCAATATAAAAGCAAAGGGGTACAGTGGATTTCTAGAAAATTTTTACTTGGAGTCTGATTACAAGACATCAAAAATTTTTCCATTACCATTTGTCAATAATCCTCCGAGCCAATACATCATTTTTATTGTTCTAGTAGAAATTGCTAAAGAAAGTAAACCAAATAACAAAGAAAACTTAATCTTTGTAACGTTTGGTCAGCCTCTATATCAAAGGCTCGATATATTTTGTCGCGTATCGATTCAAAGAATGATGAATATTGGTTATCAAAGATTAGGGTAAGACTTGGCGAATTTCATTTGTTGATATCGTTTTTTGGAGTAATAGGATTCGCAATAGACGGAAGCGGCCTGAAAGAAATTTCTGTATAATTTATGCTGAAAATTCTGCTAAAAAAGCTCTTTCAGGACATGCTTATTCCATAACCATCAGGGGGCGTTTCCTCATTTAAACTGCTTTAGCTACCATAATTTTTAAATCGCTTCAATTAACGAAAAAAGTAAAAGACAAGTCAGATGCATTCTTGATTAATTTTGACTCTCTAGATTTTAAAGAATATGTGAACAAAGAAGAATTTACTATAATCAAAGAAAAATTTATGAAACAGATTTAAAAGATACAAAAATCATCCATCAAAGTTTATGATAAGATCGTTGCAATAAATCTACTACTATTATTTCAACGCTTATGTATTAATATCGATAGCAAAGCTGACATGAAAAAAATATTTAAAATTCGAACTCGCTCCGTTCTAGCTATCACTTATTACAGAAAACGGCTTCTGGAAAAATTTTAAATTGCAACTGTTTGATCATTTCACTACCTCTGGAGTTTTACCAATTACCATAAATTTACTGCATGTTATCGACGATGGATATCTGTTACACAAAGTTGTTTGGCAAAAAAATGATACCGTTGTCGTGACCATCGAAAAATACTTATCTTCTGTGCGAAATCATTAGACAATACTTGCATAATATTTGATTATTACCCGGAAAGTGGGGCTGATAATAAAAACTCAACTCCAACAAAAGCAACTGAACGTTTAAGGCGAAAAAATTCTTTATATATTTCTTGTTTCCGTATTGAATCACATACAAAAATAACAATTGCATAAGAAAAGTTCTTATCGAATGATAAAAATAAGATTGAATTAATACAGCAGTTGTCGGAAGCATTTAGATTTGTAGGCTATTTAATTAAACAAGCAGAAGAAGATACAGATGCATTAATTATTAACACAGCAATAGAAATCGCTAAAACGAATAAGACTGACAAGGGAACCACCCCAACCCGACCCCACCGATTTTAATAAGTTTTAGATATGTTGTAATACTCAAAAAAATATTCGATACGTGTTTATTTTATCGGCTAAAATCCACTTTTAAAGGGTAAAATCGACCCCTAAAAACCACCTCAAAAAATCGTTTTTTTAATACATCTCTGCATCTAATAAATATTTTTAAATAAAATCAACGCCAAAATATTTCTTATAGGTAGGCGCTTCTACTGATATAACTTCAACACCAAGAGGTTGCAACCCCTTTTTCTATAGGGGTCAAAGTTCTATTTTTTTTGCTATTTTGCGATTCAAAATCTGTTAAATAAGGTCGAGGGGGTTACAAACTGCATTTATAATGAGAAAATAAGAAATTAAAATTTAAGTATTTCGGGGTTTTTTAAGAAAAAATTTTTTGGGGGTGTGTTACCCCTAAAAACTACCTCTACCAAATCACAAGCAGGCTAACCCACCTAACCCTGGCCACAGTGTGTCTATTAACTATTTGTTGTTATATGTACCATATAACAAGCGAAATATATAAGATAACCAAGCTACCCCTAACCTCTAACCCCTAACCTCAAAAATCAAAAAAACCACCCCTATCAGACCACAAGTAGGTAAACCCACGTAACCCTGGCCATAGCATGTTTATCTATAATTTTTTTAACTAAATATATCCTACATCACAAGCGAGCTATGTCCGCAGAAATCCGACCCCTGACCCCTAACCCGCCCGACCCCAAAAAACCTCCCCTACTAAATCACAAGCAGCTAACCCAACTAATCCCTGCCACAGCACGTTTATCAATTATTTTTTCTGTTATTAAATATATCCTATATCACAAGCGAACTATATTAGCTAACCAAGCTACTTCTAATCCCTAACCGTACAAAATCCAAAAAACTACCCCTATTAAACCACAAGCAAGCTAATCCATCTTAACCTAGCCCCAGCGTGTTTTTTGATGATTTTTTTTTTTTAATAAATATATTCTACATAATAAGCAATTTATAACAGCAAACCATTGTACCCTTAACCCAATGAATCCCTAAAGAACACCCTTACCAACTCACGAGTAGGCTACCGCCCTCAACCCTGACCACAGCGGCGTTTATCGCTCATTTCTTTTTAAAATAATTGTTAAATCGAAACCTGGGATGAAATAAGTTACGTCTAAAAATAAGTATTTAATGTAATATGTTGTCTTATTATTTTTAAATGAACTTTATTAAAAGTTATTCTCATAAAAGACTATATTTTTGACTTATATGTAAATTAAAATGTATTATTTGACATAGTTTTTACAGTAATGATAATCTTCAAACAAGTGCTTGAAACATAATGACTTTTTACACCAACCACATCGTATTATTGCAACATTCTTACATCTTTCTACTTCGCAGTTGACAATACAAGATTCTCCAAAATTAAAATCAACAGGATTATCAGTCTTATCTGGTTTTTAAGTAATTTAGCCGCTTTTATACCAGAAATATTTAAAAATATCCGTATATCTCAGTGAAGAAAACTGGTTACGTACCAGCGATTGTAATGTTATAATGTTATTTCTTACATGTAAATTTAAGTCATAATCCATTAGCATTACTTGATCTTAATATTGCCTCACGAAATTAAAGACTCTTCTTTCAATTTACAATAATAGCAAATAATAAATTATGGTGCCAATTTGGAAAATATGTTGAAATTTAAAAAATTGAGCCTGCTTCAGGATTGTTAGGGGTACCCACACAGCATGAATTAATTCTGAATTAATTCTGAATTAATTCATGATATAATAAAATTATTTTAGAATTGATTCTGTATTAATGCTATGTCCACTTTGTAATTCCTTCGGAATTAATTCATAAAATAATTATAATATAATTCCAAAATTATTGAGGAATCATTTCATGAAATAATTCTGTAATAACATTCGAATTTTATATATAACACATCGTTCAATAAGTCCCGAGACTTACCCACAGATGGTGCTAGTAGTACCAAACTGGCCACGTTTTCATAGAGTGCGAACCTTTACATAAAACGTGTAGAAATTTCACGTCGATCGGATCTCCGACAGCAGAGTTATCGAGGTTAGAGTAAAGTCACTTTGTAATTTGTTTGAAAAATGGAAAAAAGCGAGTTTCGCGTGTTGATAAAACATTGTTTTTTAATGGGTAAAAAAGCACCGTAGAAGCCTAGCAATGACTTAAAAAACATTACCCGGACTCCTCTCCATCCAAACCAACGATCTGTCGTTGGTATGATGAGTTTAAACGTGGTCGTACGGACACAAACGATGCGGAACGTTCGGGTAGGCCATTGGAAGCCGTTACGCAGGAAAATGTAAGTGAAGTGTTAAAAATTGTAATGAAAAATCGCAAAGTGAAGGTCCGTGAGATTGCAGAAATGACACAGATATCATCTGGAAGCGTATTTACTATCCTTCATGAAAAATTGAGCATGAAAAAGGTTTTTTCCAAGTGGGTGCCGCGATTGCTTTCAGTGGAACAAAAACAGCAACGAGTCGACGATTCAGAGAGCTGTTTATCGCTATTTACTTGCTATAAAAAGGATTTCCTGCGTTGATAAGTAACCATGAATGAAACATGGATACATCATTTCACTCCGGAGTCGAATCGGCAATCATCTGAGTGGCGCATGGCTGGCGAAAGCCGCCCAAAGCGTCGAAAAACGCAGCAGTCTGATGACAAAGTCATGGCGTCTGTTTTTTGGGATACACATGGTGTGATTTTTATTGACTACCGGGAAAAAGGTAAATCGATCAACAGTGATTATTATATTGACTTGTTGGTACGTTTGAAGAAGGAGAGCGCAGCAAAACGACCGCACATAAAGAAGAAAAAAATCCTGTTTCACCAAGACAATGCATCATGCCACAAGTCCATGAAAACAATGGCAAAATTGAACGAATTGGGCTTTGATTTGCTTCCCCACCCCCCGTATTTGCCAGATTTAGCCCCCAGCGACTACTGGCTCTATGCCGATTTCAAAAAAATGCTCCAGGGAAAAAAATTTGGCTCGAATGAGGAGGTCATTGCCGAAACTGAAGCCTATTTTAAAGCAAAGGATAAATCCTTCTATAAACATGGTATAGAAATGTTGGAAAGGCGTTGGAAAGATTGTATCACTCTAAAAGAAGATTATATTAATAAATAAAAATGATTTTTGAAAAAATAATGTTGTTTTCGTTGTTAGTCTCGGGACTTATTGAACGATGTGTTATATTGTGACAGGTGGCTTATAGAGGCTAAACCACCTGCCATAGGCGAGAGAAATAGAGTACGCGGCGCGATGATATGCGGCGCCAGCGATCAAGCGACCGAGGGCTTAACTCGGGAAAAGGCGCGAGAATCCGTGGCGTACCGAAACGCGGCGCTATCGATCAAGAATCGATAGCGCTACGCGGGAAACCCGATAGGCGAGAGGGGAAGGAGGAGCCCTCCCCTCAAGCTTTTTTCTCGTTCGAGCCGTTTTACTAGCCGCACGTGTCGTGATTTCTGTCAGGAGTTTTCTTCAGAAGAAAAAGACGGTTCTCCGGGTTTTTCGGTAGCAGCTTGAAAGAGACGATTCCGCGAGTAGAGCGCAATCAAGTAAGTGGCCACTTAATCGCAATAGTTAGTCCGCGAATAATTAGATTTAGTTTCTTGACGCGAGTGCGACCGCGTCAGGCATCTATATATCTATAGGAGAGTTACGCGCGAGACCGCGTAACTCATAATCGCATAGGCCAAGCGAGTGCGAGTGAGAGGATTAATCTCTCTCTTGCACTGTCATAGAATAGGCGTACGAGTAAGAGAAAGCCACTCTTACTCGTACAACCTGCGAGCAGGCAGTTGAGCGAGAGGAACGAGCTCTTCAGAATTAGTATTGCGCGTGAGACGACACTAATTGCTCTTCGCATTAAAGGACCTCTCCGCAATAATTTATCACTTTTGTATTATTTTTGTTATTTTCACTTATTAAATAAGCAGTTAGCACTGCGTCGGTGCGTTCTTATTTTTATTTCCCTACAGCGTCCCTATCCCGAATACCGCCGCCTCCGCGAGTGTGCCAATCTAGCATTGGCACACAAACTGAGTAGCCAAGCCCGGTGGGAGAAACACCGGTAGCGGGGCCTTAGGCAAGGCCCCTCACACACAAAAAAAGAAAAACAGGACCAGAGGAAGGTTCTGCGTTTCTAACGGGCGGAGATAAGTTTCCCCCGTTACAATATATATATATATATATATATATATATATATATATATATATATATATATTCGAAATAATTTATTATTTGCTATTATTGTAAATTGAAAGAAGAGTCTTCAATTCGTCGCCATTTAAAAAACGGAATGAGTGTTATATATTAAAATTTCAATGTATTAATTTTATATTTATTGTAATTTAGTGTAATAATATAATGTATTTTTCTGTTATTTTTCGTTAAAAGAATAATTTATAACAAAGTTTGATTAGGTTACTACTATCATCATTGCTCTTTAAAGAAAGTTATAATGTTTACAAAGCATACGTTATCTGCATTTTTATCTAATCCATGTTTCGAGGAAGATAATTTTTTGTGTAAACATCATTGGGGAAAACATTCGACTTGCATTTGATAAATAATAATAGTTCAACTAAAGTGAATTATTTATTGTGCTAGATGTATAAACACATTTACTTGTATTTTTATATGAAACTTTCTTAGCACAAGAATATTATAAATAAAAATAAGAAGAAAATTTTTTGTTACTAGGTAAATATTTATGTCACTTTTCACGTATAATTTTAATCACATGTTCTGATTTGTAAAACAAAATATGTATTAGACTAGGTTTTTTTTTTAATACTTTACAACTGCGAAAAAAATATTTATTTAGTGCTTTTATTTTAGATTTAATTATGAAGGTTAATGCCTTGAACGTATCGAATTTATTATTCGAATATTTTCGAAACTTACAAATACCAAGCAGTGAGATTAATTTCAAAGAAATTGAATTATCAGAGAAGTTAAAACAAATATTTATAGATGCAGCACACGAGTTCAATGATGTAGACATGATTGTTGAGAAAACGTTGGATTTCTATGAAGAATATAATGATAGTGATGCTCAAATAGTCGAAGATGAAATACAACATCACTTGCCTGATTCAGAATTTGCACCAACAAATCATTGTACAAATGATGTTGAAAAAGTATCATTTGAACATAAAAATAATGCCGTAGAATATAGAAGAAGCGGAAAAAAGGGAAAAAATTAAAAATTAGAAACTGTAAGTAATAGATTTAAAAAAGTTTCATCAATAAGTCAACTTAAACGTTGGGCCAAAACAATAAATAAAGGTAGTACTTATTGAGAAAAAATTGCCTGAATCTGCCAGTATACAATAGACTATTTCAAAGCGGCTATTGAAGCTGGTTCGATAGTGCATGACAAGAATATACGCCAACGGGCGTTACAAGTTCAAAAAAAACTCGGCTCAGAAGATGTAAGATTCAAGTCTTCTGCGAATTGGGTATTAAAGTTTAAAAAAGCTCATAGAATTGTGTCCAAAAAAATAAATGAATTTATTACTAAAAAAACAGTAGAAGGTGCTTCAGAGCTTCAAGCTAGTGCTGAAGCTTTTGTTACTGACGCGAAATCGTGTATACCAAGAATCGGAATAGCAAATATTTATAATTCAGATCTGAGTGGTTTCCAATTAGAAATGCATTCAGGAAGGACATTAACGATAGAAGGAGAAATACAAGTGCAATGTTTGGTACAGTCAGTTTCATCGACAACGCACAGTTACACAATTCAACCAACTATATCAGCTACAGGGAAATTTCTGTCACCACTTTTTTTAGTATTAAAAGAAAAAACTGGTGAATTCGGTCCCATAGTACAATTAACTTTGATAAAACAAAATAAGGTGCATGTGGAAGCATCAATTTCTGGAAAATTAACTACATGTGAGATTATTTTTATGTAAACTCGTAATAATGCAATAATATAAAAAAGTATTCTATAGCAACATTTTATTTATTTCAAAGCACTTCAAAATTCGGCTAAAAGAAGTATTTTATCCAAATGTTGGTCCTCAATCTATTCTTTTACTTGATTCTTGGAGTGGACATTGTGATACAGTTATAGAGGAATCGATGCCAACGAATAAAATTGTTAGCATTAAAATTCCCACTGGAACGACAGGGAAGATCCAACCTCTTGAGGTATATGGTTTTAGGGTTTAGAAAAATTTTGTGAGGCAATTTTCAGATCAAGTAATGCTGATGGATTATGACTTAAATTTACATGTAAGAAATAACATTATAACATTAAAATCGCTGGTATATAACCAGTTTTCTTCACCGAGATATACGAATATTTTTAAATATTTCTGGTATAAAAGCGGCTATATTACTCAAAAACCAGATAAGACTGATAATCCTGTTGATTTTTGTTTTGGAGAATCTTGTAATGTCAATTGCGAAGTAGAAAGATGTAAGAATGTTGCAATAATACGATGTGGTTGGTGTAAAAAGTCATTATATTTCAAGCACTTCTTTGAAGATTATCATTACTGTGAAAACTATATCAAATAATAAATTTTAATTTACATATAAGTCAAAAATATAGTCTTTTATAAGAATAACTTTTAATAAAGTTCATTTAAAAATAATAAGACAACATATTACATTAAATACTTATTTTTAGACGTGACTTTTTTGATCCCAGGTTTCGATTTGACAATTATTTCAAGAAGAAATGTGGTCAAGGGTGTTCTTTAGGGATTCATTGGGTTAAGGGTACAATGGTTTGCTGTCATAAATTGCTTATTATGTAGGATATATTAAAAAAAAAAAAAAAAATCATCAAAAAACACGCTGGGGCCAGGTTAAGATGGATTAGCTTTCTTGTGGTTTGACAGAGGTAGTTTTTTAGATTTTGAACGTTTAGGGGTTAGGAGTAGCTTGGTTAGCTAATATAGTTCGCTTGTGATATGGGATATATTTAATAACAGAAAAAATAATTAATAAACATGCTGTGGCAGGGATTAGTTGAGTTAGCCTACTTGTGGTTTCGTAGGGGAGGTTTTTTGGGGTTGAGCGGGTTAGGAGTCAAGGGTCGGATTTCTGCGGACATAGCTCGTTTGTGATGTAGGATATATTTAGTTAAATAATAGATAATTATGCTGTGGCCAGGGTTACGTGGGTTTACCTGCTTGTGGTTTGATAGAGGTTGTTTTTTGGGTTTTTGAGGTTAGGGGTTAGAGGTTAGGGGTAGCTTGGTTATCTTATATATTTTGCTTGTCATATGGTACATATAGCAGAACAAATAGTTAATAGACACACTGTGGCCAGGGTTAGGTGGGTCAGCCTGCTTATGATTTAGTAGAGGTGGTTTTTACGGGTAACACACCCCCAAAAAATTTTTCTTAAAAAACCCCGTTATACGTAAATTTTAATTTCTTATTTTTTCATTATAAATGCAGTTTTTAACCCACTCGACCTTATTTAACAGATTTTGAATCGCAAAATAGCAAAAAAAATAGAACTTTGACCCCTTTAGAAAAAGGGGTTGGAACCCCTTGGTGTTAAAGTTATATCAGTAGAAGCGCCTACTTACAAGAAATATTTTGGCGTTGATTTTATTTAAAAATATTTATTAGATGCAGAGATGTATTGAAAAACGATTTTTTGAGGTAGTTCTCAGGTGGATTTCACCCTTTAAAAGTGGATATCAGCCGATAAAAAAAAACAAGTGTCAAATATTTTCCTGAGTATTACAACATATCTAAAAATTATTAAATTCGGTGGGGTCGGGTTGGGATGGTTCCCTTGTGAGAATGCAGCAACAGGGGTCACTAAATATAAGAAAACTATCGTTATTGTTGGCCAAGATATTGATCTATTAGTTTTATTGAATCAATTAAGTTCGACAAATGCACCAATTGATTTTCTGAAATCAAGTGCAGGCAATGTAAGCGACTACATGTATTCTACAAATAGTTTTAAGTTCGAAGATTATCGCTCTGCTGTTGCTTCTTCACATTGTGTCACCGGTTGTGATTCAATATCTGGTTTTGCAGGCACAGGAAAGAACAAAATAGTCGAATTGCTTATTAAAACTTTAAACTTGACAGAATTAATAAGCCACATTTAGATCCAAAAATCATTGCTCGGAATTGTTGTGCGTTAATTGCATCTATTTACAAATGCATAAATGTTTTATTATCTCTAAATTATTTGAGATTTCAGCGATATAAGGTATTCACTGCAAAGTCGATATTTCGATTCGAAATATTACCACCAGCTGTTGGAGCAGCTATACAACACTCTTATAGAGTATACTATCAACTTAAAACGTGATTTCGAAACAAAATAAGTGCAATCAACTAAGGCTGGAAAGAAGTATTTGTCATTAGTTCTAAAATACTTAAGCCTCGCTTCACAGACATCTCAATCATACCTGAAGAGTTACTACAAAAAATCTCTTGCAGCTGCAAAACCGATTGTTTAAGTAATAGTTGCGGATGTCGTGAACATAGTCTGAACTGCACAGTATTGTGCATAAAATGTCAATATTTGGATAATTGTTCGAATCTTGAGAAAATTTCAGAAGATTTTAGTTATTTAGTGAGCAGCCAAATATTAGGTTGCTGCAGATGAAATTGCCGATTTAGCAATGACATAAAGTTGGCTGCAATTTTAGTGTATTATGTTGGCACAAGGCGGCGCAAATGATATGACATATTGAAGTACAAATACTGCTACCTCGGTTTATGGAATCATTTCTGTTTTGCACTTAATAGTGATCGTAAAAACAAAAAGAGAAAGTAAACATGAAAGTGAATCAAAAACGGCTACTTTTACTACACAAATTTAAATTAAAGCACAACGCAACGACAGCAACAAGTAATATCAACAGCGCATTTGGGCCTGATACAGTTAGCGAACGAACCACTCAGCGGTGGTTCGAAAAACTTTGATCCGAAGATATTAATCTTGGAAATGAGTCACGTGGACACCCAGGACCATCGATCGATAACGACGAGCTGCGTGCGTTAGTGGAGTCTGAGCCCCGCCAAACCATAAGAGATCTTGCCGAGAAATTAGGCGTCCACAATTCGACAGTTTGCCGTTACTTGCAACAACTTGGAAAAGTGAAAAAGCTTGACAAATGGGTCCTACATGATCTTACCGAGCAAAACATGACGTGTCGAATGGAGATTTCAAGTTCTCTTCTCTCCCGCAACAAAAAGAAACCGTTCTTGCATCGAATGGTGACCTGCGATGAAAAGTGGATTTTATACGATAATCGTCGCCGATCGGTCCAATGGCTAGATGCCGATGAAGCGCCAAGACACATGCCGAAACCGAGCCTTCATCCAAAGAAAATAATGGTAACTGTTTGGTGGTCTGTAGCTGGAGTTATCCACTATTCGTTTCTGCAACCTGGCGAAATCGTTAATGCTGAGAAATACTGTGCTCAACTGGATGAAATGCATCAGAAATTGATAGTCCAACGACCTAGGCTTGTCAACAGGGATGGAGTGATACTGCTTCATGATAACGCACGACCTCATGTATCGAGAACAACGGTCCAAAAATTAAACGAGTTATGCTATGAGACTCTTCCTTACCCTCCATATTTACCAGACCTCTCACCAACAGATTACCATTCCTTTAAACATTTGGATCACTTTTTGACAGGAAAAAGATTTAATAATGAAGCTGCTGTCAAAAATGCTTTCGAGGAGTTTCTTCGAACCAGAAACTCGGACTTCTACAAAACTGGAATAAATGTACTGTATCTCGTTGGGAAAAGTGTGTTGCATCTATTGGTACCTATTTTGATTAAATAAATTGTCTTTATAAAAAGTTACACATTATTGCACATTACTGTTATTGCACATATGGTGTGCAGGCCGTCTTATAGCCTCAGAAATCAATTGCACACACGGTGTGCAATCGGTCACGAATGGGTTAAGTTTTGGATAAAATAATAAAATACAGTTTTTTGTGTATTTTTTCTCGTAGAATTAAATAGTGTCACTAGTTTTTTTCATTTTTAAAAAATTTAAGCAGATTATCAACAGTTACTGAAAATCCCATTGTTGCAGAAGTCATTTTTCACTTGTTTTTTGCATTTTTGAGCTTATTTTTAAATTTTTAGTAGAAATTATCTTCATTTTATTAAAAAGTATAAGTTAAAATAAAAAAAATAGGTCCAGAATGAATCCTCTACGATGATTTTCTTGAGCACAATTTTTATTAGAAAAAAAGGCAATTTCTCGAAAAAAATGATTTTCTCGGAAACTTTTTAATTGTTGTCCCTAAAGAAAAATTGAGATTATTTTAGGCATAAGAAGGTATACCTACGTTAAGTTTTATCAAAGTTCCATCATTTTTGAAAAAATTTTAAAAATTAAAAAATGAAAAAAAAAACATTTTTCGCCTTTATCTTGAATATTTGAGGTTATGTAAGAAAGTGGCCTTCATATAAGTTATAGATTTTTGCATGGTCTAAAAGCTTTTTATTGAACACTTCATTTTGATGCCAACTTTCGTCGAAAATATAGTAATAGTACAATGATTAAAGTTTATAGGTTTAGGGATTTAGGGTTCATGAGTTTAGGGTTTATGCGTTTAGGGTTTATGGGTTTAGGGTTTATGAGTTTCGGGTTTATGGGTTTGGGGTTAATTGATTTAGAGTTCATTGGTTTAGGATTTATGAATTTAGGGTTCATGGATCTAGGGTTTATGGGTTTCAGGGTATATGATTAGGGTTTATGGGTTTAAAGGTTTATGGGTTTGAGGTTTATGGGTTTGGGATTATAGGTTCAGAGTTTATGGGTTTGAGGTTTATGGGTTTGGGATTATAGGTTCAGAGTTTATGGGTTTAGGTTTTAATGAGTTTTGAGTTTAGCGGTTTAGGCAACTTCCCTACTGATGCTTTTATTTTTTTTTTTTTCGTTCATTATAAGACCCTTTACTATTTCCAATTGTTAAGCTCTGGATAACAATTTTTTTGTGAAAAGTATTGTACAATAAGCCTGTACTATTTGGAAAAACTAAGAGGAAAAAAAAAGTTTTGCACCATGTTTTTGTAAACTTCAGATTTTTGAGCCGCGATTCCTGGCAATAATTTGTTCATTCAAATGCAGCAAAATTAGTAAAAATTGTTAAAAAAAAAAGAGAAAAAAACATTAAAAATTCGTTATTTTTTTTTTAAATGCAAAAATTATATCGATTTTAATTTTCATTTACATAATAAGTGCTAGATTTTGAAAAATCATCCTCGAAAGCCTTTCAACTGGAATTTAAAAAAAAAATGGATTTGTTTTTTTAACAGCACAGTGTGCTTGAAGTTTCATGCACAAATTTGACCTTTTACACATTATTGGGTTAAGTGCTTAGGCTCAAAAAGACGAGAGTAGTCAGTATCAATTTTTTGCGTTTATCAACGTAATTTTTATCATTATTATTGTTGTTACAGGGGTAAAGAATTTTTGAAAATTAGTTTTAAGAAAAGGAAAGTTGTCGCGAAGAAAGCGAGTAGAGTGTGAAGATTTAAAGAAAATAGCGGCGAGGGTGTGCGTGTCGTCGGGTTACGCTTACAGCTAGTGGTTGATAGCTATCCGCCGGCCAAAAACAGTAGACCCAGCAACAATAAAGCATAAAGAAAGAAAATAAGAAACCAGTTAGAAGAGAGAGTCAATAAAAGGGATATCGCGTGTGTCCGTATAGCTATAGATTATAAATAGACTTGGGCATATTGGTAATCAGGTATATGAGTGAGAAAGAAAAAAAATAGATAGAGTTTAGCGAGAGAGTTCGTGTAGTGACGACGTTGGTATCCTCCTACACCGTCTCCTTGGAATAAGCGAGTGCGAGAGAACAAGGGATTGTGATAGGCGAAAAATTCACTCAACTTCCTCGGAGAGAGGTCGTATTTTACACCAATCAAACAAACTCTCCTTATTTGGTACCGAATAAATAAGATAAAGATGGAGTATCATTTGTGCGTGTAAAGTTATATAATTGCAGATTGCGTTGCATTGTTGTTCCAAATCGCATTAACAGAATCACTGTGTATAAACACCTGTACAATTGACAATGAGACGCTTCGGGGGCAAGAAAAATTTGAAAGCTATATGTTTCCTTTGATACTTAGTTTGGTTGTCACTGTTCATAAACTATAAGATACCACTCTAGATTGGGCTGTCTTGGACCTTGGCTCACATACTACTATGATCAAAAAATCAGACCATTTTTTTTTTTAAATTCTTTTTTTATTCTTTTAAATCTTTTTAGTTGCCTTCAAAGTAGTCCCCGCCCGACACAATACACTTATTCCAACGTTTTTTCCAATCCTCGAAAGAGCCAGAAAAGTCGTTTACCGGAATTGCCTTCAATTGACGCAACGATTCACGTTTAATTTCCTGAATCGAGTCAAAACGGTGTCTCCAGAGTGGTCTTTTGAGTTTATTGAACAGCCAGAAGTCACACGGCGCTAAATCTGGCAAATACGCTGGTTGTGGAATAATGTGAGTTGAATTTTTGGCTAAAAAGTCGCGAATAATCAATGCGGTGTGAGACGGTCCATTATCGTGGTGCAAAAAACATAAGTTGTCTTGCCACGATTCCGGCCTCTTTTTGCGAATAGCTTCATGCAAACGATGCATAACACTCAAATAAAATTTCTTGTTAACCGTTAGGCCCGGGGGACGAAATTCAGAATGTACAACACCACAATAATCGAAGAAAACTGTCAACATGACCTTGATTTTTGAACGGCTTTGACGTAATCTTTTTAGTCTTGCTTCGTCTTTGGCACGATGTTCGCTCGATTAATCGATTGTTTCTAAATCGTAAGCATAGATCCATCTCATCTCCCGTAATAATACGTTCTATGACGTTCTGGTAGTCAGAAAGCATCTCTTCGCACACATTAACACGACGCTTTTTTTTAAAGAATTGAGTATTTTTGAAACCAATCGAGATTTGACGCTTTTGAGACCCAAGTGATCTTTCAAAATTGCTTGAATCGATCTAAATAAAATGCCAACAGTATCAACAAGGTCTCTAAGTGTTAACCAATGATTTTTCAGCACAAGATTTTTGATTTCTTTGATGTGTTTCTCATCAGTTGATGTCGATGGTCATCCTGGACGCGTTTTGTCTTCGACGCTGTCTGTGCCTTCTTTGAACTGTTTGTTCCACTTGTAAACATTTTTTTCCGACAAAGTCTTCTCCCCGAAAGCCTTCTGCAATATTCTAAACGTTTCTGCGCAAGAAATTTTATTCCGAAGACAAAATTTAATGCAACTTCTTTGCTCACTAAAATTTAAAATTATAAAAATCGCTGAAATCACTTCTTAATTTTCACAGAAACGAGCGTCACTTGCAAACTAATGAATATATGAGGTGTGATAAAAAAAATAAGGTGAATTTACATTTTTTATAGAAAATATTCATTAATTCATCTAAAATTATTTTATTCCCTTCAAAATAATCCCCCTCTGATACAATGCACTTGTGCCAGCGCTTTTTCCAGTCGTCAAACTATTTCTGAAATGCACTTCTGGGTATTACCTTGAGCTCCTTCAACAATGCAGCCTTAATCACCTCAATCGTCGCAAATATTCGTCCTTTCATGGGCCTTTTCAATTTTGGGAAGAGGAAAAAGTCGCAGGGGGCCAAGTTTGGTGAATACGGTGCCTGAGGAATGATGGTAGTATTATTTTTGGCCAAAAACTACTCACTAGTAACGACGTGTGTCAAACGAATTTCGCTGAGACACGTGCCATACCCAAAATATCGGTTAAAATCAATTGGCACGAGATAAACGATATGTAAAGATCATCAGCTACTTCTCTAATCGTAATTCAACGATTTTTCAACACAATTTCTTTGACTTTCTGATCATTTTCGTCGGTTTCTGATGTGCTGAGGCGTCCGGAGCGAGGATCATCGTTAAAATTTTTTCGGCCCTCTTGGAATAACTTATACAACTTATAAACATTTTTTTGCTCAGAGTTGGACTATCGTACGCCACTGTCAACATTTCAAGAGTTTTTAAGCGCTTAATACCATTTTTTAGACAAAAATTAATACAAACTCTCTGCTCTATTATTTTCAACAGCAAAAAATCGCCTAGCACGCAATCACGAGTCTAACCTTTACGAGGTCTGGCTATTAAATAACGAGACTGGTTACGAAAAAGGGTTTTATTATAAAAATTATTCTACATTCGAATGCTCCCCTTCAATATACTCCCCTTCCCTCGCCACACACCTTTCCATACGTTTTTTCCATTAATCGAAGCAGTGCTGGAAGTCTTCTTTTGTGAAGGCGTTTAGGAGCTCTGCAGTTTTTTGCTTTACCGCTTTCATCGACTCAAATCGGGTCCCTTTCAAAGCAGATTTTATCTTCGGAAACAAAAAAAAGTCGCACGGTGCCAAATCTGGCGAGTACGGCGCGTGTTCAAGCACTAAAGTGCGCTTACCGGCCAAATACTGCCACATAGATAGCGCGTTATGGGCAGGTGCGTTGTCCTGGTGCAAAATCCACGAGTTGTTTTTCCACAACTTCGGCCGTTTCTTACGAACTCGTTCTCGCAGTGTTGCCAAAACTGACAAATAGTAAGTCTGGTTGACAGTCTGACCCTCTGGAACCCATTCAGTCATCACGATACCGTTAATGTCGAAAAAAACGATCAACATTGCCTTGAATTTTGATTTGGACATCCTTGCTTTTTTGATTCTGAGAGATTCAGGCAACTTCCAATGCATCGATTGCCGCTTTGTTTCAACATCGTATTGAAAAATCCACGTTCCTTCGCAAGTAATAATGTTTTTCATCAGTCCGGAATCTTTTTTTAACCTTTCAAGAAAATCTGAGCAGACCTGTTGACGCAAGAGCTTTTGGTCAGGAGTCACGTTTTTTGGCACCAACTTCGCACAGACTTCTGCCGTGTGTAATTTCTCGTGTAAAATGTGTCTAACGGTTTCTTTATCGGCGTTTACAGCCTCGGCAATCATCCGGATGCTCATTCGACGATCTGCACGCACGATTTGGTTGATTTTGGTCACTGTTTCCGAAGTTGAAACAGCGACAGGGCGACCTGGGCGTTGGTCATCTTCAGTGCTCACTCGGCCCTCACTGAAGCGCTTACACCACTCAAAAACACGCGCACAAGATAGAGAATTGTCCCTATAAGCCTCTTGCAACAATTTACAGCACTCAGTCGGAGTTTTTTTCAATTTAACGAGAAATTTGTGATTGATACGTTGCTCCTGTTTTTCGTCACACATGGTTTTCGGCCCGAGAAAAAAACACGTTTGTTACAAACCGCTACTGCACAAATACAATAATAGTGATGAGAACGTGTTTTTGTACGTGCATAGAAAAGATATCTAGATACCCAACGCACTACCCATTTTTTTCCCCACCCCTCTCCGGCGCCCTCTAGGCGCGCAGTCTCGTTATTTAATAGCCAGACCTCGTATGCCTCTCACATAAAAACAACACATGTTATTGTTAATGTATGGGTAAATTCAGAGTATGTTACGACATTTAAAGAGAAACATGGAAATTAGGAGAGAAGAGAAGATAGGAGAAGGCTGATAGGTGACTGGAACTAGACAAGCCTCTTCTTGCAGTGAACAAGCAATAGAGTGATACAAAATGTGATCTTGAGTAAGCTAACCTAATATACTAATAAATCTTTGTAATGTCAACGAAGATTAAATAAATAATATTCCTACCATAATCTGTATTGATTCTTGTCCACAACCTTAATTATATTAACATAGTAGCAAAACGTGGTTACTTAAAAATTAAAGTGTTTAAGTTTTGAGGTTATAATAAAAAACGTAGTCGATACCAAAGTTAAAAGTGAAGAAAATTTATATGAAAATATATCGTATAATAGAAACTATATACAGTCTGTCAAGTAAGAGCGTGGTTGACTTTACCAACAGGTAATGAAAGATTTCGCTATAATTCCCTCGCGAGCCGATAGAGGAAAGCTTTGTCCTTGATGCATTGTTAACAAAGATTCAGTTGTCGTTGATCTTTTGAAAGAGAATCACGTTAAACGCCATGAGTGCTAAGTACGCGTCGCGCTACGAGGCTGTGTTCCTTTGCATCCACCCGAAAGGTCCCAAAATGTCGCAATCAGCGGCTGCTAAATATATGAAGAAGTCGAAGGCATTTGTACAGAAGTGGATACAGCGATATAAAGTGGCTAAAAATGTCGATGATTTACCAGAACGTGGCTCGATAGGAAAAGTGAACAAAAAAGATGAAAAAAGAATAGTTAATCTGTTTTCGCGGAATCCTGCTTTAACACTGCGGCAAGGACAAGCAAAATTAATGGCGAAAGGTTTAGATATATCCTACGAAACTATCCAAACCCATCTTCGTACTCATCATCTGAAATGGCGCAACACAATGAAGAAGCCTCTGTTGACTGAAAAACATGTGACAAAGCGACTCGCTTGGGCGCATGAGAATATTGATAGAGATTTTGAAAATGTCATTTTTACTGATGAATGTTCTATATGGGCACTTTCTGTCCTCACGCGAGCCTGGTCAACTTCCACCAATAGGCTTGTTCAGCGGACCGTAAAACATGGAATAAAGGTGCATCTTTGGGGCTGCTTCTCAAAGCAGGGATTCGGCACTTTGCACCTCTTTACTGACAACCTAAATGCCGAGAAAATGATAAAAATCTACAAAAAGGCTTTACTGCCATCTGCCAAACGATGGTTCATCACAAAAAATGAAGATTGGATTCTGCAGGAGGACAACGATCCTAAACACCGCAGCAAGCTCTGTACTCAGTGGAAGACTCAATCTGGCATCGTTACATTAGATTGGATTGGCCGTCGCAGTCGCCCGATGCAAACCCTATTGAAAATGTGTGGGCATATATTAAACGGAAGCTTCGTGGAAGACGCACATACACTTTGAAGCAGTTGTCTTACGAAATTCGTTGGATCTGGAGATCTTTGCCACTAGAATACGCCGTCAAATTAGTAGAAAGCATACCTCGGAGATGCCAGGCAATTATCGACGCCGGTGGTGACTGGACACATTATTGACCAAATTGCATCATTGTTTGTAATGTGTACAATGTATATATAAATATGAAAGTTTCATCAAATAAATTTTTTTATAAATTAACACGAGCACACTCTTACTTGACAGACTGTAAGAAAAGTATTTTTTAGAGAATCAAAAAAGTTGATCATTATAAGAAAGTTTGTTGAAATGAAGCTAATAATTAGAGAAAGTGAAAAACAATCAGACAAAATGGCTAATAAAGTTAAAATAAATGTACAAGTTTTTGATGGCAATGACTATACGATTTGAAAAAAAAGATTATTAGTATTACTTAAATTAAAGAAATGTAATGATGTGACTCAAAGAAACAGAGGTGAAACTGATGAAGCTACAGCATGGAATAATAAGGATTTGAAAGCCATAAATTACATCTATAGTGCGTTGTCAAATAAACAACTATAATTAGTTAATGATCAAGAGACAGCCTATGATATAATTAAGAAACTAGATAGCATATACTTAAAACAGTCTACAGTACTATAAATAATTACACGAAACAAGTTAGAAAAATTAAGGTTAAATATTTTGAAGACTTTAGTGATCTCTTTAGTGAATTTGTAAAACTAACAATTGAATTGAGAAATGCTGGTGCAACACTAAATGAAAAAGAAATTTTTGAGAACTCTACCAAATTCAATGGCGCATATTGATGATTCAGTAGATGTGCTGAAAGAAGATGAACAAACAGTTGATTATGTACGAAGTAAAATTCAAATTCATGAAGAGAAAGAAACGGAAGGAAATACAAAAAGTCGTTCTGGATCCACAAACGTATTTCACGCCACGTCGAATTCAAGAAATAATAACACAAACTGTAGAGGTCAACAACGTGGAGCGCGAGGAGGCTCACGTGTAAGAGGTTACACTTATCAACGAGGCAATGGAAGAGGAGCATGGATAAGTAATCCCCACTAGTTTCACCAGCAAAGAAGGGGTCGAACAAATTGGTATCAGTACAGCAACCAACAGCAACAGAAAGAAGACAGAAGATTTGGAGTAATTGGTAACCAAGAAAGCAGTCAAAACAATAGTAGTGCGTATATTACACAGGTTGAGTACAAAACAAATCAATATGTATGCGAGGTAAATAATTGTAATAATGAGATAAAATGGATTTTAGACAGTGGCTGTTCTGACCACATAATAAACAATGTAAATTATTATGATAAATATATAGGTCTGAAAATTCCAGTAGATGTAAAAGTAGGTGATGGAAGGGTTTTAAAAGCAACTAAAATAGGTACAGTTGTGCATTATTTTACAGTATACAATGAATTGAAACAGAACATAATGAAAAATGTATATTTCGCTGAAAATATGGATAAAAATCTCATAAGCTTTGGTAAAGTAACAATGAACAATAAAATTGTTTCAATTGATAACCTATCTAAAATTTATTCTCAACCGTATAATGAATTAAATGGTATAGCAGTTTAAATAAATAGTATTTACAAAATGTACAGTGTAATTAAAAACAATAACAAAGAAGTATATAATTTAAATAATGTAACATGTAACTACACACAAAAAGAGAAATATCATAAATTACTAGGACATGTAAACTTTAATTACTTAAATACTTTATGTAAAAATAAACTAGTCGATGGAATGCCAGATGAATTAGAAAGTTAATACTTGAAGTGTAGTACATGTATAAAAAATAAAATGCATAATATGAGCCTTAACAACAATAGACATAAGGGTAGAGAAATGTTAGAATTAGTACACACTGATATAAATGGACCACATCCAGATGGTTACAATGGTGAAAAATACTTTGTTAGTTTTATCGATGATTACAGTAAAATAGCGAAAGTTTACATTATGGAAACAGAAAGTGAATTTTTTGATTATTTATCTGAATTTACAAATGAAATAGAAAATTTAACTAATAAGAAAATTAAAAAATTGAGATTTGGCAATGCTAAAGAAATGTCGGACTGCTAATGGAACTGCCGAAAGATACAATAGATCCATTATGGATACTGCTCGATGTTTGTTAGCTGATGCTAAATTAAATGTAATATATTGGCCTGAAGCTGTTAAATCAGCAGCATATTTAAAAAATCGAGTGATTACAAATACTATAGAAAAAAGAACTTCTTATGAGATAATGATGGGTGAAAAACCAGATATTAGTAATCTAAAATTTGATGGCAGTAAAGACTTTGTAAGAGTTCCAGAGGTTAGAAGGAAAAATAAATGGGATAGGAAGGCAGATATAGGAAAACTTGTTATGAAAGAGTAGGATTCAGAGTTTTAGTAGGTAATACAGGTGACATTGTTAATAGAAAATCAACCACTGGTTATATAATAAGAATGTATGGAAATGTAGTATTTTGGAAATCAAAAAAAACAAAATAGCGTTGCAAAATCTTCTACAGCTGTCGAATATGTGGCGTTGTCAGAAGCCATAAGCGAATTGAAATGGTTTATAGATGTACTCAAAGATTTAAAAATTATTATAAAAAATCCTGTAAAAGTCTATGAGGACAATTCTGGAGCAATTTGTATTGCAAAATACGGTAACTATACAAAAAACTCAAAATACATAGAGACTCATTATCATTTTTTTAATGAAAGCTATTTGAATGGTACTATACACATGTAGATATAATAAAAGTTGATTCAGAGAAAAATATAGCTGATATTTTAACCAAAGCATTGGGTAAAATATAATTTGTAAAACTAAGAGAAATGTTGAATTTGAAATAAATTTAAAAGTTTGTAAAATGTAACTACTCTAAATTTTAGGAGGAGTGTTAATGTATGGGTAAATTCAGAGTATGTTACGACATCTAAAGAGAAACATGAAAATTAGGAGAGAAGAGAAAGAGAGGGGAAGGCTGATAGGTGACGAACTGAACAAGTCTCTTCTTGCAGTGAACAAGCAATAGAGTGATACAAAGTGTGATCCTGAGTCAGCCAACCTAATATACTAATAAATCTTTGTAATCTCAACGAACATTAAATAAATAATATTTCACCACCATAATCTGTATTGATTCTTGTCTACAACCTCAGTTATGTTAACAGTTATATAGTCAAAACTGTGAACATATGATCGTGGCGAGTATACCAACATAACAAACAATTTTTTTTGAAATGAGAGTGTACAGAGCGCGCGAAATTCAAAAAATCACCTTACTTTTTGATCACACCTTGTATTGACATCAAATTTGACACAGATGTCTTTCACATTGCTACTAACTTAAAAAAAAAGTTGCGTCAAATCGATAAACCCGTGAAATTTAAATTGAAAATTGGTCTTACTTTTTGGTCATAGTAGTATATTAGCAAAAGGTCAAGCGTATGAACCTCTTAGCTGAGTAAAACCATTATCAGGATTATTTATGAGTACGTTTGATCTAAGAAACTGTTAGATCGGTAGCACGATCAAAATTCTTCAAATAAGCTTTAACGACTACAAGAGTTCAATTCTACAAACTGTATTAGCTTAATTATAGTAACTGATTAAGCTTAAACATAACACGATAAAACTTTTAAAAACCTAATTTTGTTAACCTTATTTTTAAGGAACTTTAGTTATGTATTTAATTAGTTTACTACTAATACAGGGTTATCCATTTCGTGGTAGGAAAAGTATAACCCTGCCATTTGACATCTGTCAGAGTTAAATGTCATCCATAGCGTGTTTTTTTTAGTTGAAAGTTTGCCATTTAGAAATATGGATCGTTTAACAGTCGAAGAACGCGTTGAAATTATTAAATTTTATTATAAAAATGGTGATTCTGCTGTATCAACATTTAGGGCTTTACGAGCCGATTACGGTCGACATAATCGACCTACACAGCAAACAATTTCTAACACAGTGAGAAAATTTGAAGAGACTGGATCGGTTATTGATATTGCAAGGCCTGCGCATCATCGCAACATTCGTTCTGCTGAAAATATCGCTGTCGTTGCTCAAAGTGTGGAGGAAGACCCGAGTTTGTCGATTCCTCGACGTGCTCAACATTTGGGCTTGTCTTACGGCTCATTGTGGCGGATTTTGCATTTGGATTTGCATCTCCATCCGTACAAAATCCAACTCACTCAAGAACTTAAGCCTCAAGACCATACACAACACTGAATGTATGCGAATTGGGTGATTGAACAACAAGCCATTGATAACGATTTTTCGAACAAAATTTTCTTTAGTGATGAGGCTCATTTTTCGCTCTGTGGTTACGTAAATAAACAGAATTGCCGCATATGGGGCAATTCTTAAACTGAAATTGGTCAAGCTTAAAAGATTTGTGTGTCAAAGAAAAATAAATACAATTAAATAGATTAAACATCAATTTAAAATTTAAGACAATATCCATTAAATCTATTTAGTTCGGTTAAAAAAATTTTGATTTCAATTTTGTACAGCTGACAATTATTTTTTTTTTTTTTTTTTTTAATTACAATAAACTGTGTGCAACTTTCAAAGGATTAATCAGATTGAAAAAAAATCATAATAAAGAAGGAAGAGTATTTGTTTCTTCTTTAAAATGAAGGCAAAAAAAAATGTTTGTCAAGCCGTTTTGAAGTTACAAAAATTTATGTAAAATAAAGTCACGTATTTTCATCGTTAAATATTTTAAAAGGGAACCTCCCTAGGTGTTTAACGCGAAGATCGATCTAAACAGTCAGAAAGTTCCTTGTGGTACTCACAGTAAAGAATGATCAATCTTAAACCCTACCTTTTCGATACTTTTGAGTACTGAGTTCGTAATTGAGATTTTTGCAATTCTTTTAAACTGTTTCCTACATTTAGTGCACGCTTTTATCTTTTTGTTCGTGCTTGTTTAAAATCTTATCCAATATTGCCTATGATCAATCCTTATATTTGTGACATCGCTCTAGACGACTCTGACGCTATTTTGCTGCCATAAGCACATTACAGCATTGGTCGGAAAACTCCTGCTGTAAGTTCATTATGAACTAATGAATGTATTTTAAGAAAAAAATATTCTATTATGTGCTTATTTTTCTGCCAATTCCGACATCATCTGATTGGAAATTGCCTGAACAAAAATCTTGTACTGCCTGAAAAAGTACAGTCTAGTGACTGATAAAGATCGGTCGTACAGGCAGAAATTATTATTACTTCAACAAAATCTTGTTTATCAGAAGTAAAGGAACTCAATAAAAAATCTTTTGTTCGTCCGGACCAACTGTCTGTTAAAAATAAAATGTTTTCTTATAAATGAGGTAATAAATAATCTATAACATTTTTTTTTACATATTCTTGGTAGCGTAACAGACTCAACAAGACTGCGTAGCGGGCAAATTTACGTCAAAAGCGAAGAAATGCACATTTAAGAATATAATAATATATTTCAAGTAATGCAGCTCTATAAATTTATGAAATCTTTTAAGTGGCAGTCCATAAAAAGGGTACGAATACCCGACCCGCTGATAGACGATAGTCTACAAAACGGTTACTAACACCTGCCCCGCTGATAAACGATAGTTTACAAAACGGTTACTAATACCCGTCCCGCTCATAATGTGTTAATAAGCATGAACGAAAAGATAAAAATATCGTGCACTGCACGTGAAAAGCGGTGTAAAAATTGCAAAAATCTCAAACTTAGAAGCATCGGTGCTCAAAAATATCAAAAAAGTAGGGTTTACACTTTTTGTCTATTTGAGTCGATCTTTGCACTGAACACCTGGAAGGTTTCCTTCATGAGAATCGGCGAATTAAAGAAAAAAACTTAAAAAAAAATCTTTGTTTTTTTTACGTAGAACAAGTATTTTTATAAAAAAAAATTTTTTCTTATCCGTTGACTTTTATTTTAAATGAACAATTTTAAATTTTTATAAAAAAAAGCATACCCTCGCTAGAAATCAATAATTTTGAATATTTAAATTTTAACGCATATTTTTATTTTGTAAAAATGTTCATTTAAAAAAAAAATGAATAATAAGTGAAAAAAATTTTTTTTTTAAATTATTTTTTTTATAGGTACTTATTCTACGTGAAAAAACGAACTTTTTTTTTCTTCAAAGTTTTTTTCTACAATAACAGATTCTGTGATGTGACTTTTTTACATAAATTTTTATAACTGTAACGTCGGTACACGACCTCCGTTTTTTTTCCTGTTGTTACCAATTAGCTCTCTCCGCTTTTTCCGCCTGCTAAGAAGACAAACAGCATCAATTATATCGACCCCTTGTGTAGATCCATGACCTTACCCTCTAACAAAATTCTAGTTATCCGAAAACTGCATTACCTACCTCACTCTCGTACGAACACCATTGTGAAATCGAACTTAAAGCTTCATACGGTTAAATAAGACCCCGAGCAACACTAAGGAAATAATTAGTTAAAATAAGCAAGTTCTTCCTAGAAGCAAAAAAAAAGGTATACGCACTTATGACAGCGCAAGTGCTAGGCCGAACACACATGCGTCTCCCAGACGGCTGCAAGCGATAAAACAGTCGTAAACAATCTTTCTTTTTCTCTCTTTTCGGATTTTTCCCAATTTCAAATTTACTTTCTTTCAAATAAGATACGTACGCAGCTGCATTGAATGGTGAATATACGCAAATTTCCTTTATAAGTTATATTTTAAATATACTTTTGAAAAAATAATAATGTTTAAAAAGGGGTTAATAACGAAAATTTGCACTTCCAAAAATGTCTTATACGATTTAAAGGATATTGCCTTAAACTTTAAAATTGTTTGATTCGTTTATTTATGTTTATTTTCCTCTGACATATAAAACTTTTTAGCTTAACGAATTTTAGTTTAACCTTGGTAACTCTCACTGGGCGGCATTGTACATTACTTCAAGGCTTTAGTTTTAAAACTAGATCGATTAATTTTATTTTTAATTTTTTGGTTATTGAAAATTAATGAGGTAGGTAAGGGTATTAGTTTAGGTGTTGAGTTTCAAGATTTAATGGGTTTATTTAATTTTTGTCTTTTCCTTTTTTTTTTGGTTTAATTTATTGTTAAAATTTATCATCTTTAATTTATTTGTGGCTAATATTTATTTTAATTGCAATATGGGTAGGCTTGCAAAAAATGCTTCTCGAATGTGAAAACTATATATAGAGAAATGTATTGGGTGTACAACTTTGCTTCCGCCGTTTTTTTCCGAAATTCGAGGCTTTATTGTTAAAAACTGGTTATACATTTATGATTCGAAGTATTGTCCATCGCTGGCCACTACTTTCTCCCATCTTTCGGGTAGCATACAAATCCCGCGTTGAAAAAACTGGTCATCTTTTGAATCGATCCACGAATCGATCCAATTTTTTACTTCTTCATAAGACCGGAAGTGCTGGTCAGCCAGGCCGTGTGCCATTGATCAAAACAAGTGATAGTCCGAGGGAGCAACGTCTCGAGAATACAGCGGGTGGGGTAGGACTTCCCATTTCAAAGTTTCCAAGTATGTCTTGACCACTTTCGCAACATGGGGTCGAGCATTGTCATGCTGTAAAATCACTTTATCATGTCTCTCGTCGTATTGCGGCCGTTTGTCTTTCAATGCTCGGCTCAAACGCATTAATTGCGTTCGATAACGATCGCCTGTGATTGTTGTAGTCGGTTTTAACAACTCATAATACACTACGCCGAGCTGGTCCCACCAAATACTGATCATGACCTTGGAACCGTGAAAATTCGGTTTGGCCGTCGACGTGGAAGCATGGCCGGGATGTCCCCATAATTTTCTGCGCTTGGGATTATCGTAGTGAACCCAATTTTCGTCCCCAGTCACAATGCTATGCAGGAATCCCTTCCGTCTTTGCCTTGCAAGCAGCTGTTCACAAACACACCAACGCCGTTCAACATCTCTCGGCTTCAACTCGTACGGCACCCAATTTCCTTTTTTCTAAATCATTCCCATGACTCTCAGGCGTTTTGAAATGGCTTGTTGCGTCACTCCCAATGATCCTGCCAATTCTTGTTGCGTTTGACACAAGTCTTGATCAAGTAATGCCTCCAATTCCGCATCTTCGAAAACCTTCTTTCTTCCACCGCCATGCTGGTCTTCGACGTTAAAATCGCCGTTCTTGAAGCGTTGAAACCACTCTCGGCACGTTTTTTCACTAATAGTGGCCTCACCATAGGTATTTGAGAGCATTCGATGAGCTTTAGTCGCAGATTTCTTCATATTAAAGTAGAAAATTAAAACCTTCCGCAAATGACGAGAATTCGGCTCGTAAGCTGACATGTTTAATCGAGAATAACTTTATGATGAAGACACAAATCGACTAATATTTCGATAGCGTTATGTTTACAAATACCTAAGCTTATTGTATGACATCTATGATCTATTTATTTCAACTACCACTTACCGCTACAGCCATCTATTGCAAAACGGCGGAAGCAAAGTTGTACACCCAATAATAACGGGAAAAATAAGAGGTTGAAAGCAAATGGTATTAATTTCAAAATATACCGTATTCAATAAAAAAAGAATTTTTAAAATCGGATAACGCAGTACAAAGTTATGCATGGTGGAATGCATTAAATCATAAAAAGTTAGCGCGTGAATAAATCATTCCCCAATTCCTACTCTTTGCAGTGAAATTTTTTTTTTAATTTGCACGAAACAACTTTAAGGTATCTATGTGATGAAAAAAGAATTATCAAAATCGAACTACTCTGTAAAAAGTTGTGCGTGACCATATACTAAAAAAATATACACTTTGGCTTGAGAACCTCTTCTTTTTTTTGTTGGCAAAAATAATAAAAAAGAATTTTTAAACATAAAAAATAATCTGACAAGATGATTTTTGAATTTTTTGCTATTGCCGTCAGTTTTTTTGTCCAGAACTTGCTGGACTACATTTTAAACTAGAGACAATACAAGATTGCCAATATTAACGTGAAGTTACTTAATTGCTTCGTATATAAAATCATTGTCTGAAAAAAAATCTTTGAATTTTTTGTAGTTTCCCGGGAAAAAGTTGCTTTATTTAATTTGCTTAACTTAATAGCCAAATTTTTTTTTTCGGAATAAAAAAGAGCGACCTCAATTGGTCCATCTATCAAAATTAATAGATTATAGATTTTTGTATAAAAATGTCAAAGTTTAAATAGTTCTCTAATATAACAAAGTTAATGGAGATATTTTGTGATTTTAGCCCTTGACGAGTTAACAGCGACTTTCAATGTAATTTTTCATAATGATATTTTATATTTAGCTTACAAAAATTCTACTTAATAAGTATAAAAATAAAAATATTGTTTTTATTTTATTGTAGGAAAACCATTTTTGATTCACATGCTGAAGATACAGATTATACCCCATTACCAGAGGATAGACCTGGAGGATTCAATTGGGGTTGAATGCCAAACATTTATACTGAACTTCAAGTTAATAAAATATATTTTCATATAAAATGGAATTGTTGAAATTCGAATGAGAGTTCGTTTTGTAATAAAATTAAATATATCTATAAACACACTTTTATATCATTTGTATTTTGTAATATTTTACTTTAATAATTTTTTAATAATTGTAGATTTAAAAATAGTATATTTCTAAAAACAAAATCATGCAATAAAATAATTTATTAAAAAATCTCAACCATTAAAAACGGAATGTAATAATTTGTATAATAAATTGTAATAGAAAAAAAGAAAAATTGTTTTAAAATTTAAATTTTTAATAAATTTTATTTGCAACTATTTTGTATTAGCTTCATTTTATTTTCATTTACACGCTTCTGTTCATCTCGATATCTTAACTTACTCATTCCGAGGCCAATATTTATCAATAGCTATTGATTATTTTTTATGTCAATATAAGAAAGACTAGATAATAAGTCCAGAATGGGTTTGGATATTTATATGAATATGTATATTGCAACGTTCCGTTCCACGATGTATGTATTTTAAATTTGAACTGGTTCCACGCTGACATTAAAAACGGCAGTACCTCTCGGACCGCTTATTATTTCGGTATGAGCATGTTATAAATGTGCAAAAATAAGCACGTGAAAAATTTTATGTAAATTTTATATTAAGACAATAAGCTTTTGAGGCAATAAATAGTAAAAACAGGAGTAGATTATTAATTTAGATTCTTTTACAAAAAGATTGAATACAATAAATATATAAAATTAAGTCAGAAAATTAAAATATTAGTGTGTCAAAAAAATCAATGCAAGAACCGGTACAGTCTGTCAAGTAAGAGCGTGGTCGTGTTAATTTATAAAAAAATTTATTTGATGAAACTTTCATATTTATATATACATTGTACACATTACAAACGATGATGCAATTTGGTCAATAATGTGTCTAGTCACCACCGGCGTCGACAATTGCCTGGCATCTCCGAGGCATGCTCTCTACTAATTTGACGGCGTATTCTGGTGGCAAGGATCTCCAGATCCGACGAATTTCGTAAGACAACTGCTTCAAAGTGTATGTGCGTCTTTCACAAAGCTTCCGTTTAATATATGCCCACACATTTTCAATAGGGTTTGCATCTGGCGACTGCGACGGCCAATCCAATGTAACGATGCCAGATTGAGTCTTCCACTGAGTACAGAGCTTGCTGCGGTGTTTAGGATCGTTGTCCTCCTGCAGAATCCAATCTTCATTTTTTGTGATGAACCATCGTTTGGCAGATGGCAGTAAAGCCTTTTTGTAGATTTTTATCATTTTCTCGGCATTTCGGTTGTCAGTAAAGAGGTGCAAAGTACCGAATCCCTGCTTTGAGAAGCAGCCCCGAAGATGCACCTTTATTCCATCTTTTACGGTCCGCTGAACAAGCCTATTGGTGAAAGTTGACCAGGCTCGCGTGAGAACAGAACGTGCCCATATAGAACATTCATCAGTAAAAATGACATTTTCAAAATCTCTATCAATATTCTCATGCGCCCAAGCGAGTCGCTTTGTCACATGTTTTTCAGTCAACAGAGGCTTCTTCATTGTGTTGCGCCATTTCAGATGATGAGTACGAAGATGGGTTCGGATAGTTTCGTAGGATATATCTAAACCTTTTGCCATTAATTTTGCTTGTCCTTGCCGCAGTGTTAAAGCAGGCTTCCGCGAAAACAGATTAACTATTCTTTTTTCATCTTTTTTGTTCACTTTTCCTATCAAGCCACGTTCTGGTAAATCATCGACATTTTTAGCCACTTTATATCCCTGTATCCACTTCTGTACAAATGCCTTTGACTTTTTCATATATTTAGCAGCCGCTGATTGCGACATTTTGGGACCTTTCGGGTGGATGCAAAGGAACGCAGCCTCGTAGCGCGACGCGTACTTAGCACTTATGGCGTTTAACATGATTCTCTTTTAAAAGATCAACGACAACTAAATCTTTGTTGACAATGCATTAAGGACAAAGCTTCCCTCCATCGGCTCGCATAGAAATTAAAGCAAAATCTTCCATTACCTGTCGCTGAAGTCGACCACGCTCTTACTTGACAGACTGTATTACAGTTACCGACATTACAATAACGATAACTTTTAACTTTAAAACAATTATTATTATTAATAAACAATTTGAATAGGAAGAATAATAATAATAATTAGTTGCCCGCGAGAGGCCGTAACCAACCGTACGCCGACCCGCCAAAGGTAAAGGCCGGCGCACACGCTGTAACCAGCCCGAGAGCATTAGGACTGGTTCACACGTCTTGCTGCGTGAACACAGCAAGACGAGTGTACGGTGCGCATGCGCAGTGCGCGCCTAGCGTATTAGTATTACTCGTCAAGCAATATTAATTGTGACCATCGGGAATAAGCCTCTACGCGATAAATAACCGACTTTTTGTGTATTTTTATCAATATTTAGCAATAAATAAGCTTTTGCGCATAACGGGTGCGCGTTATCTATTCCTTTTCCTATTTAGCTTCCCTGTTCCGAATACCGCCGCCTCTGCGGGCGTGCCAACCTACAGTTGGCACACAAACTGAGCAGCCGAGCCCGGTAGAAGCAGCACCGGCAGTGGGGCCTTAGGGCAAGGCCCCTAAGTGAAAGTAGGATCCGAGAAGGATCCTGCGTTATAAATGGACCGGCACTGCACAAGAGTGCCATTGCACCGACGGCTAACGCCCGTCGGCACTCGAAGCCGCACCGGGGGACGTAGCAGCCTGTCAGACCCAAAACCGGCGCCTGCAGCAGTGCTTACGTGCGAGAGAGAGTCTCGCGCGTGCATTTCCGAATAGACCCTTAACAATTTATAATATCTCTAATATTTGTTGTGCATTTTTGAACTAGAAATCATGTTTAACTCAATTACCTGATATACGAAGAATCTAAAACATTTGAATATTACTGTAAGTTATTTACTACACAAGTTATACAAGGCCCGATCTGGGATATTCCAAAGCTTTATTAGTACATTTCAAAGTCGAGTTTTATTTTTTTTTTTAAATTTGTTAACTTTTTGTATACATTATTTTTTGTATATATTGTAATAAAATAAAAATTCATGTCAAGCATTGGCAGAAGAAATCATTTTAAAAGAAATCATGCGTATTTAAAAAAAAAAGCACAATTTTTTTGTACTATATCTTAGAGACTAAGTATCGGAATTGCATAATTTTTGTCTGCAACCATGCCAATAATAAAAAAAATTTTAAATCTACATTATTTAATACATTTTTTTATAAAAAAAAGTAAAAAAATTTTTTCCAAAACAAATGAAGTTTTTGTAATGAATTGATTTGAGTTTGTGCGCGCCGTTGTATTGGGATAGAGAAAGAAGGGGGCAAAAGACTCCCGATCGTAAGATTAGGGAGAGGGAAAAGTCCGAGGCTACCTGTGAGAAAGGAACAAGGAAGAAGTCCCTTTTGCTATCTGAAATTCGCCGAAGCAGCATCGATAAAGAAAGAGTCTCATCATATTCCCTGATATAATAATAATAAATTATTCATACAAATTTTTTACATTGGTGCATCAACTAAGTGGCAAAAAAGAACCTAATTCTAAGTGTAAAATCGGAAAGGTCAACGATGTTAGTGCCCAGAGATTAAAATAAAATAAATATCAAAGAAAAGAGAAGAGAAGCGACGCTGACAGTGGAGAGAAAAAGACAGATAGCGCGGGCAACTGAAAGAAAGAGAAACAAGAGAAGCTTCTACCGCAAGCGAAGGCATGAGCGAAGTGAATGGTGCACTTATAGAGACTGAACGAGAAGAAGAAGCAAGAATCTTGGATGCAAGAAGTGAGCAACAAATCGAAGCGCAAAACTCTATTACAATGGCGAATTCGGAAGGGCAAAAAAGAGAAACTCTACTAGATGAGGAGCAAGCGCAAAAGAGACGCATCGATGAGCAACGAAGACAGCTAGAGCGTACGTCGGAACAATTGCGTAACACTCTTGATACGTTACAGGTAATACAAACACAAATAAACGACACGCGTACTATGCTAAATAATCAATAGAAAAATCAAGAAACTCCAAATGCATGTTTAAATAATTGTAACAATACAATGAAAAATACAAATAATTTTAGAGAAATAAGAAATGATGACGCGAATAGAAATCAAATTGATAATCAAACTTTTAATTGCAAACAAAACGATTGAATAATCATACATACAAACGCGATAGATATATATAACATGATAAGTACGAGGGTGGTCTGAAAAGTTTCCGACCTAATACAGATACAAGACATTTTTTCTTAATTTTTTTTATTTCTCAACATAGTCTCCTTGCAATTCTACACACTTCTCCCAGCGATGCTCCCATCTCTTTAACCCATCCAAATAGTACTCGGCGTTTTTTTCTGCAAAATGACTGTTTACGAAGGTGATTACCTCCTCATTTGACGAAAATCTCTGTCCTCCGAGTGCAATTTTCAGATGAGGGAACAAAAAGAAGTCGCTTGGGGCTAGGTCTAGTGAGTAAGGCGGATGGTCAAGCAGCTGAAACCGTAATTCGTGGATTTTCGCATGGCAACCGCTGAGGTGTGAGACGGCACGTTGTCTTGGTGAAACAGAATTTTCTTTTTCTGCAAATGTGGACGTTTTTCCGCAAGTTCTGCCTTCAGCTTGTCAAGTAATGATGCGTAGTATGCTTCTGTAATGGTTTTTCCTTTTTGAAGATAATCAATTAAAATAACTCCACGACTATCCCAAAAAACAGTCGCCATCACTTTCCCAGCCAAAAAAACAGTTTTTGCTTTTTTTGGAGCCGATTCCCCCTTTGCAGTCCACTGTTTTGACTGTATTTTTGTTTCAGGCGTATAATGGTGTATCCAAGTTTCATCTACAGTAATTAATCGGCGCCAAAACTCGGATTTATTGCGTCTAAACTGCGCCAATAGAGCGTTGGAAATGTTCATTCGAACACGTTTGGTCTAACGTGAGCAATCGTAGCACCTAACGTGCGGACAGCTTTCTCGTGCTTAAATCTTGATTTAATATGTAGCAAACACGTACTTTGGACATGTTCATAACCTCTGCTATCTCTCTCACTTTAATTCGGCGGTCGTCTAGCACCATTTGGTGAACTTTGGCGATGTTATTATAAGTGGTTGCAGTTTTTGGACGTCCCGAACGTTCATCATCTCCCAAGCTCTCACGGCCACGTTTAAATTCAGCTCCCCAAAATTTCACTGTGGTAAATAATGGCGCAGAGTCCCCATACACAGAGTTTAACTAATTTTTGATTTGTAGGTGTATTGCCTTTCAAAAACAAAAATTTAATGACAAGTCGATACTTAATTTTGTCTATTTTCACAACAACACTCACATCGACTCACTGAAACGACTGTCAACTAACAACTGCGCATGCAAAATGGCTAAAACTTTGGTGAGCAACTTTCAACAGATGAACAACGAAATTCGTTAGCTTTTATTGACAAGTGCTGCTATCTTCACGTTGAGGTCGGAAACTTTTTAGACCACCCTCGTAATGTAGCGATAACTCAAGTAGATTTTAAAATGCTTAATTTTACAGACAAAAATACAATGAATCTGTTAGAATTTTTAGAAATATTAGAAAAATATTTCAAAATAAAAAATATAAAATACGAAAATAGACTCTCTTATATTGAGATTGCATTAGATGGAAGAGCCAAATTATGTTACAGATTGCAGAATAATATAATAACATACGAACAATTTAAAAATAGTTTTATTAACGAATTTTACTCGATACCGACAAATAAAAGTGAAAACTATTAGGTTGCTGCAGATGAAATGGCCGATTTAGCGATGACATAAAGTTGGCTGCAATTTTAGTGTATTATGTTGGCACAAGGCGGCGCAAATGATATGACATATTGAAGTATAAATACTGCTACCTTGGTTTATGGAGTCATTTCTGTTTTGCACTTCATAGTGATCGTAAAAACAAAAAGAGAAAGTGAACATGGAAGTGAATGAAAAACGGCTACTCTTACTATATGAATTTAAATTAGAGCACAACGCAACGAAAGCAACTAGGAATATCAACAGCGCATTTGGGCCCGATACAATTAGCGAACAAACCTCTCGGCGGTAGTTCAAAAAATTTCGATCCGAAGATATGAATCTTGGAAATGAGCCACGTGGACACCCAGGACCATCGATCGATAACGACCAGCTGCGTGCATTAGTGGAGTCTGACCCCCGCCAAATCATAAGGAATCTTACCGAGAAATTATGCGTTTACAATTCGACAGTTTGCCGCCACTTGCAACAACTTGGAAAAGTGAAAAAGCTTGACAAATGGGTTTCGCATGATCTTACCGAGCAAAACATGACGTGTCGAATGGAGATTTCGAGTTCTCTTCTCTCCCGCAACAAAAAGGAACCGTTCTTGCATCGAATGGTGACCTGCGATGAAAAGTGGATTTTATACGATAATCGTCGCCGATAGGCCCAATGGCTAGATGCCGATGAAGCGCCAAGACACATGCCGAAACCAAGCCTTCATCCAAAGAAAATAATGGTAACTGTTTGGTGGTCTGTAGCTGGAGTTACAGTCTGTCAAGTTAGAGCGTGGTCGTGTTAATTTATAAAAAAATTTATTCGATGAAACTTTCATATTTATATATACATTGTACACATTACAAACAATGATGCAATTCGGTCAATAATGTGTCCAGTCACCACCGGCATCGATAATTGCCAGGCATCTCCGAGGCATGCTTTCTACTAATTTGACGGCGTATTCTAGTGGCAAGGATCTCCAGATCCGAAGAATTTCGTAAGACAACTGCTTCAAAGTGTATGTGCGTCTTCCACAAAGCTTCCGTTTAATATATGCCCACACATTTTCAATAGGGTTTGCATTTGGCGACTGCGACGGCCAATCCAATGTAACGATGCCAGATTGAGTCTTTCACTGAGTACAGAGCTTGCTGCGGTGTTTAGGATCGCTGTCCTCCTGCAGAATCCAATCTTCATTTTTTGTGATGAACCATCGTTTGGCAGATGGCAGTAAAGCCTTTTTGTAGATTTTTATCATTTTCTCGGCATTTCGGTTGTCAGTAAAGAGGTGCAAAGTACCAAATCCCTGCTTTGAGAAGCAGCCCCGAAGATGCATCTTTATTCCATGTTTTACGGTCCGCTGAACCAGCTTATTGGTGGAAGTTGACCAGGCTCGCGTGAGGACAGAACGTGCCTATATAGAACATTCATCAGTAAAAATGACATTTTCAAAATCTCTATCAATATTCTCATGCGCCCAAGTGAGTTGCTTTGTCACATGTTTTTCAGTCAACAGAGGCTTCTTCATTGTGTTGCGCCATTTCAGATGATGAGTACGAAGATGGGTTCGGATAGTTTCGTAGGATATATCTAAACCTTTTGCCATTAATTTTGCTTGTCCTTGCCGCAGTGTTAAAGCAGGATTCCGCGAAAACAGATTCACTATTCTTTTTTCATCTTTTTTGTTCACTTTTTCTATCGATCCACGTTCTGGTAAATCATCGACATTTTTAGCCACTTTATATCGCTGTTTCCACTTCTGTACAAATGCCTTCGACTTTCTCATATATTTAGCAGCCGCTGATTGCGACCTTTCGGGTGGATGCGAAGGAACACAGCCTCGTAGCGCGACGCGTACTTAGCACTCATGGCGTTTAACGTGATTCTCTTTCAAAAGATCAACGACAACTGAATCTTTGTTGACAATGCATCAAGGACAAAGCTTCCCTCTATCGGCTTGCGAAGGAATTAGAGCAAAATCTTCCATTATTTGTCAGTGAAGTCGACCACGCTCTTACTTGACAGACTGTATCCACTATTCGTTCCTGCAACCTGGCGAAACCATCAATGCTGAGAAATACTGTGCTCAACTGGATAAAATGCATCAGAAATTGATAGTCCAATGACCTAGGCTTGTCAACAGGGATGGAGTGATACTGCTTCATGATAACGCACGACCTCATGTATCGAGAACAACGGTCCAAAAATTAAACGAGTTGTGCTATGAGACTCTTCCTCACCCTCTACATTCACTAGACCTCTTACTAACAGATTACCATTTCTTTAAACATTTGAATCACTTCTTGACAGGAAAAAGATTTAATAATGAAGCTGCTGTCAAAAATGCCTTCGAGGAGTTTCTTCGAACCAGAAACTCGGACTTCTACAAAACTGGAATAAATGTACTTGTATCTCGTTGGGAAAAGTGTGTTGCATCTATTGGTACCTATTTTGATTAAATAAATTGTCTTTATAAAAAGTTACAGCTGTTTAAAAATTTATTACTAAATCGGCCATTTCATCTGCAGCAACCTCATAAATGGGCAAACCGAAGATATCGAGAACAAGAAGGAGACTTGCAAACTTATTTTTACAAACAATTAAAAGAAGTTATTTATACTTTACCCAAATTAGTAGAATATGAAAAAAATTATATTATTGTGCAACAATTACCATATTCGGTTTAAGAAAATTTAGTTTTCTGCGATTTTCAAAATTCACGTATAATAGGTCAAACATTAGCACAATTAGATGCAATACGCGTAGATAGACAAAACGGATTTAATAGAGGACAATTTATGCAGAATAATATTTAAAATTCTAATAATTTAAATTTAAGGCAAATAAATTTTCAAAATCAATCTAGAGGAAACAGAGGTAGATGTTATTCCAGGAATAATCCGTATTATACCCAAATAGTAAACCAAAACAATAAGTTGATACCAAATGAGTATATGAATCAAACCCAAACAAATAGAGCGAATGATAATAACATAAGAAACTAAAACAATACGTGCGAAGATTCAATTAGACATCGATGTAATTTCATAAATGTAGAAGCAAGACAAAATAATGAAAATAATATGAATAACGAGCATTTAAACTTATAATCGATGCGCTGTATAAGGATCCAGCAGTGCATCGATATATGTACGATTATATTGATGAGTTTGAGAAAGATATTGACAAAACAAAGGACCAACAATTCGATTCAAAATCAAAAAACATTCCATCGTCGCCGCATATTCGTATAAAGATAAAAGAGGTAGAAACATGGACGCTTGTAGATACTGGAAGTCAAGTAACTGCTATATCAGAAAATTTTTATAACAATTAAAGCAAAACTATGAAATGTTAGAACTTCTGCTATCGAGAGTAGTTGTATCTACAGCTATTGGTAAAAAGAAAACGGCCGTTAAAAAACAAATTATGCTTAGTTTTGAAGTCGAAAGAATAAATTTTCCCACATTTGTTCAATAATACCTTATCTCTCAAGCAATATAATTTTAGGAAATGATTTTCATTTAAAAAATAATACAATTATAAATTATCAAAACAATTGAATTACAATAAATCATCATATCTTATCAAAAGAAGACATAATGTTTGAACGAATCGCTTCGGATAAAATTTTGCTAACGAAAAAAGAAAATACGACATTTATTTACATAATTAATATTGAGAATATTAACCAAACTGAACAAGTGAATAAAAGAATATCAAGAAAAAATAATGAGAAGAAAAATGAAAATGATATGAATAAACATGAAAATAATAAAAAGTATTACGATGACGATATTGATGAGATGGAAAAATTAAAGCAAAATGAGAGTAAAGAAGATTATATAAATAATAAAATAGATATGATAAATGAAGAAAAAAATAAAAAAGCGAATATATCCGAAAAACTTCCTTCTATCGTGGAATTCCTAACATTGTGTATTTTTGAACAGAAAAATGAACTCAATAGAATTCTAATAAAAAATAAACAATTATTTGCTGATAAACCTGGATGCGCTACAAGCTATACGCATGAAATACGCCTAATAAAACAAAACCCGATAATTTATAAATCTTACTCCGTTCCTTTAGCTTTAAGGGATAAAGTAAAAGAAAAAATTGATAAAATGATTAATATAGACATAATAGAAGAATCGATAAGCCCACATTGTAATCCTCTGCATATCGTAAACAAAAACAACGGCGATATTAAAATATGCTTAGACGCCCGACATTTAAATAAATTTGTTGTGGAAGATCATGAGGCACCTCCATTAATTAGTGAAATCATGCAGGAATATGAAAATTGTAAATTTTATTTGAAACTTGACTTAAAAAATGGATATTTGCAAATACTTTTATGCAAAAGTTCAAGGCCGTATACGGCGTTCTTATTTCAATCAACAATTTACCAATTTCAAAGAATTTCATTTGGATTGAAAACAGCAGGTAGTGCGTTTATAAGGGCTTCAAAACGAGCATGAAGAAAAGTGTCCCAAAAATTTGAAAAAATCACTTACGATGTATATTGATGACTTGCTGATTGGAACAGAAACAATAGAATCGCATTTGGTAGTTTTAGAAGAATTATTTACAATTTTAAATGAATTTAATTTTACAATAAATATAAAAAAGTATGAAATATTAAAATCAGAAATAAAGTATTTAGGATTTATAATCTCAGAAGAAGGAATAAGACCCGATCTCAATAAACTTCAAGATATGTACGACTTCGAACAGCCGCGAAATAAATCACAACTGCAACAATTTTTAGGCTTATGCAATTACTATAGACGATTTAGAGAAAGATACAGCGAATTAATAACACCATTTCGGAAATTACTGCAGAATAATTGTGAATGGAATTGGATGCCGATAGATTTGCAAAAATTCGAAGCACTTAAAAAGGATTTTGTTCAAACAGTATGTCTTGCAGCACATATTGCCTAACAAACCTTTTAAAGTACAGACTGACGCAAGCGACCTCACAATAGAGGGAGTCGTTTATCAGCTCGATGAAAATGGCGAAAGAAGAATAATTTCATTTGCAAGTCTCTGTTTAACGCAAGCAGAATCTCACTATACTACTACGGAAAAAGAATTGTTAGCCATAGTATACACAGTATATAAACTCCGATACTATTTAATTGGTACAAAATTTGAAATAATAGCTGACCATAAAAGTCTAATATTTTTAAATTTTACTACTTATCAGAATAGTCGTTTAATCAGATGGAGCTTATTACTTCAACAATTTTTTTTTACATTGAATATTCTAGCGGAAATGAAAATACAGTCGCTGATTTTCTAAGCAGAAATCCGGAAGGACGATTTATAGAACAGAAAGATGACTCCATTGTAATTTCCACGTTACATCAATTATATTTCTTAAAAAATTTAAACATTAATAATGTATTAATCAACATTAGTAAAATAAAATATTATAAAAATTTATTAAAAAATATTTTAAAAGAATTGCCAAAAAAGCAAGTGCAATATGATAAAATAAACGAAATTAATAACGCTCTAAAAAAAAACAAGAAGACACTCACAAATTATAAAATACATGAAGATATACTCTTTTATAAAGATAAATGTAGTAACAACTAGCGTATTGTAATTCCAAAAATTTTACAAAACGATTTAATGGAGATAGTTCATACAAAAATCGGATACCCAGGTGTATATAAAATATCGACATATTTGAAACAATATTTTTGTTGGAAAGACATGCCGAGAGATGTCAAAAGACACGTACTTACCTGTGATTTATGTCAAAGGGTTAAGTATTTGTTGACCACGATGGAAGGTGAATTTCAGTGGACAGAAATAAATGGCCCATGCGAATTAATTACAGTTGATTTTTATGGTCAACTTCCACGTGGTCGCGGGGGAGCGCAATATATTTTTGTAGTATTAGATGCCTTTTCGAAGTTAGTCAGATTATATACGATGAAAAATGAAACGACAGACGCGTCACTTATAAGAATTTTAAACGATTATATACCGGAATGCGGTAAGCCAAAGCGAATACAAAGTGACAATGGATCGCAATTTTCTTCAAATAAATGGAAAAACACACTAGAAAGTAAAGGCATAAAAGTCATATATAGCTCGATCCGCCATCCTTAGTCTAATCCGACGGAAAGAGTGATGCGCGAGATCGGACGAATGTTTCGTACATTCCGCGCAGAAAAACACACGGCTTGGGTGAGTTATGTGAAGGAAATTAAAAATCTATTGAATATAACTGTACATTTTAGCACGTCGTTTACACCACAGGAATTGCACCTCGGAAGCTCCAACAATAACGAAATAGAAAAAATAATTAAATATCCAAAAAAAATACTCATCAATCATAAATATATGGTAACATTAGCGAAGGAAAATATAAAAAAAAATTTTTAAAATCGTAAAAAAGCGCAAAAAATATCGAGAATAAAGTTACACGTAGGAGAGTGCGTCATCTGTCTAATGCAATTGATAAGGTGACTCGGAAATCTTTTCACTTGTATGAAGGACCGTATAAGATAATAAAGAGTATAGGTCAAAATGCGTTTGTTTTAGTCGACATAAAAGATAATAATATTATAAAATCTGCGGAACTTATAATCGAACGAATCTGAGAAAATATCATAAATGATAATAAATTTAAGATTATATTTTTTATTTTTTTATTTTTTCATTAAATTGTATTGTTATGTATTGGATTGTAAATTATGTAAGTTATATTTATTATATGTAAGTTTGTATTATTTGTAAAGCGAAGTATATGTAAGTTTTGTATATATTCTATGTTGTTATGTGTTGTAATATTTATCTCATGTAAAAAGAGGAAGACCGGCATTGAATAGTGTGACGAATAACGATAAGTACGTAATAAATAAAGCGAAACCACGTGGTTATATATCAAGACGTCCGGACGAACGATCAGTTAGGAGTAGCTATGGTAATGCTACATATCACTTAGTAGATATAACACATCGTTCAATAAGTCCCGAGACTAACCCAGAGATGGTGCTAGTAGTACCAAACTGGCCACGTTTCCATAGAGTGCGAACCTTTACATGAAACGTGTAAAAATTTCACGTCGATCGAATCACAGACAGCAGAGTTATCGAGGTTAGAGTAAAGCCACTTTGTAATTTGTTTGAAAAATGGAAAAAAGCGAGTTTCGCGTGTTGATAAAACATTGTTTTTTAATGGGTAAAAACACCGTAGAAGCCCAGTAATGGCTTGAAAAACATTACCCGGACTCCTCTCCATCTAAACCCATGATTTGTCGTTGGTATGCTGAGTTTAAACGTGGTCGTACGGACACAAACGATGCGAAACGTTCGGGTAGGCCATTGGAAGCCGTTACGCAGGAAAATGTGAGTGAAGTGTTAAAAATTGTAATGAAAAATCGCAAAGTGAAGGTCCGTGAGATTGCAGAAATGACACAGATATCATCTGAAAGCGTATTTACAATCCTTCATGAAAAATTGAGCATGAAAAAGGTTTTTTCCAAGTGGGTGCCGCGATTGCTTTCAGTGGAACAAAAACAGCAACGAGTCGACGATTCAGAGAGCTGTTTATCGCTATTTACTCGCAATAAAAAGGATTTCCTGCGTCGATACGTGACCATGGATGAAACATGGATACATCATTTTACTCCGGAGTCGAATCGGCAATCATCTGAGTGGCGCATGGCTGGCGAAAGCCGCCCAAAGCGTCCAAAAACGCAGCAGTCTGCTGGCAAAGTCATGGCGTCTGTTTTTTGGGATACACATGGCGTGATTTTCATTGACTACCTGGAAAAAGGTAAATCGATCAACAGTGATTATTATATTGACTTGTTAGTACGTTTGAAGGAGGAGATCGCAGCAAAACGACCGCACATGAAGAAGAAAAAAATCCTTTTTCACCAAGACAATGCACCATGCCACAAGTCCATGAAAACAATGGCAAAATTGAACGAATTGGGCTTTAATTTGCTTCCCCACCCCTTGTATTCGCCAGATTTAGCCCCCAGCGACTACTGGCTCTTTGGTGATCTCAAAAAAATGCTCCAGGAAAAAAAATTTGGCTCGAATGAGGAGGTCATTGACGAAACTGAAGCCTACTATTTTTTGCATAGTATTTTGAAGCAAAGGATAAATCCTTCTATAAACATGGTATGGAAATGTTGGAAAGGCGTTGGAAAGATTGTATCACTCTAAAAGGAGATTATATTGATGAATAGAAAAGATTTTTTAACCCGTTGTGGTCACTCGGGGTCCAGATGACCCCAGACAAAATTTGAGATGAAATATCTTGAATGTATCTGTTAAAAATCAAACTTGTGGCGCTGTATGTTGTTGGTACAACGTCCCTCTATATATACCCATGCGCGGGAACGGCCGACATTCTTTATTCGTTCTGTAGATTTCATTAAAGTAGGTTGTCTTTTTGTGTGGGGTCTCTCAGACCCCATATGACCAGAGTGATCAAAATTTTTTCAAAATTTTGAAAATAAATTTAATCAAATTGTGTATTAAAGTGATCTTTAAGAACGTAAGTATAAGTGTGCGCGATCATAATTTTTTTCTCGACATTGCACGAATTGTTATCAAGCAAGCCGCGATTGCACCGTAGACGAAATACTTCTTGGCTTTCGTGGACGATGCAAATTCAGGATGTACATAAAGTCCAAACCTGATAAATACGGCTTGAAGCTTTTTTGGTTGAATGATCCGTCGACATCATACTTGATTTATGCGATTCCGTACTTAGGAAAAATCCAGATAATTGATCTACTGCAGGGAGAGAAGTTATCTGAATATTACCTTCGAAAAGTGACTGCACCAATTCATGGAACAAAACGCACTGTTACCTGTGACAACTGGTTCACGTCCATTCCTCTCCTGCAGCGTATGAAGGAAGAACCATACGACATGAAAATGATAGGTACCATTCGCAAAAATAAGCAAGAAATTCCTGCAGAGATGAAAGTTGCGTCAAAAAACCCACCAGACTGGAAATTTTGTCATACTGATTCTATGAGCCTAGTATCATATTCACCAAAAAAAAATAAGATCGTGTTAGTTATTTCTACGGATAAATTATCCACTGATGTTCAAAATCAGAAACCAGTGATTGTTCGTCACTACAATTCTACCAAAGGAGGGACTGATTGTTTCGATTGGCTGTGTCATGTGCAGACAGTAAGTAGAAAAACCAATCGTTGGCCAATGCGAGTATTTATGGGGATGCTAGACCAAGCTAGCGTAAATGCTCGCATTCTATTTACATGTCAGAAAATTAATGCAGGTTGTCAGTCTCGCATAACAGCCAAAAAAACCCTCGACAAGCTTTCGCTATATCTTGTCACGCCACACTTACAAAATCGCTACGCTAATACTGCTCTTCAATCACAAATAAGATTAGGTATCGCTTCGATACTCGAAGTTAAAATAGGTGAATCGTCCAACGAAGAAAATTATGAGTTTGCCAAACGAAAAAGATGTATGCTGTGTAAACGCGGTAAGGACAAGAAAACAAAAATGCAATGTCCATCATGTTTGCGGCCTATGTGCGATGAGCATCGCACGCTCATGTGCACTGATTGCGCTGGTGTAGAATAATTTTTTTTTTAATTTCATCTTTTTTATTCGTATAGTAAATAAATGTTCTATAAAAAAATGTTTTTCAGTGTTATATTTTATGATAATGCTTACCCTATTCACATTTCTAAATTACGTCAAAACGGCCCACTTCACTTTTCAAAATAAATATACTTTTTCCGGCCGATCATTATAAGTTGTATTTTTCTTAAAAGTATATATTATCAAGAGTACAACCCCGAAACGTGTCTACTGTATCTCAAAAATTGAATGTTTTATGACCTTTTTAGTAAAAAAACCCAAAATTTCAAAAAAAATTTTCATTCAACAATTTCATTATTAAAAAAATTATAAAGAGGTAAATAAACTATTTTCTCTCAAAGAGGTAGTTATAAACTATGTCCAAACCAATTTTCAAGTCAATCCAATAAATGGGAGGGAAATGGCGGAGGTTTTTCCGCGTGGGGTCACGCTGACCCCATATGACCACTACGCTATTATTCGGAGGTGTGACCACAACGGGTTAAAAAATGTTGTTTTCGTTGTTAGTCTCGGGACTTATTGAACGATGTGTTATGGTGTGCATCGTTGACCTACCGAAACCACTATAGCCAATACCATCCGCAAATTTGAAACCGAGCATACATTATTTGATGATACTCGACCGATTAGACCACATCCAGCACGTAGTGAAGAGAATATAGTGGCTGTAGCTAAGAGTGTGGCTGAAGACCGTGACGAATCGATTTGGCTTTGTTCTCAACAGCTTGGTTTGTCGTACGCAATAACTTGGCGTATTTTTCGTAAAGATCTTGGTTTTAAAGCATGCAAACTTCAACTCGTTCAAGAATTGAAGCCGGGCGACTTAGGTTTGCGTCTTGTTTTTGGTGAATGGGCTCTGAATCAGCTCAATGAAAATTCGCTGTTTTATCGCGAAATTTTGTTGAGTGATGAGGCGCATTTTTGGCTCAATGGATACGTCAATAAGCAGAATTGCCGTATTTGGGCTGATGGACAACCTGAAGAGTTTCAACAGCTACCACTAAAGCCACAGAAATGCATAGTTTAGTGTGATTTATGGACCGGTGGAATCATCGGTCCATATTTCTTTCAAAATGCGTCCGGTCAGAACGTAACCGTCAATGGCGACCGCTATCGCACCATGATAACGGATTATTTTCTATCTGAAATTGAAGCCTGTAGTATCGGTAAACTTCGGTTTCAACAAGACGGCGCTACTTCGCATACAGCGAAAGAAACAGTAGACTTATTGAGAAATCATTTTGGCGAGAACCTGATTTCACGTTTTGGACAAGTAAATAGGCTGCCTAGTTCGTGTGATATCACACCTTTAGATTATTTTCTTTGGGGTTACACGAAGTCTCTGGTCTTCAGGGATAAGCCAGCTTCAATCGACGCTTTGCGAGCCAACATTACTCGTGTCATTCGCGAGATATCGGTCGCTATGCTGGAACGCGTCGTTCAAAATTGGACCCTCAGGATGGACCATTTACAGCGTAGTCGCGGTCAACATTTAAATGAGATAATCTTTAAAAAGTAAATGTCATAGATTGTTCTTTCGACTCACAATAAAATTTTTACTATAGGATTCAACTTTATGCCTTTTATTTGAGATTAAAAACCAAACCTCATAATGAATCATCCTATATACGCTATTCTGGTGTCCTTTTCTGGACACCTTCTTAACCTGGACAGATTCTTAAATGATGGAGACATCATTTAAATTATGAAAGGGTTTGAGGTTCCGTACGTGTATATGATTAACGTGTTTTCCTTCTCCGATTTCAAATTAAATATGACTGGTGATATTTGTTGCAGGGTTGGAGACCTTCCAAAACTCAATTTTTTTTTTTTTTTTTTTTTTTGATAATTCATTTACATCCTAAAGTATATATTTTCAATGTTTTAAGCTCCATAGAAAATCTAAGAAGTCCCTAGAAAATTAGTGAACAAATAAGCGTCGATAGTACCGAAAGCAGGTAAGCAATCGCGCGCTTTTCACAGCCTATACCTTTCAATTTCTTACTCAAATAAGTTTTGTGCTTCACTTGTTGGAAAATAGCGGGCACTTTGTACGACTATTCGGATTGTGTAACTGTCGTATTTGTTGGCACACAAACAGTCAGATGAAAAACGGCTTGTTGTTAGTATACAGTCAAGTGCCTCGGGTTGTTATTTTAAATCGCGTTTGAAACAATTACTTGATGAAATGAGTCGTAAAGTTGATAAAAATAATTTAAATTATTGTTCAAAGTATCCTTGCCATAAAGAATTTCAAGGAAATCAGTTTTCCAGTGTACCAAACATGGAAGTTGACAAAGACTCCAACGACGAAGCTAGTGTATCTGCAAAAATGTTGAAGTCATCGTCGGATGATATTAATGTTAGCAAATGTTTTTGTTATAGAATCATTGTATTTGTTAATGCAAAAAACGTACTGTCATTTTATGAAGATTTGTCACGGAATGATTTGTTTGGACGTTGCGTTGACGGTTTTACTCAAAATGCGAACGAGTCTTCCAATTCATTTGTATCCCTCCCAAATGCTTCCAAGCACTTGCATTTTGGCGCGAAAATGATTGAAATCGCAGCATTTTCAGCTGCAGGAATATTAAACGATGACTACTCATTCATACTCAAAGTCATGAGTGACCTAGATCAAACAATAGGCTGAGAAAGTATGATTTTCACAGCCCTGTACGATAGTAATCGAGTGATGAGGCAAGAGCGGCGTTCGTTAAATTCGACAAAAGAGACCAGAACTGAACACACAGAAAGAAGAGAATGCAGCCGTAATGAATCATTTTTTTGAAGTAGAAGACTTATTTAATGGTCCTGGCATTGCAGATTAAACTTGGGTAACTATAAATTACTCTTAACTCTACTTTACAAGAACGAAAACTTCAATCGCGTTTTTTCCAAAACACGTTGTTTTCTGCGCTGTCGAATATCACTTAAATAATTAAGATATGAACTTGAAATTTTTTACACAGATATTCTTTAATGCATTAGCTTTTGTACGTATCTGAAATATTGTTTTTAGTAACTTGTGTTTCACTATTTGATACCGAATCTATAAATTTATATATAAATTGCAAATGCGCGATAATATGTAAAAACCATGATTGGGAAGTTAAAACTTGAGATAAGATAGCAGTATTTGCAGACAAAACGGTATCAGAGCTTGGAAGCCAGTATACAGGCAGTTTTGTAATAAACGGATGCACAATTGAGGATACATTTTTTGAAATGCCAAAAATGAGTCATGATATGCTCCTCGGTATGGATGCACTCGTGAAAGCCGATATAAAAGTCACAATACACGGCATTGATAGCTTGCACTGAGCAGAAGAACACGAGCAGTTGTATGTAACAGAAAAGTCAGAAAGGCTGTTAGAACTAACAAACGAACAGAAGAATAAACTTGATAAATTAATCGAGAGCAAAGTGCGAAAATTGGATACACTAAATGCACCGACACCGGTATTAAAGTTCGAGATACTGCTGCAGGACCCTACATCGATAAAGCAAAAATATATACTCTGAAATCCGGCAATGCAGGCGGTGATCAAAAAGGAAATGGATAAACAGCTGGCAGATGGGGTTAGACCGTCAAAAAGTTCGTTGACTCACAAGTAGTAATAGTGAGAAAGAAAGATGCGAAACCACAGATTTGCGTCGATTTTAGGAAATTAAATGAAGTTACTAAGAAAGACGCTTACTCACTGCTGCATATAAACGCGAAGCTTAATAAATTAAGAAGAGCGAGATTTTTGTCGACAATCGATTTAAAAAATGAATACTGGCAAGTTGAGCTAACAGAACAGAGTAAATCGCTCACGGCACCGGGAGCAGAATTTTTCGAATTTAACATGATGCCGTTCGGGTTGCACTCTGCAGGAGAAACATTCCAGAGGTAACTCGACAGTTATCATTGCTCAAAACGTATTTGTATATTTTGACGACATTGTAGTCATATCGATGGATTTCGAGAAGCACTTAAAACTTTTATTTGAAGTTTTTCAGCTATTAAGGAATGCAAATTTAAAACCAAATGCAGAAAAATGCCATTTGGCAGAAGACAACTAAAATATTTAGGAAACTTTATAGATGAAAATAGAGTGTACACAGGTCCGGATAAAATCGCCGCGATAAAAAATTTGGCAGCTCCTATGAATGGAAAACAAATTAGGCAGTATACAGGACTGTCATTGTCGTATCGACGATTCGTAAAAAATACAGCACACATAGCGGCACTAATACAGAAATTAACAAAAAAAAACGTAAGATGGAAGTGGAATGACGCACAGCAAGCTACGTATATTAAATTAAAAAACGGACTTACAGAAGCACCAGTGCTGGAATATCCAGGTCGAAATAAAGTAATTGCGTTACAAACGGATGCAAGTATAGAAGAACTTAAAGCAGCGCTAACACAAGAAGGCGGAGATGGACAAGAAAACGTAATAGCATACACAAGTCGTACGTTATCGCCGACCAAGAGCAAGTATTCAGCAACCGAGTTGGAATGCCTAGCAATAAAATGGAGCATATGGAATATGCGGGATTATTTAAAAGGATACTGCTTCGTAGTACTGACAAACCATCAATCGTTAAAATGGTTAGATTAAATCGACAATCCATCCGGTCGTTTAAAAAGATGGGCTATGAAACTACCATAGTGGACTTCAAAATAAAGTATCGCAGAAGCGCAGATAATTTTTTAGCGGATACATTATTGAGACAGCCGTTAAAGAAGTGTGCGATAAACAACTCGGGAAATAGAGATTGGTACACAACAAAAATGAGAGAAGTACAGCAATATCTATGATAAAATTCAGACTTCTTTGTAAAGAATGATAGGTTATTTAAAACAGTATTGCACACACTCGACTTTAACGATTTAGATCCAGGAGAACAGTGAAAAATTTGCGCGCAAAGAGAAGGACAAGCGCAAATTTAAAGCGTGGCACACGATGACGCAACCACAGGTCATCTTGGTGTCACGAAAATACTAGCACGTATCGGAAAAGAATATTATTGGCGCGTAATGATGAGAATCGCAACAAATTACTTCCATAAATAACGAAAATATAATCTAAAGAGAAGAGATTGGAAGCCACACATAGGAGACAACGTACTTAAGGGGCTATACCAGTGTGAAACTTTCAGCACATCGATATTTTTTTTTATTTTATTCGATAGTTTATACTTTTAAGAATATTCTGTGAAATTTTTAAGGCCGCATTTCTAATACTTTTCGAATGGCAGCCTTCTAAAGAGCAACCGCTTGCAGGCATAAATTGCTCCATCTACCTTTTGAACGTGTTTTTTTCGAAATGACATTTTTCAAATTTGCTGCCATCGTAATTCAAAGAGTAATTATCTGATTGACTTTAAATTTAAACTGAGTACTCTTGAATATATTTACTCTACAATGACGTAGGATTTTTCTGATTAGATGAAATTTGACGATTTGGCATTAAAAAAAGCGACCATATTTTTGACCAAAAAAAAACTTTTTTCTGATAACTACGCCATTTTGTTAAATTTTAATATTTTTCGAAAATTCTTGGACATTGTATAGGAAATACCTTCCTGTTCAACGCCTTTTTTTTTTTTTTTTGGTTTCAGCTACTCATTTGGCCGGAATCGTGGCAGCAGTGGAGGAACTTCTTTTTGGCACCTCCGAAGACAGCGCATAGTTCGCTCATTTTTCAATATTTTTTGATTGAAGAATTATGGAATATAGTTTAAATATAACTTGATATGCTCTTATATTTTTAAAATATTTTATGAATTCCTTCATCTTTTAGAAAATTCCCGAAAATCACCCAAATTTTCAGCGTTTACACTAGTATAGCCCCTTAAATGATCGCATATATTATCAAGTGAAGAAGCGAACGTAAAACAAAATTCGAAAATGAATACGACGAGCCGTATAGAGTTATTAAGTGGAGAAGACCCTCGAGACAACAGGTTTTTCAATAATTTTTTACAAAAAACAGAGTATTTATTACATTAAATGAAATTACATATTCACATTGATGTTCAAATGTACCATATACACACAAATATTTTTATAAGAGAAAAAAAAAAAAAATGGCGGCGCTACAGCTACTCAAACTTCGCTCCTTTAATTTGCGCTGTTAAATGACCAGCCCCTTGTAGTCAACTGAAATCAACCAATCAAGAATTTTTCATCAAAATAAGTTATTTTACTTTAAAGGTGCCTATTTTTTGTAAATAAAAAATAATTAAAATTTGAATACAAAAAGAGAAAAATTTCACTTTTTTTAAATAAACAAATTAGTAAAAATAATATTTTTAGTAATAATTAAAGTAAAATTTCAGATATGTACAAAAGCTAATGCATTAAAGAATATCTGTGTAAAAAATTTCAAGTTCATATCTTAATTATTTAAGTGATATTCGACAGCGCAGAAAACAACGTGTTTTGGAAAAAACGCGATTGAAGTTTTCGTTCTTGTAAAGTAGAGTTAAGAGTAATTTATAGTTACCCAAGTTTAATCTGCAATGCCAGGACCATTAAATAAGTCTTCTACTTCAAAAAAATGATTCATTGCGGCTGCATTCTCTTCTTTCTGTGTGTTCAGTTCTGGTCTCTTTTGTCGAATTTAACGAACGCCGCTCTTGCCTCATCACTCGATTACTATTGTACAGGGCTGTGAAAATCATACTTTCTCAGCCTATTGTTTGATCTAGGTCACTCATGACTTTGAGTATGAATGAGTAGTCATCGTTTAATATTCCTGCAGCTGAAAATGCTGCGATTTCAATCATTTTCGCGCCAAAATGCAAGTGCTTGGAAGCATTTGGGAGGGATACAAATGAATTGGAAGACTCGTTCGCGTTTTGAGTAAAACCGTCAACGCAACGTCCAAACAAATCATTCCGTGACAAATCTTCATAAAATGACAGTACGTTTTTTGCATTAACAAATACAATGATTCTATAACAAAAACATTTGCTAACATTAATATCATCCGACGACGACTTCAACATTTTTGCAGATACACTAGCTTCGTCGTTGGAGTCTTTGTCAACTTCCATGTTTGGTACACTGGAAAATTGATTTCCTTAAAATTCTTTATGGCAAGGATACTTTGAACAATAATTTAAATTATTTTTATCAACTTTACGACTCATTTCATCAAGTAATTGTTTCAAACGCGATTTAAAATAACAACCCGAGGCACTTGACTGTATACTAACAACAAGCCGTTTTTCATCTGACTGTTTGTGTGCCAACAAATACGACAGTTACACAATCCGAATAGTCGTACAAAGTGCCCGCTATTTTCCAACAAGTGAAGCACAAAACTTATTTGAGTAAGAAATTGAAAGGTATAGGCTGTGAAAAGCGCGCGATTGCTTACCTGCTTTCGGTACTATCGACGCTTATTTGTTCACTAATTTTCTAGGGACTTCTTAGATTTTCTATGGAGCTTAAAACATTGAAAATATATACTTTAGGATGTAAATGAATTATCAAAAAAAAAAAAAAAAAAAAAAATTGAGTTTTGGAGGGTCTCTAACCCTGCAACAAATATCACCGGTAATATTTAATTTGAAATCGGAGAAGGGAAACACGTTAGTCATATACACGTACGGAACCTCAAACCCTTTCATAATTTAAATGATGGACAGGAGGACACCAGAATTGCATATATAAACAACCCCTAAAAGCAAAGAAAACACACTTTAAGTAAAACCACGCACTGTGCAGGTACAACAACCCATACGAACGGTATGGGTAAACGGGATATTCTATCTCAAAATAAGAATACGGATGTACGGAGAAGAGATGGATGCACGATTCACCTATTTTCACAAATCACGCATTAATACGACTAACAGAAACATTGAAATTACCTTTACGTTTAAAGACAAGGAGCACAAAGGATTTTTTACGGTTGTGGATCAGGATTGCCTCGTAATGATCGGCATGGACGCGTTGCACATAACAGGATACAGAATACTATTCCAAAGGCGCAGCCCTGCAGTGAAACAGCAAGGAAGATCGAACCAGCGACGGCAAGAGTGAGAAACAAGTTGGTTAACGTAGAGAGCGTTAAACGAAGGTTTAGGTGAAATCGAAAGCGAGAGCACATCTGATAAGGTAATGAATTCTAATGTAAACATTAGGTGAGAGCACTGATCTGGGGCAACGGACCTGAGACACTACACATATAATACTCATATACTATAAACACACGTATGCCACACACAGAAATAATAAATATAAATAAATAATAAACAATAAATAATAATAAATAATAAATAAATTATTTGTCATATTCGACAGCACAGAGAACATGTTTTGGATAAAAACGCGATTAAACTTTTCGTTCCTGTAGAGTTAGAAGTAATTTATAGTTACCCAAGTTTAATCCTCAATGCCAGGACCATAAAACAAGCCTTCCACTTTAAATAAATGATTGATTACGGCTATATTCTTTTTTTTTCTGTGCAGTCCTGGTCTCTTTTATTAAATTCAACGAACGCCGCTCTTGCCTCATTACTCGATTGCTATCGTATGGGGCTACAAAAACCTTACATTCTCGGCTTATTGTTATATCTAGGTCACTCATGACTTCGAGTACGAATGAGTACTTATTATTAAATATTTCTGCAGCTAAAAATGCTGCGATTTTAATAATTTTTGCGCTAAAATGTAAGTGCTTGGGGTCTAAACGCCTTTCTCAGCTAAATGTTTGTGTACAAAAAAGCGACACTTAAGGGGGGAAATCACAGTAAAATTTTCAATTTTTCGAAAAAAATTTTTTTTGCCTAAAAGGTGCTTTAGGGTCTTAAAAATAATATACCAAATGATGGAACACGGCAAAAGTGTCTGAGTGCCTAAATTTTTTATTCTGCGGTAACGCCACTCAGGTATGCTCCTTAAAACTTAAAACTTTAAACGCGTTTTTCTCGAAATCACTTTTTTTGAGCTCGCCGAAGACAGAACTCGAGCAAATCTTTACCGATCGACTTGAAATTTTGACAGTAGCTTTGAAATATTTTTTTCCACGAAGCTACGTAGGATTTTTTATTTTATATGGCTTAGTTTTTTTCATCAAAGATTTGATGGCGTTTTTTTTTGTTAAAAATTTAATTTTATTTTCAAACATGCACCATTTTGTGAAAAATCAATACATCGAAAAAATCCTACGTAGCTCGCTAGCTGTTGTTATATGAAAACTAAAAAATTTTGGTTTTTTCTTCCAGGTCAAAAATTAAGGAGTCTACGTCTTCGGCCATCGACACGCTTTCAAAAATAGGCGCCTTGGGGCATATGCTGCGCAGCCGCCATTTTTTAATATTTTTTATTGAAAAAATTACATTTTGTACTTTTTTAGTATTGTTATAAAACCTACTTTACAGATTTTCGATTGATACTTTTATTCAGCCAAAATTAATTCCCGAAAATATGCCTATTTTTTTGTGTGCTACTGTGATTTCCCCCCTTAAGCAATCCGGAATAATCGTTGAAAGTGCCTCCTATTTTCTAGAAAGTTATGTATAAAACTTATCTGGGTAACAAATTAAAAGGTACAGGCTGTAAAGAGTGCGCGCTCGCTTATCTGCTTTCGGCGCTTCTGGCGTTCATCACTTCACTGACTTTCTATTGAGCTTAAAACATCAAAAATTCATTTTTAAGGTTTTAAATGAATTTTTAAAGCAAAAGAAATGCAAAAATTGAAATTTCTGGAGGGTCTCCTCACCTCAATTAATAAACGGCTTCCCAGTTTTATATTATTAAGACCTTGAATAAGTTCTCGCTGTTTCTTCGAAGATGGAAGTAGTAGTACTCCGTGCATGGAATTTCGAATGGTAACGCACCTGCAAGGAAGTACTGTATCTAACCTCAAATTTTAGTGAATGATAGTTCACTTTAGTGTAAACAAAGTAATTTTTTATTGATTCTGAAAATGTCTACTTTTGTGTCAAGTAAAGTGTATTCGCGGGGAATTTTATTATACTATTTTATTCAAAAGAAATCGGCAGCTAAAGCACACAGAATTCTTGTTAAGACTTACGGTTAAAATATCATTTTGAACTTGAGAATAAAGAACGTTCTGGCGTACCGATAAAATTTGAAGACAAAGAATTAAAGGAATTACTAGATCAAGACCGATGTCAGATGCTAGCAGAACTTGGAAAATATTACAAGTAGATAAGTCAACTAGAGTTTCAAAACGTTTAAAAATATTAGGGATGATCCAGAAGCAAGAACATTGGGTGCCGTATGAATTGAAGCCAAGAAACGTCGAACGGCGTTTTCTCACGTGTAAACTACTGCTTCAACGACAGAAAAGAGATGGTTCTTTGCACCGTGTCGTGACTGGAGATGAAAAGTGGATACACTACGATAATCCAAAGCGTAGAAAATCGTAGGGTAAGCCTGGTTATGTTGCGAAACCAGTGAAAACCTATCTGGAAATGCTTTAATGAGAAGTTTTAACCCAATCGCCATATTCACCTGACATAGCCCGTTCCGATTTTCATCTATTCCGTTCGATGCCACATGGTCTGGCTGAGAGCGCTTCTATTCTTGCGAACATATTAAAGCATGGATCGATTCTTGGATAGTGTTACGTACGGGGAACGCGCATACACTGAAATTTTAATATTTATTTTAACGCGAGACCCACCAACCCGTCTCGTACGGGCCCACTTGCGCATCGCGAGCTGAAAATGATCTTATTGTTACGACTTACGGGAATTCCCGAAGGAACTTCTGCTCTATCGGATGGGGGAACATCCGGACATGGTAGAGGGAAAAATCAAACAAATACAAATTTATTTCGTATCATAATTAAACTCTTGCCTGCAACTAGTAACTGTTCCTGGGCTCTCGAAGTTTGCTTTGGATCCCTGCGTGGAAGAGAGATAAATTGGAGGAATCGAGGGCAAATCAATGAACCAATACCAATCATCTTTTCTGTACGGTTTCTCTTTATTTTACAAATATATTTATCTATATTATTTGCTTCATACTCCAAGTCACTGCACTTCCACACAGCACAGCGCAGCTTTTACACACCGAAAATCTACGAAAAATACTGATACAACAAAAACAAATCGATCACACGATCTATGTCTAAATCAAAAAGAAAAAGTGTCCTCGAGAAACACTTAAATCAAAAACATTTTTATTCAAATAACGCGCTACAGGACGGCCGAAAAAAACTCTCTTCGAAAAGTTCTCAAAACTCCTCCCAAAAACTAATTCTCGGGCACGCACTTCCCCAATACTTAAAGACTCGATCGCGGATGCATCGTATGGATTTATGCTTGCTAGGCATCAGAATAATTCTTCCAATTATTAATTGTCCCAAACCTTCCCGTTGCCTTCCAATAAAAATGCAACTTTAGTATATTTATTGTCTAAACTTTTGTGCAAATAGAAGTTGCGTTACTCGGATTTCTATACTTGTATTGCAAAACTATTTTTCTCAAATTATAAAAATAATGTTATTCTTCACGTCTCCTGGATTTTTCCATGGGAGTTAACTTGCAGTATTGTTGCAAGCATTACACTTTTTATAATGAAACCAATACTTTGTCGTATAGAGACGTTCCATTGCATAAAGCTCGTAGCATCATCACACATTACAACATTCATTGATCGTTTGTATATTGCATATTTATTGTTATTGGTATAATAATTAATTTCAATTAATATTAATTAATTTTAATTCCAATTTTAATTTTAATTTAATCAATTTTATTTTTGATTTTAATTTTTACGTCACGTGACATCCTCCCCCCATTAAAGACGTTTACCATCCCGGTAACAGCGGACGTATCTGTACGTTTACAATCGATTCTTAACCTACACTTAAGTTTCATTGTTTACGGTTATTATTAATATTGAATACTCTAGATTATATATAAGTATTCATATAGAGTATATAAATACTTTCCTGGTTCCCCATTATGTGATTAAATATCGGAGTATATGTGATTGAATAGGTTTGTTATTCCTTATAATAACATTATAGTTGTAGGGAATGTAAATTAGATTGATTGTACTTGTAAGAGATGCAAACTGATAAATTGGAAAACTGTTTAGATTGCCTTTACACGAATGAACTTACTCTAGTGGTTAGTATCTATAATTGTTGTTAGTTTTATATTGTTACAATTCTTAATTTAGAGAATGGTTAGTTTGCTTAACAATGTTGGGGTTGCAGGTAATCTAAATATCATTTTATAATATTTATAATGAAGCATAAAAAAATAGAAATTGTTTAGATTGCCTTTATATAAAAAGATTCTTAACCTAATTGTTAGTGTTTTTTTATTTTTTTTTTCTTTTTATGGCTAGTGGTTCGGTTAGTACTATTTGACAATATATAGGAAAACAATGCAAACTAATATACTTAATAATATGGTAAAAATTAACTATGCATGCCTGCGAAATATAACCATTTGGATTGCTTTTACAAGATTTATGCGAATATGTTACCTAAGTGCTAGTATGGTTATACGTATTAATTCTATACTATATGTATTAATTTTATGCATATTAATATTTTTAATCTTCTTCTGTCTTGAGTAATGAGACTGGATTTGAGTTCTGGTGGTCGTCACTGTCTTTTCTAATATTAATAGTCTGATTAACTGCGTGTTTATTCTCGTACATGGTCTTTTGTTTAAACTCTTGTGTGGTTTGAGATACTCGATTGATAGTCTCTTCGGGTTCCTTGGTAGGATTTTTGCTGGTCTTTGGTTTATTAGCTTCGAGGTCTTTGGTTAGGTTTCTTATATTTTCCGGATTTCCTTTACGTTTTCTCACTTGACATTGTATTTGGCACGTAACTAAATGGTCCTTAAATGTTTTACAGTCTACTTAAAGCATACATTTGAATTGTAGTGTTTTTGCATATCCTTGGTTTTTTCCTGGTCGGTCTTCGAAATCTTTGGAGGATCAGCGAAGATGGTGGGTACATCTTTTTACTTACTCGCCAAACCTTAATAGCGTCCTTAGCATTAATTCTAGTATATTGCATGTATCTGCAAGTGGATTGTCGCTCAAAAATTCAGATAATCTTAATTAAATCCAATGGTCCAAATATTCCAATGTCAAAGGTAATTGCCAGAATAGTCTAGTTTCTAAGGGTCTGGTGGGTATGATCTTTGATTTTGCCTTGTTCCACATTTTACGTAGCATTCGAGTTTTTTCTTCCTCGCTGAAATTCTTATTTTTAGTATTTCTGCTAAATCCCCATTTCCATTTAAGTGAATGTCTAGGCTTCTTATTGGTCTTCTTTCTTCAGCTATTCCTATAGCGGCGGATAAGGATGTGATGCGAGGGTTATAAAATACTAAGTTGCCTTCGCCCTCTGGATTTTCGGTCACTTTGATTCAGCATCGGACAGCCATGGTCTTCTTGGTATGAATTCTCTGGAATTTAAGGTTAAGGATTAGGCTTAATACACGTTAGGGTTCTGAATAATTTCGGTTTATCAGTGGGATATGGTTTCAATCACGGTCTTACGGAAACATGTTTAAATGGGTTTTTATTCCCTTTTATGGAATGGTTAAAACTTTTATTGTCTAAGATTGAGGGTTAGTCGGTGTCTGGGATTTAAATGGATAGTGTTTGTGGATAGGGTAGAGATTGTGATCGCGTTAATGGTTGGTGTATGATTCTTTTAAGAACAAGGATGCGTTCCTGTAGTTGCATCATACAGGATTGGTCCTGGATTGTTGATTGGTTTTGCTTTATAATTAGGTGTAGTGGTATTTCCTGTAAAGGATGTGCTTAGGTCGTCTCGGAGATTACTTCAACTTTGCGGTTGATCTGGTTATGATAATGCATCATCTTCCAGGATGTGAAGAAGAACGCCGTGATTATGATTTAGAAAATTTGAAAATTAAAATTTGAAAAAACGTATGGAAAGGTATGTGGCGAGAGAAGGGGAGTATATTGAAGTGGAGCATTCAAATGTAGAATAATTTTTATAATAAAACCCTTTTTCGTAACCAGTCTCGTTATTCAATAGCCAGACCTCGTATATATTTCTCTTTCTCTATCTCTCTTCCTCTCGCCTGAACTGCATTACTCATGCGATACGTCTTTCTCTGGTCCTTATAGAGTGCACGTGAGCAAATCAGGCATATATATATATATACACATTCTGTCAAAAGGTACCGGGAATTGTCGATTTAAATCTCGCAGGGCAGTTTAGGCAGGTAAAATTTTTTTCGTAGGTTGGTACAACTGTCCTTAATAACTATGCCAAGTTTCAGCGGAATCTGTCAACGAGTGTGTTTACAGTAGCTGGTTAAGTCAGTCGATGTCAATAGTGCGTGCCGATTTTTCACAATGGGTGATTACGTTGAACAAAGAATTTGTCTAAAATTTTGTGTTGTGAATGAAATTTCGTGTGCCGATGCATTGAAAATGTTGCAAAAGGCTTTTGGTGATAAAGCACTATCGAAAACCCGTGCGTATGAGTGGTACAAAGCCTTCAAGGAGGGTCGTGAGGTCGTCGAAGACTTGCCTCGTTCTGGACGCCCATCGACGGCTTCGACCGCAGATAACGTCGATAAAATTAAGGAAATGGTGCTTGAAAACCGTTATACCAGCTTAAGAGAGATAGCACATAAACTTGAGATATCCCACGAGTCCATATGTACGATTTTAATTGATATTTTGGGCATGAGAAAGGTGGCCGCAAGACTCGTTCCAAAAGAGCTTAATTTTCTTCAAAAACGCTATCGCGAACAGATCGCTTTGGACATGCTGGATCGCGCCAATTCCGATCCCGCATTCATGGAATGCATCATAACTGGTGACGAAACGTGGGTGTACGAGTACGATATGCAAACAAGTCAGCAAGCATCGGAATGGGTGGGAAAAAACGAGCCGAAACCGAAAAACCCACGCCAAAGCCGCTCAAAAGTGAAGGTGATGCTCATTGTTTTCTTTGATATCCGTGGCGTGGTGCACTACGAATTCGTTCCAGAGGGTCAGACGGTAAACAAAGAGTATTACCTAGGCGTTATGAAACGTTTGCGTGAGCGTATCCGTAAGAAGCGGCTAAATTTGTGGGCGAACAACTCGTGGATTTTGCACGACGATAACGCGCCGTCTCACCGAGCTACGATTGTGACCGACTTTCTCGCCAAAAACTCAACGAACACGCTTGAACAACCACCGTATTTGCCGGATTTGGCTCCCTGTGACTTCTTCCTCTTCCAAAAACTTAAAATGCCGCTCCGTGGCACCCGTTTTCAGTCGATTGAAGCCATAAAACAAAATTCGGCGCGCGAGCTGAAGGCCATACCGGAAAGCGCCTATAAAAAATGTTTCGATGTTAGGAAGTGCCGTTGGCATAGATGTATCGGAGTAAATGGAGCCTATTTTGAAGGCGACCCAATAAATTTTGATTATTAAACGTAAAAATGTTGTTTTAATTCAAAATTCCCGGTACTTTTTTGACAGACAGTATATATATATGTATCTCGCTCTCGTCTGATCAGAACGCTCGCTGACTCCAGTTCTCTGTCTCTCTCTTTCTACCTGCGCTAGTATATATATTTATTGCCTCCCGTCCTCGGCAGCTACGGATGACCGAAATAGGGAACTTAAACCTTTTTTTTTATTTTAAATTCGAAACTTAGTAAAATAAGTTTTTTTTGTCGTTGCTTAATCCCGTAGGACGTAACAGTACACATAATAAGATTGAAATATGGATTTACCACAATGATATACAATATTTAAGTTCTAGGTTTATATTATAATTTTTTTGTTCTAGATGATAGAAAAACATTGATAGATGGTTGTTTAATTTAAAATATAAGTGTAAAATTTAAAAATTATCGCAATATTATGTCTTTTAAAATTCTATCATTATATTATCGTACACAATAATTTATAAGTCTTGTTTATATTACAAATAATTTTAAATTTATTGCTAATAGTCTTAATATTGTAGTTAAAATTTCATTCTTATTTTGTATTATATAAAAATTTTGCGCTAAATGCAATTAAACTATGTGAAATAGCGTCAAAAAATTGTTTAAATTGTTATAAGTAAATTGTAAGAATTTAGAAGAAAACAAGCTTCATCTCTCTCTCGCACTCTCGCGACCACAACGGAGGAAGATCTCCGAATAAGGCCCACGTCCTCGGCCCGGGCCCGAATTTTCTGGAAAAGCTATTGGTGCGGAGCAGCTTTCCCTCAATATGCATAAATACCGCCGACGCGCGAAGTACGATGCAGTCAGCCACCATCAACAGAGGAGCATCGACATCGCCATTCGCACAGACTCACGACAAGAAGTTAGAGACATGGAGTACGTTGCTGGATCAAAACGAGCCGACCGCGCCCCAGCACAGCACCAAGCTAAATCGCCAACTCATCGAGAAAAGGAAAGAGAGAGAGAGAGAGAGAGAAATAACCTTTCTTCACAAATAAAAAGTAAGACAAATATTAAATTCTTTATTTTCAACAGTAAACTCGACTTTCATTTCTTTATCTTATTTCCTCCGAAAAGTCGCTGGACTAAACATAAAGTGTCCTTCGACTTCTTATCCTCATTACATATTGTTAGGTCCTGTACCAAGAGTAGACAAGCCTGTAGTGGCTTGCCGCATTCTCAATCCCGAATTGCACACTTATCCTTAATAAAAATTGATTCATTCCCGATCGGCGATTCCTTCAGCCGCCCCAAGCCCATGAGCTTTAGTGCTTAGGCTTAAAATAGGCCAAAAGCTGCGGAGAAATTGAATGCTCCGACATTACAAAGCGCTGTCACAAGTGCATAATATCCAATGGGGACTATTTTGAAGGCAACAACATTAATGTAGACGAATAGATAAATATTTTTTTCAAAAATTGAAAATTCCCGTTATTTTCTAAACACAACTCGTATACCATTTAGTCTTGCTCGACTTGAGATCTTGATCACCCGAATTGATTGGAGCCAGCAACAAATCAACCTTTGTTGGATGAATATTCTGGAGCATCTTGTACGGATATTCTTTGTTCTGTCTTTGAGTGATATGCATTAACACTCCCATTGCTCATAAAAGAATCACCAGTCTCTTTTAACATGACCTTATTAATAAACAAAAAAATATTAATTGCTTATAATAATATCTTAATTTCCTAAATATATTATCTTTTTATGATTAAATAATTATTAAAGAGCATGTAGAGAATCATTTAATTAATTTGAAGATAATAAAAAATGTCTCATTGGAAACTTTTTTCTTGTTGTTTTTACATATTTTTTAAAAACATTTTTAAATAAATAGTTATAAAAATAATAAATAATTTTATGGTAGTTATACTTACATCAGGTAATACCATAAGTTTGAACGATGAAGTACACCATTAGAAAGGATATTTCAAATGATAAAGCACAGGTTGTTGCTGTTTTTTCAGGTACATCACTAATTTGCTTGTTATATTCATTGCATTATAAATATGCAGATTGAGGAACTTGTATTGATCGAATAAAATTTTTGTAAAAATTTTAACAAACCATGCCTAAAACCAATTCTTTTTTTTTTAATATCAATTAAAAACAAATAACAATTTAAGAACAATTCGACTACTAGAAACATTAGTTTTAGTATGATTTGATCCAATAGCTTTCACATAAGCAACTCTTACTTAAGAATTTTTTATATTTTGCAATCTACGAAGAACTACTTAATTATTTTATTTTGTTTATTTGAATATTTAAATCCTGTAAAATATTTTCACAAAGAATCAAATTCTCTAAATGTATAAAAAATATTCACAAAAACAGTTGTACTTATCTGAATTTTATTTAATACAATAGGTATAAACTCATCAGCTAATTTTCGTTTCGTATCAAATGATAACGTTGCTACTGCTGTAAAAAAATTAAACAAATATTTTATTTTAGGTGTGAGGGGCCCGGGTCTCGCTCCAATTTATGCATCTCGTTAATGTTACAAAGAATTTTATACAATATCTGAAAGAAAATTAACAGTTTTATTATTTACTTTAAAAAAATGTTAAATTAATAAAATACATTTAAAAATAAAGTTTTTAATTATTTTATAACTTTACATCCACAGGTTCCAATTGTGATTTATATATTATAGAGACGTAATGAAAAAAATCATTGTATCTCCATATCTTCTGATTATAAATTCTAATTTAATTATTTTAACGTACCACTGAATTTGACTTAGACAATCTAAAGAAATCACAATGCAGCGATAATCTGGTTGAGGATGAAATCTTTCACCAGATGGATGTTTGATAAAAATCTGTAAACATATTAAATTGTTAAATAATTTCTTTAATGATACTATAATTAACTTTTTTTTATTTTGTAACTATATAATTCTTTCTTCTTTTTAAATTAAAAAATATTTTTGTTGATATTTTAAATTATTTTTATAACTTCTTATAATTTATAATAAAATTTTTTACTATTATTTGTTTGACATTTGAATACCTATTTTGTATTGTAATTATTATTGTAATAATTATAGTTACTAGATCAGATTTATGATTTATTTTATTATGCAATTTATGTAAATTTTATTTATTCTGTATGTTCATGAAGATAGAAATATTAAAATAAAGTTTATTAATATTTAGTTTTAGATAATAAAAGTCTTTTAATTTTCAAACTTGCCACTTTGATTGAGCCAATGTAATAAAAATATTTTTTAATTTAAATAGTTGCTACATTAATAAATTTTAATAAGTTTTACATATAACAATCGCTGTTCGTAAACAATCTAATTAACAATGCTTCGAACCGGTTGTTCGTTCACAAAGAAAGATTGTCCCTTGTTTTTCGTAGTAATTAAATTTTGTTTCATATACAGTTATACCAACTGTTAGAAGCTAGGATATTGAAGCATTTCGTTTTATTTTACGGCTTTGTCGATACTTTTGTCATCACTGCTTTTATGTCGAAGCAAGCGCCAAATTTGAAATTTTTAATGTTTTACTTATAAATTAAAAATTATTATTTTTTAAATAACACAACAATAAACTTTTTTGTTTATCTATTGTATAATTTATGCATCTCGTTAATGACATAAGGAATATAATAACGGAATGAAAATGAACAGTTTTATAATATTTTACATTGTGATATATATATATATATATATATATATATATATATATATATATATATATATATATGTAATAATACTTTGATATTTAACAAATGAACATTAATTTATACACCCATATATATTTTATATAATTTAAAAAAAATAATTTTTTGTTATAAATTATTATTTTCAGTTTTCTCAACATTCAACCTGGGTATATTTCAAATGAAATTTTTATTTATTATGTTAGTAATTTAATAGTTATGTAAAATCAACTTAAATAATCAAGACTTTTCCCTTTTTGAATAAATATGTCAAATTGTAATCTATTTTGTTACTACTTTTAAATTCATAATATAGAAGATTTTATAAATCAGTTGTAACTTTGAAAGACACTATTATTTAGGTGACTTTACTCCCTTCATTATTTTAATCTTGGAAATTTCGAAACTTATGTAAAAAATATATTAATTACTTGTTCTTTTAAATTTCATACATTTGATAAATCTATATTTTATGCAAGATAAAATAATTTTGTTAATTTCAAAACTTTTGAGTTATGTAGAAGAAATTTTTTTTACAATTATCAAAAATGTAAATAATTAAGATAATTAAGATAATCATAATTCAAGATTATTGACAATTGTTTTCATTTATGTTGAAAATGTATTAAAAATTGTAAAAATATAATAATATAAACGAAAATATAAAAAGCGCTTTCAAAAAAAAGGAAAACTAATCTTTGTCAATAATTAATTAAATAATTCAAATATAATTGACATAATCAATACAACAAAAGTCCCTCAGTGTTGGCGGTTACCCGGCGCCTCCACCAAAAATTTCGCTGTTACGTGCGGGGCTACACGCACAATACGAAATTTAAATATTTATTTTATTGCGGGACCCGCCAACGCGTCCCGTACGGGCCCGCCCGCGCATCGCGAACTAAAGGGACCTTTGCCGTTGCGCCGACCACATACTTCGGGGGGAGGGGGGGGGAATTGCCGCCTCTGCCCCATTACTTAATAATTAATAAATCATTAATCAAAAGAAAATTAAAACCTTACCTTGTGCTGAACTCTGCCCTTTTTACTGGGATCGTTGTGAGGAGTGAGAGTGGAAAGTTATGATTCACAATAGTGTCCTTTTTTTTAATAACTTTATTCAGTTCACAGGTCTTTGTATGCTACACAACACAGCACGATGCGCGCCGTACTCCGTGACGGAAATTGATAAAAGAATTAAAATGATGAAAAAAAAGGTTTTTCCTTACTTGTTGTTAACCCGACAAGAATCAGACTGATACTATATCCCCCGGTCACTACTGTCAACTCCGGTTCTCCGGTTCTCCCCTCGCGGCCCGTTGGTACTCATATTTAAAGACCTTGAAGTGGAGGCATCGTGGGGATTTTTGCTTATTTGGCATCGGCGCGAGCCTCGGTGGACTCCCGAGCCTCCCCCGCACCTCCCAACTAAAATGCAACCTGAGATATTTCACTTGTTCAAATGTGTGTGCCGAGGCGAGTTGAGCAACACAACTCTCTAAAGGTGTGTGGGAAAAATATCTGACTGTAAGAATACGTTTATTTTCCATGTCTCCCGGGTTTTTTCCACAGGAGTCAATTTGCAGCGTGAGTGCAAGTATTACCCACCTTTTTCTAACACTCTGTTGTACAGAGTTCGTCGAACTGCGCGCTCAGCGTTTTCACACATTAAACGTACACATTTATGTGTTGCAGTAGTACATTGAACCGTTTAATTTTGATTTAATTTTTTATAAATTCTTAATTTAATTATTATTATTTAATTTAATTATTCAATTTAATTATTAAAATTTCGTCACGTAACAGATATAAATGCTCCAGCAGTAACATATTTGATCAGACCAACGGAAGAATTCGCGGATATTATTAACTGTCAATTAGAAGCATTTGACAAAGTTTATTTAAAATTTCGGCCTATAGAAAATCTGTTGCTTAATTTGATTGAAAATATAGAAGCTTATACCCGTTTAAAATTCCCTAATTGGTTTAATCAACTAAATGACTGCTATGAACACAGATTTAACTTTAGTTTCTTTTATTACTTAAGATTTTTGCTAAAACCCGCGAAAATAATAATAAAAGAAAAGAAGCAGCGAAGCAATCTATTGCGACGAAAAGCCGTAAATTAAAAAATTTAAATAATATTTAAAACTTTTAATTTATGTCTGGGTTTATTTAATATTCTTGTTCATTATGTTCGTGTATATTTATTATATATTATTATAAATTATTATGTCTATGTTTATGGTATTTATTTGTAAATATGTAGAAGTATGTACTGGGTGGTCCGTTTTAATCTATCCGTCGAAATAACTTCAAAGGGAGATGGTTATATCAAAAAATGTTCAGACAGAAGTTGAAGGAATTGAAGGGGGTCGTCTAACGCTGACCTTGGCGTTAACCTGGAGGTAAAATTTAAAGTTATTTAAGGGTCAAATTGCAAATTTTAAATAGAAATCCCAATTTTTTATTACAGATTCTGATTCTAAGTCGAAAAATATGAAAGTTTTGTTTTAAACATTTTTTTCGATACATGACAGGTGGCGCTGTAATAAATGTAAGATGACAGTTTTAATCTATCGATGAGAATATCTCAACAACTACGCATATGAAAAGGTAGAAAAAGAAAATTTGTTAATCTGGATAATGGACATGCAATAATACCACAATCGACTCCCCCTTCTAACTGATACGCTTATATTATGTGTATTTTTTATATAAATTTCAAATTTAAGTTTATTTTTCAAGTATCAATTAAAAAATCTAAATGATACGCTTATATTATGTGTATTTTTTATATAAATTTCAAATTTAAGTTTTTTTTTTAAGTATTCATTAAAAAAATCAATATTCAATTTTTTACTTTTTAGAGAATTCTTTTATTATTAAAATTTTTTATTAACGTTTCATTTTTTCTTTATTTTCATGTCAAATAGAAGTTTTGTTTTATTTTAATTTTGTTGTCGGGAATTTCTTTTCATATCGAATAAAAGTTTTTATGACATTGGTTTTGATTTCGTTAAAAAAAAATCCGAATTTTCGTGGTATATTAAAACGCTTTTCCGAGTCTACGCACATTTGCTGCGTTCACAAGAAATGTGCGTGTAAACTTTCCTTCTCTTTTTAACATACGCGCAAACGTTCCTTCTCTTTCTATTATACGCGTAAACGCTTCCTCTCTTTCTATCATAAGTAGCGTAAACGTTCCCTCTCTTTCGAATGTGCAAGTCAGTTTGCTGCTAGACCGTAAGGCGGCAGCAGCTTCTGGCGCGCAAAAGTTTCCTCGCATTTTTACCATGTCTCTGGCAATCTCCCATTTCATCTCTGGTAATAGTGCAACACGCTAATTAAACCAAAATAATAGTTGAATTAATTTGCACACCTTTTAAAAAAGTTCATTAACAATTATTACAATAAGCACATAGCCAAATTGTTATTAAATATTTATTATTATTGTGTAAAAAACAAATGATTGTTAACAGCTGATCGCACGGAGATTATGTCCCGTTCACAACGTGCGAAATATCTCTATAGAATCAGATAATAGTGCAACACGCTAAATAAACGCAAATAATCGTTAAATTAATTTACACATCTTTTAGAAACGTTCATTAACAATTATTATAATAAGCACATAGCCCAATTGTTATTAAAGATTCATTATTAAAGTGGAAAAATCAAATGATTGTTAACAGCTGATCGCACGGAGATTATGTCCCGTTCACAACGTGCGAAATATCTCTATAGAATCAGATAATAGTGCAACACACTAAATAAACGGAAATAATTGTTAAATTAATTTACACATCTTTTAAAAACGTTCATTAACAATTATTACAATAAGTACTTAGCCCAATTGTTATTAAGGATTAATTATTAAAGTGCAAAAATCAAATGATTGTTAACAGCTGATCGCACGGAGATTATATCACGTTTACAACGTGCGAAATATTCCTATCAAATAAGGTAATAGTGCAACACGCTAAATAAACTAAACTAATTGTTAAATTAATTTGCACACCTTTTAGAAATTTCATTAACAATTATTACAATTTGTACATAGCCTAATTATTATTATAAATGCATTATTAATGTGTAATATTCATTATTAATGTATAATAGGACCTATTATACCCCAGCTTGCAAATTGTGCGTTTTGCAATAAAAAGCCATGCCAAACCACGTCTTTTAATTTGACCATTTCCGTTAAGCCAATTTGCCAATTTAATTCGCACTTTTATATTATTATCGTTTGTTACCACGTTGCACTATTACCTTATTCGATAGGGATATTTCGCACGTTGTAAACAGGACATAATCTCTGTGCGATCAGCTGTTAACAATAATTTGATTTTTACACATTAATTATCAATATTTAATAACAATTGGTTTATGTGCTTATTGTAATAATTGTTAATGAACGTTTTTAAAAGGTGTGCAAATTAATTTAACAATTATTTTCGTTTATTTAACGTGTTCTGTTATTGTAATATTTGAATGTTATACTTTTTGCGCGTTTTATTGCAAGCTCGCAGGTAGACATACATCTGTGCGCATGCGCATAGTTCAAAATTTTGGTAAAAGGTCTTTTTACGCTCTTTCCTCTATAATGATTAAAAATTTATAAGATTTTTTGAGTGTGCAAATTAAAATGATTAATAGTTCATGATTTAATGTAGTCTGCAAATTAAAAGAGGTCATATTTTTTAAGATATCGTCATTTTAATATATGAATGTGTTGCACTTGTGCTTTTTGTAAAAAACAAAACATCATACGTGTGCGAATTGAATCATTGTCATAATGAAAACGTGCAAATTAAAAGACGTGATTTGGCATGGTTTTTTTTATTGCAAAATGCACAATTTGCAGGCTGAGGTATAATAGATACCCAGAATGGTTTTTCTATAAGCGTCTATATTTGTTGATATAACTGTGGTTACTATGCAGTTTTAATTTAAAATTTTTTCTGAGTATTTTCAAGCATATTATTAAATTTTGTTACATTTGCTGATTATATTAGAAAAGAAATTCACGATATTCTAAAAATTTAAGAGCGCAATTATTCAAAAATGTCTTAATACGAAATATTTTAAGTTCTCCTTTTTTTGACTTATTTTGAATTTAGTAAAAAATGTTTACAAACGTAAAATATATTGTATAAAAATTATCGATCAATAGATTTTATCTTATTGTTTATTGAACTAGAATTCAACATTTTATCGTTATTATTCAATTTACATAATATTATTTCACATTAACGTAATATAAAGATTATTTAATAAAGTTGTTTTAATCCAAATTTTCATATTACACATATTTATTTTACTACTTCTATATGCGTTGTACGAACTTAAACGTTTATAAATTTCCATAAAAATTATTCATAATCAATTTTAAAAATACTTTCAATTAGAAATATGGTATCAGTAATGCAACCTTTTATGGTAAGATTACCGTATGACAATTTTGAATATTTTAATTTACATTTTAGTAATTATTTAGAGATGAAATAGAAAATTATGAAATGCATGATTTTTATTTTATAGGATATTGAGAGTTCTAGAAGTTATATCGATGAATTATATTCTACAGATTATCAAAAGTGTTTAAATGCTGTAGTGTGAGTATAATTATTGAAATTGGTCAAAATTAAATATTAAAATAATTGTAGTATTTATCTACTTATTTTTTGCATTGCATTTATCTTTTATTGAATTAAATAATAAGTTTCAATATAAACAATCAATATCTTTCCAAATTGTTTTATCATACTATTTATTGATGAATTATTGTATGAAAGATTAATTTTTTTGATCATTTAATACAATTAAAATTTTTACAAAAAAAATTGTAAAATTTATGCAATTATATTTTATATATTTATGATTTGTCTAAATTCTGTAGAGTTAAGATGTGACTGTTCGATAAACTTACAAATTAAAAGTGTCGTTATTTATGTAACTTCTGTATTAAATTTGAAATTTAAATTGCAAGACAATTTTTTTAATTATTTAATTTTTAAATTTAGATTAATGTACAAAAAAGTATTATATTCTTATTTCAATACTTTTGCAAATAAATGCATTGAGAAAAATGTTTTCATTCAACCTAATTAACTCAGTTTAGATATGTTATTCGACTGTTGGATCATTATTATATTTTAGTATTATATTCATGCTGTAATAATCAATTAAATTAATGGAATAATAAAATATTTTAAGAATATTGTAATTTGCAATAGTATATTAAAATTAAATTGTAAATAATTTGTTTTATGTTGAAATAAAATAAATTTTGCCCTACTTTACTATAGAATCTTCAAATACTAAAAATTTACATAAACTTCCAAATAGTCCATATCCTCGATTGATCTGAACTTTGGTATACCTATGATTTCGACGCGCTGATAACGAATATTATAGGCAAAATGGCCGCATATTTTATTTTCAAGGTCAAATCTTGAATAAACATGATTTTCCGAACGTTTTTCACGTTTATTTAGGAAAATATTGATTTTAAAGAAAAATGTTCCAAAAGTTGTAGCCCATAAAAAAATTGAAATTTTATCTTCAACACATTTTTCTTGTAGCGTCAGTATTTTTTGAAAAAAATACAACAATGTCCTAAATATTGCCAAACTCCATTAATTTCGATATTGGAATCTACTTACACACTTTACGACGGGAAGGTTGGAGTTTAATCTTGAAAGTGCATGTATTTTTTGTATTTTTGTGTATTTTAAAATTTGTTTGTATGGTTTTGGATTTTTTATTTTTTTGTATGTTTTTGGGATAAACTTCCGAAATACGCATATCTCCGATTCATTTGAAACTTGGTATACATTCGAGGGCGGTTCAATAAGTACCCGTGTTGGAAATGAAGACACCATTTTTTCAAAAAATTTTTTTTTATTTTTTAACATAGTCCCCTTTTAGAAAGATACATTTCTCCCAACGTTTCTGCCATTTTTTTAATCCCTCCAAAAAATAGGATTTGTCGAACTCTCCAAAATACGCCTCTGTCTCAGCGATGACTTCCTCGTTTGAGCTAAATTTTTTTCCCGCGAGCCATTTCTTCATGTTAGGGAACAAGAAAAAGTCGCAGGGAGCCAGATCGGGTGAATACGGGGGGTGCGGCAGCAATTCATAATGCGATTCATGCAGTTTGGCGGCGACAACTCCGGATGAATGTGCTGGTGCGTTATCATAGTGAAACAGCACCTTTTTCGCCAAATGCGGCCGTGTTTCCTTCAATGTTTTGTCGAAGCGGTCCAATAACTCACTATAGTATTGTCCAGTGATCGTTCTTCCTTTTTCTAAAAAATTCATGAGGATGACGCCGTTCGCATCCCAAAAAATCGTCGCCATGACCTTTCCGGCCGATGGGACTGTCTTTGCCTTCTTTGGAGCAGATTCACCGGGAGAAATCCATTGTTTTGATTGTTGCTTAGTTTCTGGTGTGTAATGATGAATCCAGGTTTCATCAACGGTGACAACTCGACGCAAAAACTCCTTCGGATCTCGCTTAAATTGCTCCAAACACTGCTTCGAAGTTAACAGCCGCATCCGCTTGTTGTCCACCGTGAGCAATCGCGGCACCCATCGGGCCGACAATTTTTTCATCGCCAACTTATCATGTAAAACATTAATTGCCGTTCCGGTCGATACACCTACGGCCTCTGCTACTTAACGCACTTTCGTTTGTCGATCAGCGAGAATCATGTCGTAGACTTTTTGAATGATTTCCTCGGTAACCACGTCTGCCGGGCGTCCTGGTCGCTCCTCATCATAAACGGATGTTCGCCCACGTTTCAATTCGTTGAACCAATATCTAACTGTGGTCATAGATGGCGAAGTGTCTCCATAAACAGCATCCAACTTTGCTTTTATCCCCTCGCATTTTTTTCCATCAAAAAACAAAAAGCGAATTACCGAACGATACTGCTCGTTTTCCATCTTAGCGAAAATCACGAAACACGTCTCACTCGAATGGCTGCCAAATCTAAACTAACCTATCAATCAGTCTGAAATTTGTTTTACCGTCGTTTGATAGATGGCAGCAAATGATGATAATGCCAATTTCCCTCAGGAACGCCCTCTGTCGTCAAACACGAGTACTTATTGAACCGCCCTCGTATGTATTTCGACACCCTGAACACGAATATAGTGATGAAAATACCCGAAAAATTTTTTATTTCTCTGTATTGTCGATTATTTTGAGGCTATGTATACTTTCATATCTTTACACTTTGAGTGTAATTTCAAATTCATAATTGGGTCCTGTTTGAGTGTAAAAACAGGACCCAATTATGAATTTAACACTAGGTTGCCGGAGCAAGTCAATTTGACTTATTTATGATTTTAAAAATCTGCTGAAAATATATTTTAACCCTTTCGCGACGGCGCACTTATACCATTCTTCGCTATTATTCGCAACAGAGCGACTGACTATGCTTCGCCACTTTTCGCGACGGCGCGACTGACCATACTTTGTCATCGTTTGCGAAAGCGCAAGTGAACCATACTTCGCAACCAATGTATTTATAGCTATATTTTGAATTCGCAATTGAAATAAATGACTGCCGTATATAAGCGGCGTCAGCCGCTGTGATGCACTAAGTGACTGCCGTATATATACGGCACCCGTCGCGAAAGGGTTAAAACAGAATATATATGTTAAAAATGTTTCAAATACAATTCTATTTTTAAGAAACTTTATTCAAAACAATTTTTACATATAAATTTTGTTTTTAAAATATATTTTCTTTAGATTTTTAAAATCACAAATGAGTCAAATTTACTTGCTCCAGCAATCTACTATTAAGGCTACAGAAATCCGCTGCAATAAAGATGTGACCACTTCTAATCTCACTAGAATATACAATATTACGCAAAGCAAAACCAGATAATAAATATTTCCGACGACGATACAAAAAACCAAACCAACGAGGATGAGTCTCGATATCCGGACACTGGAGATAGCAAGTTCATCTGAAACAAACAATAAAAAACAATTGACTTACCGACAAGTGATGGGGGGCTCCCCCCCCCCCAAACTCCCAAAAATAATCCAACTTAATAAACACACATATTTAAATACCCTGAACACCAATACAATGATAAAAATATTTGCAAATAATTTTTTTCTAATTGAGTAATGGCGGTATAATGATCATGTGTATGATACGTAGCCTCGAAATAATTAAAAATACGTAAGAAGAAAAACATTTGCGGGTATTTTCATTGCTATATTTGTGTTCAGGGTGTCGAAATACATATGTATACCAAGTTTCAAAAGAATCGGAGGCATGCGCTTTTCGGAAGTACGAGGTCTGGCTATTAAATAACGAGACTGGTTACGAAAAAGGGTTTTATTATAAAAATTATTCTACATTTGAATGCTCCCCTTCAATATACTCCCCTTTCCTCGCCACACACCTTTCCATACGTTTTTTCCATTGATCGAAGCAGTGCTGGAAGTCTTCTTTGGTGAGGGCCTTTAGGAGCTCTGCCGTTTTTTGCTTTACCGCTTCCTTCGACTCAAATCTTGTCCCTTTCAAAGCAGATTTTATCTTCGGAAACAAAAAAAAGTCGCACAGTGCCAAATCTGGCAAGTACGGCGCGTGTTCGAGCACTGGAGTGCGCTTACCGGCCAAATACTGCTTTACAGATAGCGCGTTATGGGCAGGTGCGTTGTCCTGTTGCAAAATCCACGAGTTGTTCTTCCACAACTTGGGCCGTTTCTTACGAACTCGTTCTCGCAGTGTTGCTAAAACTGACAAATAGTAAGTCTGTTTGACAGTCTGACCCTCTGGAACCCATTTAGTCATCACAATACCGTTAATGTCGAAAAAAACGACCAACATTGCCTTGAATTTTGATTTGGACATCCTTGCTTTTTTGATTCTAGGGGATTCAGGCGTCTTCCAATGCATCGATCGCCGCTTTGTTTCAACATCGTATTGAAAAATCCACGTTTCGTCGCAAGTAATAATGTTTTTCATCAGTCCGGAATCTTTTTTTAACCTTTCAAGTAAATCTGAGCAGACCTGTTGACGCAAGAGCTTTTGGTCTGGAGTCAGGTTTTTTGGCACCAACTTCGCACAGACTTTTGTCATGTGTAATTCCTCGTGTAAAATTTGTTTAACCGTTTCTTTATCGGCGTTTACAGCCTCGGCAATCATCTGGATGCTCATTTGACGATCTGCACGCACAATTTGGTTGATTTTGGTCACTGTTTCCGGAGTTGAAACAGTGACAGGGCGACCTAGGCGTTGGTCATCTTCAGTGCTCACTCGGCCCTCACTGAAGCGCTTACACCACTCAAAAACACGCGCACGAGATAGAGAATTGTCTCCATAGGCCTCTTGCAACAATTTACAGCACTCAGTCGAGTTCAATTTAACGAGAAATTTGAGATTGATACGTTGCTCCTGTTTTTCGTCACACATGGTTTTCGGCACAAGAAAAAAACACGTTCGTTTCAAACCGCTACTGCACAAATACAATAATAGTGACGAGAACGTGTTTTGGTACGTGCATAGACAAGATATCTAGATACTCAACGCACTACTCGTTTTTTCCCCACCCCTCTACGGCGCCCTCTAGGCGTGCAGTCTCGTTATTTAATAGCCAGACCTTGTACATCCTAGCAAACCCAAACACACACACGCACACGCACATGCACACGCACCGACACACGCACACGACAATTTAATTTGTTTTGCCAGGATAGCACCTCATAATATCGTCAATTAATTGCGCGAAAGGATCAACGTCTAATTTTTTTACGCGACGGCGCCACCAGAATTCACAAAGGTGGTCTGCCAGATTATCTGTGCGAACCCCTCCTCGTGCGAGAGAGCAACGCATCCATCGCCACGAGGATTCAATATTTTGCGTGTATGTGCCGGTACCTGAATCCACAAATTCCTCTGAGTGATTTACAGTTTTATGTAAATAACCGTGCGCTTCTAAATGATCATAGCCTCTCCAGCAATCTGCATGAATTTCGATACCGACTACGACGTTTTTGTGTACAAACGATAGCGAAGTTACGGCGTCTTGTTTATTCTCGAGGCACATTTCGAGGTGATAACTCTCGGGATGCCCCCGGTGAATCATGCCCAAAATCCACGACCCATCGGCAACGCGGCCTCTTTCGTACTTTCGACGGCCTATCTTGCATTCGTCGATTTCAACTACTTCCTCGATGTCTCCTATCTTGTTTTTGACCTCGAATTCCTGATCAAGGGCAACCATGCACACTTTGCGGCAGAAAGACCAGCGATCGGCAACAGTTTCTGTAGAGATCTGCTGGCCTTCCACTATACTGCATTCTCAAATTGCATGTTCGAAAGTAAAATCGATCACAAACTTGTATGTTATTATCATAGCCGTCGCGGGAAAAACGCGGCATCTTTCCAACCATTTATTTTCGTCCACAGTGACACAATGGTTATATCTCCCTTTTTTTGCCAAATAAATTCTCCACATTCTAAGCGATTTTCATTTAGAATCATGTTTTCAACAGTGTACCAAAAATAAGGAAATTTCCAAGAGCGGATATACGTACTATTTGGGCATATATATATATATATATATATATATATATATATATATATATATATATATATATATACAGCGATGTTTTGATGGACTTTAGATGACGATAAAAAATTCTTCCTTAACCCGTTTCGGCCCAGAATGCCACTCGGGACATATCGCTCTTCGAGGCTCTATAACTAAGGCTATTCGCGTTGAAAAAAATTGAGAAGTACATATTCTTATAGTTTAAGGTCTGCCCTTTCCGACAATGAACTCGAAATTTCTCTAAAATGTTATTAATTATGAAAAAATTCAATTTTAACAAAAGAAATAATGATTTTTTCTCACTTTCTTTTTTTTCAAATCGAAATTTGAAGGTGTTTCCGGTCTGCAATGTATCTGGAACCTCAATAACCCGTGGAATAAACGTCTCAGCATTAAAAATACGTGATTTAGATGTCGATTTTTTGCCCGAGTGTTTTTAAAATCGCGTCCGAAATGCAAAATTTTTTTGTATATATTCATTAATTTTTTTCTCGAAAAATATGGACTTACGAAAAAAATCACCGAGAGTAAAAAGCTCTTAGAATTGCTCAAAGAATGCACTGGAATTTTTTGGAAGAGTTTTGAGCAGTTTTCTTAAATTTTGCTAATTGTAAATTTTTGCAAAATTGAAAAAATTGCTCGAAACGCTTCCAAAAAATTTCAGAGCATTCTTTGAGCAATTCTAAGAACTTGTTACTCTTCCTGATTTTTTCCAAAACTTATTTGTTTCCAAGAAAAAATTCTGAAATATCAAAATAGTATTGTATTGTGTGTTTGTAGTATTCGCACACCAATCAATTTATGGTTTAAAAAATGTCTAAATTGCTCAAAACTCTTCGGAAAAATTCCAGTGCATTCTTTGAGCGAACTTAAGAACTTTTCACTCTTGGTGATTTTTCCCGTAAGTTCATATTTTTCGAGAAAAAAATTAATGAATACATGCAAAAAAATTCTGCATTCCGGACGCCATTTTGAAAACACGAAGGCAAAAAATCGATATCTAGATCACGTATTTTTAAAGCTTAGACATTTATTTTACGGGTTATTGAGGTTCCAGGTACATTGCAAACTGGAAACACCTTCAAAATTCGATTTGCAAAAAGGAAGTGTGAAAAAATCATTATTTCTTTTGTTAAAACTGAATTTTCTAATAGTTAATAACATTTTAGAGAAATTTTGAGTTCATAGTCAGAAAGGGCGGACCTTAAACCATAAGAATATGTACTTCTCAATTTTTTTCAACGCGAATAGCCTTAGTTATAGAGCCTCGAAGAGCGATATGTCCCGAGTGGCATTCTGGGTCGAAACGGGTTAATAAACGAAACTTATGGCAAATGTATTGGTGAATAACGGTAAGTATTCAGGTAAGTTCGATGTATCTCAAGACGCCAGTAATGTCGGGAGGTGTGGGCGAAATAGTAGACTGCGACGAATAGTAGGGTGGGCACGGGATGTGTCGGGTAATATGGACGGAATAGTAGACTGCGAGGAATAGTAGTGTGGGCGCGGGGCATGTCAGGTGATATGGACTGAATAGTAGACTGCGACGAATAGTAGGGTAGGTGCGGGGCATGTTGGTTATTGTGGGAGGAATATTGCAGGTGTAGGGCAAACGATTTGTATAAGTAGATTCTAATATCGAAAATAATGGACTGTGGCAAAATGTACAAGATTTAGGACATTATCGTATTTTTCTCAGAAAATACTGAATCTAGAAAAATGTATTGGACATGAAATGTCAATCTTTTTATGGGCTATAACTTTTGTTTGGAACATTTTTCTTTAAAATCAATATTGTTCTGAACAAACGTGAAAAACTTTCGATAAATCATGTTTTCTCAGGGTTTCACCTTGAAAATAACATATGCGGCCATTTTGATTGTGATATTCGTTATCAGCACGTCGAAATACATACTATTACTAGTATACTAGTAGTTATACCAAAATTCAGATCAATCGGAGGTATGGGCTATTCGGAAGTACACCCAAAAATCGTATTATGTGCAATACTTATAATAACAAATGAAGTTCAATTTAATAATAGTTTTTTATATCTTAAAATTTAATTTTTTTACAACAAATTTTAATTGATGAATATATCTCAATAATAATACGTAAATCTGTTAGATAACTTATGATATGGGACATTGCAATGAATTATAGTACATTTCGGAGTCAAGTATTATTTTGTGTTGAAAACTTGTCAAATTTTAGTTTATATAAAAATATTTTAAACCAAGTACCAACTCAAAATATTAATTTTTAAAAAAGTTATGTATATTTGAAAAACTCTCTAGTCAGTTTAAAAAAAAGAAAATTAGAGTAGTATATAAGCGTTGTATTATTAAGTAAATAAATTAACTTTTTTAATCAAAGAGTACGTTCAATTTTTTATTTTTTTGTCAGAAAGAAGCTTAATGACTTTTCTTTAATTTCGTAATAAAAAATAGCTATAATTAGCCTTATAGCCCATGCTGTGTCTTTTAGTAAATAAATTAATTTTTATAATGGTAGAGCTACCTCGAATAACATCTGAACCAAGAAGAATTTCGGTCATCGACATCATGCATTAGTGCAATTACTCGTTACTGAATTGCGCAGATTCAATAATTTGGTAAATTACTACAGACGATGCATATTATTATTATTAGTTCGGGGGGGGGGGGGTCTCCCTTTTGGGGACCCTGATGCCTAGGCGTAGGCCCTTTGCATCCCCTCTAGAATAACACCTGCCGTTATCTTCACTCGTAGTCCTTAGTATCTTAGTAGTAGAAATAGATCACATTTCACTCACGTCTTCGTAGAAGTTCATGAGCTTTTTAAGTTGCAGACTCCTGAGCTTAGATATTTCAAGAAGATCCGTACTCAGGTGCCTGCGTCTTTTGTCTATCAGTGATGGATAATCGCAAAGAATGTGTATAGCAGTTTTTTTAAATATCGTGTTCATATTTTTTGCACTTGTCAGATGTGACAATTTCTATATTAAATGGACAATTTAGCGTGCCATGTCCAGTTACTAGTTGTGTGGCGACTCTGGCGTCAGCTCTGCTCAGCTGCAGCAGTTTTCTTGGTCACAATGTTCCCCTTGCTGTGCCGAGTATCGCTTTTATCTGTCTGCAGACTGGGGATTAACCTCCAGATTCTCAGTTGTTTTTCCTCACATAGTTGAGTCAGCTTATCTTTTATGAAATTCATTTAAATGCCTGCCGCTGGTTTGGGACCAACCCAGCTTTGTCGGCTGCCTAATTTGGCTAGATGATCTGCTGCTTCGTTGCCCTTAATACCGACATGACTCGGTACCCAATATAGCCTCAGGCTTTTACATTTGTTGTTAAGTGTATCCAGAGTATTGATACACTCGTTAACTAGCCTAGACTTTGTCCGGGATTACTTAGGGCCATTAGCTGTCTGTGCAAAGACCAAGAAAGCCATTATTTCCACCTGAAAGATCGTGGCGTATTTGCCTAGTGAGATGATTTGGCTTTTTCATGTGTTACACTACCGCTCTAGTACCTATTGTTGATTAAGACTCATTCGTATACCAGATGTCGCCCGAGTTAAGAATACGTCATGTCGAGTTTATCTAGTCTTCCTTGCTTTGTAGAATTACATTATAGTTCTGTTCCAGATGGTATCTAGCTACCATAAGATCTACCCTCATTTTCATGATGCTATCATGCAGGCTCGGAGGGAATTCAGTGTGTTTCCCTCTTTGTTTTTATAATCTCGTGGATTTTAGTCTGCATATAGTACTGTCCGGCATGCTGCTTCCTGGATATAAAGATGTAGCCATGCCAATGCAGCTGAAAATTCTAAGGCTTTATTTAGAGCTATGCTCATTGCTCCTCTGGCTGCTCTAAGGATTAGCCTCCTTAGTTATACCAATTGTTCGATCGTTGTTGATTTCTGTATGCACGTCCACCGTACAATTGATGCGTAAATCAGTTTCGGTAAGAGGATGACTCTAAACATCCATAATACCGCAGTAATCTTTAGGCTCAATTAACACCTTCTGCCCTTCTGCTTAGCCAAAATACATTCGCCGCCTTTCTTTCTAGCATCTCTAATTGTGATTTTCAGATGAGCCTGCTATCTAAGATGATGCTTAGATACTATGCTTGTGAACTGACACTAAGTTCCTTCCCTCTTACAAGGAAACCACCCCAACCCGACCTCACCGATTTGGATGATTTTCGGATATATTGTAGTACTAAAAAAAATATTAGACACGTATTACTTTCATTGGCGGACGAACACTTTAAAAGGGTGAAATCGACCTCCAAAGTCACCCCTCAATCCATATTTTGATATTTCTCAGCATCTGATAAATATTTTTGAAAAAAACAAATTGCAAAATTTTAGTATTTAAAAACCTCAACTATTGGCAGTATTTATGACCAAAGGGGTTGCAACCCCTATGAAAATAAATAAAAAACTACATTTTTTAGTAGTATTTTTTTTTTTTAAATATCGCGGTATAGTCTTAAAATTGAAAAAAGATTTTTGTGAATATTTTAAAATATTAAATTTGACGCGTTTCGACTTTTTTTTAAAAAAGCACCCCTAACTATCCTTAACCACCCTTCACAGTCATAGGCCACATATGAATGGTGTATTTTTATTTCTATATTATTATTTAGCTAATGCGTAAAATAAACTAAATTTACAATAAATAAATCATATTCAATTATTTTTTCTTCTTAATATTATCAAATGGGTTAAAAAAATCACCCTCAAATGTAAATATTCATTATATCGATGTTTTTTGTCAAAAATTTTGATATATTCCCAAGAAAAAAAAAAATTCCTAGACGATTGGAAAAGTTAAGAGTATATATGCTAGATCTAAAAAACTTTTTTTTTTTTTTTTAAGAGTTAAAACCATCCTCAATTTTAAACTCTAAAATTAATTTTTTTTAAACTGATTATAATTTGGTATCATTTGAGTTATGGTTTTTAATAGAATAAAGTATAAGAATATTTGTTTAAAAAAGCATGACGCATTAGGTATGTTATGACTCAAAGGATAGCAACTCTTATTTTATATTTTTTACAAATTACAATTTCCATCTTTAATTTTACCACAAATGCTGTGGAATAAATTTAAAAAAAATCAACGCTACCGTTTTCGTTTACAATTAAGAATTTATTGATGGATTTTTTCTAAAAAACTACCCCTGACTACCCTTAACCACCCTTTACAGTGTTAGGCCACATACAAGAGGTGGAATTTTTTTTCGTTATTTATTTAGCCTTTTTTTATTTAGTGAAAAAAGTCACCGCCAAACGTAATTATCCAGTATATCGGTGGTTTTTGTAAAAAATTTTGATACGTTTTCAAGATAACAAATTTTGTACCTAAAAAACTACGTCTTTTTACAAATAAAAACCACTCCTAAACATCAACCCTGAAATTGATTGTTTTGAACCGATTATAATTTGATACTATTTGAGTGACGGTTTTCAATTAAATTAGACATCATAATATTTGCCGTAAAAATCCGTATTTATGACATAAAGGGTTTTTACTAGGGTTTATATTTAAAAGAATATAAAATTCTTTTTAATAACTATTTTGTGAATTTTTAAAAATTGTAAGTGTCTGTATGTTTTAAAATTATAAAGTTTAGTTTTCTTGTTTTAATAGTTTATATATTTTGATCATGAATACTGTTATATTAATATTTATTAGGTTGCTGCAGATGAAATGGCCGATTTAGCAACGACATAAAGTTGGCTGCAATTCTAGTGTATTATGTTGGCACAAGGCGACGCAAATAATATGACATATTGAAGTATAAATACTGTTACCTTGGTTTATGGAGTCATTTCTATTTTGCACTTCATAGTGATCGTAAAAACAAAAAGAGAAAGTGAACATGGAAGTGAAACAAAAACAGCTACTTTTACTATACGAATTTCAATTAGAGCACAATGCAACGGAAGTAACGAGGAATATCAACAGCGCATTTGGGCCTGATACAGTTAGCGAACGAATCACTCGGCGGCGGTTCAAAAAATTCCGATCCGGAGGTATGAACCTTGGAAATGAGCCACGTGGACACCTAGGACCATCGATTGATAACGACGAGCTGCGTGCATTAGTGGAGTCTGACCCCCGCCAAACTATAAGGGATCTTGCCGAGAAATTAGGCGTTCACAATTCGACAGTTTGCCGCCACTTGCAACAACTTGGAAAAGTGAAAAAGCTTGACAAATGGGTCCTACATGATCTTACCGAGCAAAATATGACGTGTCGAATGAAGATTTCAAGTTCTCTTCTCTCCCGCAACAAAAAGGAACCGTTCTCGCACCGAATTGTGATCTACGATGAAAAGTGGATTTTATACGGTAATCGTCGCCGATCGGCCTAATGGCTAGATGCTGATGAAGCGCCAAGACACATGCCGAAACCAAGCCTTCATCCAAAGAAAATAATGGTAATTGTTTGGTGGTCTGTAGCTGGAGTTATCCACTATTCGTTCCTGCAACCTGGCGAAACCATCAATGCAGAGAAATACTGTGCTCAACTGGATGAAATGCATCAGAAATTGATAGTCCAACAACCTAGGCTTGTCAACAGGGATGGAGTGATACTGCTTCATGATAACGCACGACCTCATGTATCGAGAACAACGGTCTAAAAATTAAACGAGTTGTGCTATGAGACTCTTCCTCACCCTCCATATTCACCAGACCTCTCACCAACAGATTACCATTTCTTTAAACATTTAGATCACTTTTTGACAGGAAAAAGATTTAATAATGAAGCTGTTCTCAAAAATGCCTTTGAGGAGTTTCTTCGAACCAGAAACTCGGACCTCTACAAAACTGAAATGAATGTACTTGTATCTCGTTGAGAAAAGTGTGTTGCATCTATTGGTACCTATTTTGATTTAATAAATTGTCTTTATAAAAAGTTACAGCTGTTTAAAAATTTATTACTAAATCGGCCATTTCATCTGCAGCAACCTAATACATTAAAATATTAATATTTGCATCAAAATTTATTAATTAATACTAAAGTAATTAATACTAAATAAAATTAATACTGAAAATTATTAATAGTCGGTATATGTAGTGTATATGTTATTTTTCTATCCTTATTTTATCTAGCCGCAGTCACGCGCTGCTTTAATTGAACTTTGTAGATATGGATTGCTAAAAACAACTTAACATATTCACATTCTACTTTATTAATAACAACAGTTAAAGAGATACAAGGCTTTTTTTTTGTTATGTATTAAATCGGATTTGAATAATTCTTTTGTTGCTTGTATTAATGAATTTTCTAGTATGCATTATTATTCATCTGCGAATCAGTGAAGCTCGACAAATTATTTTAAGAATAAGAAAGTTTTCCATTAACTATGTAAGTATTTCTATCAAGAATTTATGTATTATTTGATTACTATTGTTATAACTTTTTTACTGATTTAAACTAACATAAAACTCAGGTGTTAGTTTGTATCTATCTTGTTGTTTATTTTCTATGCTGAATTTTATATTTATTTTAAAATTTTGTTGTGATAAATAATAATTCGTTATTAATTTTTTACTTTTTGTAAAACTATGTTTTTGGAAGAAAGGATTTCAATGTAATGCTTTTATTTTAAATTTGAACATGCACATTAATCCTTTGAATGTATTGAATTTATAATTAGTATACTTTGAAACCTTAAAATTGTCAAGTAGTGAGACTAATATCAAAGAAATGAGTTTATTAGACAAGATAAAAGAAATATTAATAGATGCCACATACGAATTTAATGAAGTTGATATGATTGTTGAAGCGACGTTACTTTTTAATGAAGATTATAAAGATACTCATGCTCAAATTGTTGAAGACGAAGTACATTACTTTCCTGATTCTGAATTTGCACCAACAAATCAGTGTACAAATAATGACGAAGAAATCACATTTGATGATAAGCAAAAGCCGTAGAATATTGGAGAATATAGATGAAAAAAGTTTTATCTATAAGTCAACTTAAACGTTGGGCCAGAACAATAAATAAAGGTGGGACTCACAAAGAAAAAATTGCGCAAATTTGCCAATACACTTTAGATAATTTTAAAGCTGTTATAGAAGTTTGTACAATAGTGCATGATTGCTATGTACGTAAATGGGCGTTACACGCTCAAAAAATGATTGGCCATCAAGATATTAGATTTAAAGCCTCTCCGAATTGGTTGCTAAAATTTAAAAAAGCTCATCGTATAGTATCCAGGAAAGTTAATAAATTCATCACTAAAAAAACATTAGAAAGTAGCGCTGAATTTTAAACTACAGCTGATAATCAGCTTTTGTAGCTGATGTCAAATCATGCATACCACAAATTAGAATTGAAAATTTGTATAATTCAGATCAGAGTGGTTTTTAATTAGAAATGCACTCTGATCGAACAATAGCCGTTGTAGGAGAAAAACAAGTGCAATGCTTGGTTCAATCCGTCGCTTCAACGACCAGTTTCAAGAACAGTTACACCATTCAGCCGACAATATCGGCTACAGGCAAACTTTTATCACCATTATTTTTAGTATAACAAAAAAAAACTGGTCAATTTGGTCCTGTTATGGTAGTAAAATCTACCTTATTTACACCAACAAATGTCTATGTAGAAGCATCAAAATCAGGAAAATTAACAGCAGGTGAGTACACGTCAGCATATTATAATATAAAGATCAAGAAAATTTTTTGATAAAAAATAATTTTTAATTTATTTGTTTTTTAGAAGATTTCAAAATTTAGTTAAAAGAAGTATTTCATCCGAATGTTGGTCCTACATCTGGACTATTACTTGATTCTTGGAGCGGATATTGTGACAAAGCTATAGGGGAAACGATGCCGAAAAATAAAACCGTTAATATAAAAGAAATTCTCAAGGGAACAACAGGAAAAATCCAACCTCTTGATGTCTATGGATTTCGTATCTGGAAAGATTTTTCGACATTTTTTAGATCAAGTAGTATTGATGGACTATGATGTAAATCTACATTTAAGAAATAATATTATAAAATTGCAATCTCTGGTTTATAATCAGCTCTCTTCACTGAGATATACAAATATTTTAAATATTCTTTGTATAAAACCGGCTACATAAATGAAAAACTAAGTAAAACTGATAATCTTGTAGATTTTAGTTTTGGCGAATCCTGCAATACAAAATGTGAAGTAGAAAGATGTAACAATATTGCTTTAGTATGATGTGGTTGGTGCAAGAAATCACTACGTTTCCAACATTTTTTTGAGAAATGTCATTTTTGTGAAACATTTGTTGAGTAATATCTTGTCATGCATTAATAAATATGAAAAAGAATATAATCATATGTTAAGTAATAATGACAAAATTTATAGTTTATAATAAAAATAATACCGCCCGCTAAATCCTAAGCTCACAAATCTCAAGTCAGCACTTTTAACCCTATAAACTGTGACGCGATTCTCGCGCGAAAAACATATGTATATATATATATATATATATATATATATATATATATATATATATATATATATATTTATATATATATTTATATATATATTTAATTAAATTCGTAAATAAATTAATAAATGTTAACGCGACACGGACCAGCGCCGAAATAATATTAATTTAGATTAAATTTTCTTTATTTTCTGTTTTTTTTGCAACGCGAACGCGAACATGAACGCGACTGGGTTGCACAGCAACCAAATAATGGAGAGAGAGGCGAAGAGAAATAGAGAATAGTGATGTATTACAGCAAGGAAGAGAAAACTTACATGATGCGAAGAAAAATTGTGATGCACTTGAAGTACATTACCAGCACCCCTATCCACAGCGACGAAGAGGATCCAGGAAGCAACAAGAAAAGGACGACGAAGAGAACCACCCGCGTTGAGGTTATGGTCGCCCGCTACGTGGAGGCAGTGCATCATGATATGCGTTTTCGGCGACCATACGCCGCCATCGGTCACCCACGCACTTACACCCGCAATGTTTTTGTGCAAGTTCGAGCATAAAACGTCACAAAACTTTAAGCTTACACATCGCTAGCTCATACTCCGTAAGCCAACATACCTTATACTGATACACCCCAAGCCCATCAACCTTCAACCTTTAATTTTTAGCCCATGAACTTCAAACTCACACATCAGAAGCCCTCGCACTCCAAGCTTACAAACCCCAAGCCCACAGACCTTAATCCTGAATTTTACAAACAGAAAAAAATAGAAAAAAAAATAATTGCATACGATTTATTTATTGTAAATGTAGTTTATTTCACGCATTGGCTGAATAATAACAAAGAAAAAAAATCCACCACTCATATGTGGCCTATTACCGTGAAGGGTGGTTAAGGATACTTTGGCTTTTTTAAAAAAAAGCCGAAACGCATAAAATTTAATATTCTAAAATATTCAGCAAAATCTTTTTTTTAATTTTTTTGAGGCTATACCGCGATATTTACAAAAAAAATACTATTAAATGTAGTTTTTTATTTTTTTTTATAGGGGTTGCAACTTCTTTAGTCATAAATACTGCCAATAGTTGAGGTTTTTAAATAACAAAATTTTGCAATTTGTTTTTTCCAAAAATATTTATTAGATGCTGAGAAATATCCAAAAAATGGATTTTGAGGGGTGACTTTGGAGGTGGATTTCACTCCTTTAAAGTTTTTGTCCGCGGATGAAAGAAATATGTATCTAATATTTTTTTTAGTACTACAACATATCCGGAAATCATCCAAATCGGTGAGGTCGGGTTGGAGTGGTTTCATTATAGAAGGAAGGAGCTTAGTGTTAGTTCACAAGCAAAGTATCTAGGCATCATCTTAGATAGCAAACTCATCTAAAAATCACAATTAGAGATGCTAGAAAGAAAGGCGGTGAATGTATTTTGGCTAAGCTGAAGGGCAGAAGGTGCTAATTGAGCCTAAAGCCTACTGCGGTATTATGAATGTTCAGAGTCATCCTCTTACCGAGACTGATTTACGCATCAATTGTATGGTGGACGTGCATACAAGAAAGACTCCTACAACGAAACCTTTATTTTGAAGTTTTCCTTATATGAGTGAAATCGCACTATGCAATACCGAGTCAGTGAACTGTACCTCCAGGATATGTGTGTGGATCCTGTAACAAAGGTTGTCTCAGAAGGGTCACTTCTCTGATATAGCGTTCCGTGAGACTCTCAAACGATTTTAACATTATAGTCAAGCATATAGGCCTAAATTCTTTTGTGGTTGTGTAGCTTTTTTTATCTGGTTTTGGTATGAATACTACGCTAGCTACTCTCCATCTTTCGGGGGTGTATTCTAGTCTTAGACAGGTTCTGGTCAGTCTCACGACGGGGCCGAAAATGCTCTCATGGCCTTGTTTAAGCAGTGCCGGAAAAATTCCGTTTACTTTAGGGAACTAATAAAAACCAAAGGAGTTTCAGACCATCTAACACCGGCTGGTGAGACTATCCGACGCATCAGCCCGTCGCTTCTTTTTGGAACAGTGGTTTGCCGACTCCCAGGTAGCCCGCTACTCAACATGGAGTTACAGGGTATGATCGTCATTACTTCTTCTCAAATTGTAAAGCCTGTGAAGTTGACCTGCATCAAACAGGACAGAGTCTTCTCATCCGAGGTAACTTATCCACCCGAGGGGAGTTTTATGAATCCCATCCATCTCTCCAGGTTTCGGGCTAGGATCCTGTCAATCCAAAAGACTTCTGATCCCTCCTCGATGTCCTTGCAGGTCATGCAGCTCTCCAAGCGAGCCCTCCAGCTCTCTTTCCTTTACTCCTTTCGTGCACTTCTCCATAAATGCCAATATGCATAATCCTTGAGCCTTCTTGCTTTCTTAAGGAGTTAGTTAACCCTTTCTTCGAGTAGCTGTAGCTTGGCATTCTACTAGTGAAATTCGTAGATTTTTTGCTTTTCTTAAAGGGGCAGTCCTTTTTGTACGTACTATAATTGATTTTTGCAGCCATGTAGCTGATATATCAACCGTACTTGTACTAATAATTTTCGGAATACTAATAGTTTTCGGAAATGTTGCTATATTATTAGAGTCTGTCAAGTAAGAGCGTGGTCGTATTAATTTATAAAAAAATTTATTTGATGGAACTTTCATATTTATATATACATTGTACACATTACAAACAATGATGCAATTCGGTCAATAATGTGTCCAGTCACCACCGGCGTCGATAATTGCCTGGCATCTCCGAGGCATGCTTTCTACTAATTTGACGGCGTATTCTAGTGATAAGGATCTCCAGATCCGACGAATTTCGTAAGACAACTGCTTCAAAGTGTATGTGCGTCTTCCACGAAGCTTCCGTTTAATATATGTCCACACATTTTCAATAGGGTTTGCATCGGGCGACTGCGACGGCCAATCCAATGTAACGATGCCAGATTGAGTCTTCCACTAAGTACAGAGCTTGCTGCGGTGTTTAGGATCGTTGTCCTCCTGCAGAATCCAATCTTCATTTTTTGTGATGAACCATCGCTTGGCAGATGGCAGTAAAGCCTTTTTGTAGATTTTTATCATTTTCTCGGCATTTAGGTTGTCAGTAAAGAGGTGCAAAGTGCCGAATCCCTGCTTTGAGAAGCAGCCCCAAAGATGCACCTTTATTCCATGTTTTACGGTCCGCTGAACAAGCCTATTGGTGGAAGTTGACCAGGCTCGCGTGAGGACAGAACGTGCCCATATAGAACATTTATCAGTAAAAATGACATTTTCAAAATCTCTATCAATATTCTCATGCGCCCAAGCGAGTCGCTTTGTCACATGTTTTTCAGTCAACAGAGGCTTCTTCATTGTGTTGCGCCATTTCAGATGATGAGTACGAAGATGGGTTCGGATAGTTTCGTAGGATATATCTAAACCTTTTGCCATTAATTTTGCTTGTCCTTGCCGCAGTGTTAAAGCAGGATTCCGCGGAAACAGATTCACTATTCATTTTTCATCTTTTTTGTTCACTTTTCCTATCGAGCCACGTCCTGGTAAATCATCGACATTTTTAGCCACTTTATATCGCTGTATCCACTTCTGTACAAATGCCTTCGACTTTCATATATATTTAGCAGCCGCTGATTGCGACATTTTGGGACTTTCGGGTGGATGCAAAGGAACACAGCCTCGTAGCGCAACGCGTACTTAGCACTCATGGCGTTTAACGTAATTCTCTTTCAAAAGATCAACGACAACTGAATCTTTGTTGACAATGCATCAAGGACAAAGCTTCCCTGTATCGGCTCGCGAAAGAATTAGAGCGAAATCTTTCATTACTTGTCGGTAAAGTCGATCACGCTCTTACTTGGCAGACTGTATAAAGGTTCCTATAGTAGGCATTCCAGTCCGTTTTCCTTGGTTGCCGTACCAAATTGTCCACCTAAAACAGACAACAGATGTTAAAATTGACCCGCGCAAGATCAGCGAGTGTCGGTTCACCTGACACTTGTGAGCATAGGATGAGGTCAATGCCCTCCCTCCTTGCCACTGTAATGTCGGTGCAGCGTTTCGACGTTTTTAAATCACAGACCGATCGGTAACGTCATCTTAGCGATCCCTGCTTTCTTTTACCTACACTAGCTTCAGAGGCGCGGGTAAGGAAGATTTCTTTTTTTCAAGAAAGGGGGATAATTTTTTTTTCTCTTTCCTCTTTGGATTTTCCCCGGAGATCTTTCCTTTTTTTTCCCTTTATTAAATGTAATCTCTTAAACAAAAAAAAAGAAATAATAAAATAATTTACTTTAATGTCTAGTTATAATGCGAAAGAATTCATAGCTTTAAGACATCGGAAAAATGCGTCTACAGCGCGGTTTGAGACGCCGCGCGATAACAGCGTTTGCGGTCCAACTTGGAATACCAAAGTATTATTCTTTTATTGTACACTCGTGGTAAAAATTTTTCTTTCTCTCCGCACACAAATTAATCATTTATTTAAATTAATTAGCGAACTCATGTCAAAAAGGGCGGAATCGAGCAGATTTTTCGTTGCCTCATGCCTATGATTTTATTCTTCTTTTTATTCATACCAATTTAATAGTTACAAAATCAAAAGATAATGCGAAACATAATCACTAATTATTGTAAAATATGCCAATATATTTCAGCCACGATCAAGTTGTAAATTAATTTATATCTTTAGACCATGGATCTGAAGACTTAATATTAATCTATTTTTATAGTAATGAGTTTTACATTTTCCCGTAAATTAACCGTATGTACAAAATCTTGTGCTACGCTTGTATGCTTAGAACTTTTACATTATAATTCAACTATTCTAATTCCTCCAAATTATCATTATTATTATTATTGTATTTCTCAATAAAAACAAAAACAACTTATTCGGTAAGCTTACTTATTCCGTATAAAGTATCAACAGACTTCTTTTTTTTTACCTTCAGTTATTATTAATAAAATAATTAAACGAAATAGATAATTACTTATCCGTCATTGTAATAATTTTTAATCATTTAATTCCGAATCTAATAACCGGGTATTATTGTCGACACGTTGCACTATTACCATTATCTCCAAAATCATTGTAATATCGATGTTTTCTTTAAAACAATTATTACATTAACTCTGTGACTTATACCGGAATTATTAATAATAATGCCATGTTTATATTCTTCATAATTAATTTCTTATCTAACTCGTAATTTTTATGAAATGTCATATCAATTTTATTTTATAGTTTTCTCTCCAATAATAATTATAACTACTAGTTAAATTCTTCGACATTGTATTAAATTAAGCGTTATAATATTCACTACTCTTATATTCGAGAGAATCAACATTTTTTTTATTTTCACCTTCTTTTTTTTACATATTCTATGTCCGAGGAATTTAAATTTTGCAATAAAATTTATGTTTCTTTGCAAGTTAAAATTTATTTACCATGATTATATACCTGATAATAATTTTTCTTGTCGAATTTTTGTTTTCTTTTTTTTTATAATGAAATTACATTAATCATTAATTAATTCCTAAATTAATAATTATTAATATTCTCCTAAAATAATAATTAATCCGATTATTAATTTATTAAAATGATTACTCTTAAATTCAATTTAAGTAACATAGCGCATAGTACAGGCAACGCAAAAACTCAAGGCATATTAATTAAAAACTCTTTAATTTCACTTAAGAATAACGTCAATCGATTAATTACTCTACCGACATTTTGTAACAAATATTGAAGGATTAATTGAAAATTGTAATTCTCAATCCTTTCGGGACAGGTCACGTCAATAAGCGTTATTAATATCACTGCAAAATAAATACATCGCAAATTGCGTAAAATGCGACGAAAAACTATGCTCTTTTTTGTAATGTGCTCTAAATTTTAAATAGAATGCAACCATGTAATCTAATTTAACATTCAATTATTGCAAATAATAAATAATGGATATGCATAAAAATTGTACAAAAAGAATCTCCTCTCTCTCTCTCTCTCTCTCTAATTCTCGCTCTCCCTCCCAAAAGGAACACGCTCAAGATAAGCGATTAGCGCCCACCGCGCGTTAATTTCGCGCAATCAGATTGGTGCAGAATCGTCTCTATACGAGTGCATAAAAAGGCAAGCTTGACTTGCGGAGACGCATTCGACGTGATTTTTTTTATATTGGCCATCGCCATCAGCCCAGACCATCATCCACGCGGATTGCCAACGATACGTTGCCTGAATCTCAACAAGCCGACTGCGCCCTGAACCGAAGGACATCGTAAGACCCCAGCAGGCCGATCCGGATCTCCACGAGCCGACTGCGCCCCAGCACAACATCGTTCCACCTACTTGAAACGAAAAACAGAGAGAGAGGGAGAGGGAGAGAGAGAGAGAGAGAGAGAGAGAGAGAGAGAGAGAGAGAGAGGGAGAGGGAGAGGGAGAAAGGGAGAGAGAGGGAGGGAGGGAGAGAGGGAGAGAGGGAGAGAGGGAGAGAGAGAGAGAGAGAGGGAGAGAGGGAGAGAGAGAGTTTTATCGATTTTGTAAAAGTGAGTACAAGAGAAATAAAGTAATTCTAATTTAAATTCATTCTTCTTTCTCTCTATTATCTATTTTCCTCCGAAAAGTCGCTGGACTAAAAAAAAAGTGTCCTTTGACTTTTACCTCAATATATTACTACTAAGATACATTTTTGAAAAAATTGAATTTTGTGAAAAGGTTCCCGGCATTTTATGAAACAATAGCTCATCATTTCTGAATTGATCTGTCTTTTGCTCTATTATTTTATGATTTCGTGATATCTGTATTTTTGAAAATTTTTTGACCAAAAGATCTCAAAACGAGATACTTGGAGCTTTAATTTTCTTTTTTTAAGTCTCGACATGACCATTTTTTACTGAGATACAGTATTTTTAAAAATCACTTTAAAATTTAGGAAATTTATTTGATTCCTTAATTTATTTCCATTAATGTATTTCTTTATACGGTATTGATAAGATAACCATGTTTGACAAAAAATATGAAATTATAGTAAAGAAAATACTATAAGGTGTTTATTTATATACGAGGGTAGTCCCAAAAGTACCCGACCTGACTTATGAATACAGGTAGTTTTAAAAAAACAATTACTGCGATTGACAATACCACCTTTCAACAACTTAATGTGAAAAATTTACTTTCATACTTTCATTTGAAAGGTCTAAGTCCAACCGATATCAAAGCCAAGTTGGATTCTACTCTGAAAAAGTCTGCTCCTTCGTTTACAACGGTCAAATATTGGGTAGCTGAGTTTCAGCAAGGTCGTACAAGCTGTCAAGATGAACACCGCAGTGGTCGACCAAGTAAGGTCACCACGTCAGAAAATGTGAAGAAAATCAGGCATTTCAAAAAGTGCTGTACATCGCATTTTGACCGAAAATTTGGACATGAGAAAGCTGTGCGCAAGATGGGTGCCGCGTTTGCTCACAATGGAGCACAAACAGCAACGTGAGGATGTTTTCATCGAGTGTTTGACAATGTTTCGCAGCAATAAAGCCGAGTTTTTGCGTCGATTCATAACCATGGACGAAACATGGGTCCATCATTTTACACCTGAGACCAAGGAGCAGTCAAAGCAGTGGACTAAAAAGGGAGAACCGGCTCCAAAGAAAGCAAAGACTGTTCAGTCAGCTGGCAAGGTCATGGCATCCGTTTTCTGGGATGCGCATGGAATAATATTTATTGATTATCTTGAAAAAGGAAAAACAATCGACGGTGCATATTATGCAGCCTTATTGCAGCGTTTGAGTGATACGAGGTCTGGCTATTAAATAACGAGACTGCGTCTCGTTATTTAGGGGGCGCCGTAGACGGGTGGGGTAAAAAACGAGTAGTGCGTTGGGTATCTAGATATCTAGTCTATGCACGTACCAAAACACGTTCTCGTCACTATTACTGTATTTGTGCAGTAGCGGTTTGAAACGAACGTGTTTTTTTCTCGTGCCGAAAACCATGTGTGACATAAAACAGGAGCAACGTATCAATCTCAAATTTCTCGTTAAATTAAAAAAAACTCCGAGTGAGTGCTGTAAATTGTTGCAAGAGGCCTATAGGGACAATTTTCTATTTTGTGCGCGTGTTTTTGAGTGGTGTAAGCGCTTTAGTAAGGGCCGAGTGAGCACTGAAGATGACTAACCAAAGTCAAGGCAATTTCGATCGTTTTTTTCGACATTAACGGTATCGTGATGACTGAATGGGTTCCAGAAGATCAGACTATCAACCAGACTTACTATTTGTAAGTTTTGGCAACACTGCGAGAACGAGTTCGTAAGAAACGGCCCGAGTTGTGGAAGAACAACTCGTGGATTTTGCACCAGGACAACGCACCTGCCTTTAACGCGCTATCTGTGAAGCAGCATTTGGCCGGTAAGCGTACTCCAGTGCTCGAACACGCGCCGTACTCGCCAGATTTGGCACCGTGCGACTTTTTTTTGTTTCCGAAGATAAAATCTGCTTTGAAAGGGACCCGATTTGAGTCGATGGAAGCGGTAAAGCAAAAAACGGCAGAGTTCCTAAAGGCCCTCACCAAAGAAGACTTCCAGCACTGCTTCGATCAATGGAAAAAACGTATGGTAAGGTGTGTGGTGAGGGAAGGGGAGCATTCGAATGTAGAATAATTTTTATCATAAAACCTTTTTTCGTAACCAGTCTTGTTATTTAATAGCCAGACCTCGTAAAATCAAGAAAAAACGGCCCCATCTGACGAAAAAAAAAGTGTTGTTTCATCACGACAACGCACCAGTCCACACGTGCGTCATTGCGATGGCTAAAATCAATGAGTTGAAGTTCGAATTGCTTCCTCACGCACCCTATTTGCCAGATCTGGCTCCCTCAGATTTATTTCTTTTTTCGAATTTGAAAAAATGGCTCGGCGGCAAAAGATTTGCCAACAATGAAGAGGTAGAGTCTGCGGTTGATAGGTATTTTGAGGAGCTTGACGGTTCCTACTATAAAGCGGGTATCGATGCTATTAAACATCGTTGGGAAAAGTGTATCGAACTGAAAGGAGAATATATTGAAAAATAAAAAACATTTTCGCAACTTTCTTACTGTTTTCTTTGTCGGGTCGGGTATTTTTGGGACTGCCCTCGTAGTTCTAGTATAATATTTTAAGAACAGTACCATAATAATTTCTAGTATAAAGGTTCAAAAACGATAGATGAACATAGAAAACAAAAACAATATCGTTATCACATTCAGAATTTATGTCTATGCATTATTATCTATGGATCCTTAGTACAAGTGCCCAAAAATGATACATTTGATTAAAACAATATAACGCTACATAAAGTAAACATGACAAGTTATGATGTTTATTTGCACTATGGAAGTCACATTATAATAAGATATTGTGACAGGTGGCCCGTAGAGGTTAGGCCACTTGCCATGCGGTGCAAGATAGAGTTTGCGGCGTGACTACACGCAGCGCCATCGATCGCTCGATCGATGGCGCGACGCGGCAAAAGGCGCAAGAATTCGCGGTGCCATCGATTGTTTGATCGATGGCGCGAGGCGGGAAATGAAGAGAGGCGCGACGCAAGAGGAGGAAGAGGAGAGCCTTTTTCTCTTCCGAACCGCCGAGCAGCATAGACGCTGTTACAAAGATAATCACCGCCGCTGCAATCGAGCCGAGTAGAATTGCAACAGCCAAGCGAGATTCGAGAAGACGAACCTCACCGTAAATAAAAAGTAAGTGGCCTCTTTTATCGTTAGTATCCGTGACATATATTTTTGCATGCGAGTGGTCGCGAACATATATTATATATTATTCGTGCGAACGGTGAGTGAAAGATCCGCTCTCTCACACATATATAGTAGCCTGTAAGTATGTGTGTGGGTAGACGCGCAAGAGACTACATGCATGTAGTCTCCCGGTTGGCCACGAGAGGCCGCGACCAACCGTCAGTGAGCGCGCCAAAGATTATAGCTGGCTCATACGTCTGATCTTAGCCCGCGTGTATTAGGGCTGGTTCACACGTCTTGCTGAGTAAATACAGCAAGATGAGTGGACGGTGCGCATGCGCAGTGCGCACCTAGCATATTAGTATTGCGCGTCAAGCAATACTAATTGCGATCATCGGCCATAAGCCTCTACGCGATAAATAACCAACTTTTTGTATCTTTTTGTTAATATTTAGCAATAAATAAGTTATTAGCGCATAACGGGTGCGCGTTATTTATCCCCTTCCTATCTAGCGTCCCTGCCCGGAATACTGCCGCCTCCACGGGCGCGCCAACCGATAGTTGGCGCGCAAACTGAGCAGCAGAGCCCGGTGGAAGCGGCATCGGCAGTGGGGCCTTAGAGCAAGGCCCTGCACATGTAAGTAAAAGCAGGATCAAAGAAGGACCCTGCGTTGTAAAGGGACCGGCACTGCACGAGAGTGCCATTGCACCGACGGCTAACGCCCGTCGGCATTTGAAGCCGCATCGGTGGACGTAGCGGCCTATCAGCCCCAAAACCGGCGCCTGGAGCAGTGCATACGTGCGAGGGAGAGTTTCGCACGTGCATTTCCGAATACACCCATTACAATATATAATATGTACTAAAAAGTAAATAACCAAAATGTTTTTAAATAAATATATCCTACATAATAAGCAACTTATGACAGCAAACCATTGTACCCTTAACTCAATGAATCCCTAAAAAACACCCTTGACCACAGCGACGTTTATCGCTCATTTCTTCTTGAAATAATTGTCAAATCGAAACCGGGGATCAAAAAAGTCACGTCTAAAAATAAGTATCTAATGTAATACGTTGTCTTATTATTTTCAAATGAACTTTATTAAAAGTTATTTTTATAAAAGACTATATTTTTGACTCATATGTAAATTAAAATGTATTATTTGACATAGTTTTAACAGTAATGATAATCTTCAAAGAAGTGCTTAAAATATAATGACTTTTTACACCAACCACATCGTATTATTGCAACATTCTTACATTCTTCTACTTCGCAGTTGACATTACAAGATTCTCTAAAACTGAAAGCAATAGGATTATCAGTTTTATCTGGTTTTTGAGTAATATAGCCGCTTTTATACCAGGAATATTTAAAAATATCCGTATATGTCGGTGAAGAAAACTGGTTATGTACCAGTGATTGTCATGATATAATGTTATTTTTTACATGTAAATTCATCTCATTATCCATCAATATTACTTGATCTGAAAATTGCCTCACAAAATTGAAGACTCTTCTTTCAATCTACAATAGTAGCAAATAATAAATTATGGTGCCACTTCGAAAAATATGTTTGAAATTTAAAAAATTGAGCCTGCTCCAGGATTGTTAGGGGTACCCACACAGCATGAATTAATCCTGAATTAATTCTGAATTAATTCATGATATAATAAAATTATTTCAGAATTAATTCTGTATTAATGCTATGTCCACTATTTGATTCTTTTAGAATTAATTCACGAAATAATTATAAAATAGTTTCAAAATTATTGAGGAATCATTTCATAAAATAATTCTGTAATAACATTCGAATTTTAAATATATATATGTATATACGAGGTCTGGCTATTAAATAACGAGACTGGTTACGAGAAAGGGTTTTATTATAAAAATTATTCTACATTCAAATGCTCCCCTTCAATATACTCCCCTTCCCTCGCCACACACCTTTCCATACGTTTTTTCCATTGATCGAAGCAGTGCTGGAAGTCTTCTTTATTAAGGGCCTTTAGGAGCTTTGCCGTTTTTTGCTTTACCGCTTCCATCAACTTAATCGGGTTCCTTCCAAAGCAGATTTTATCTTCGAAAACAAAAAAAAGTCGCACGGTGCCAAATCTGGTGAGTACGGTGCGTGTTCGAGCACTGGAGTGCGCTTACCGGCCAAATACTGCTTCACAGATAGCGCGTTATGGGCAGGTGCGTTGTCCTGGTGCAAAATTCACGAGTTGTTCTTCCACAACTTGAGCCGTTTCTTACGAACTTGTTCTCGCAGTGTTGCCAAAACTGACAAATAGTAAGTCTGGTTGACAGTCTGACCCTCTGGAACCCATTCAGTCATCACGATACCGTTAATGTCGAACAAAACGATGAACATTGCCTTGAATTTTGATTTGGACATCCTTGCTTTTTTGATTCTGGGCGATTCAGGCGTCTTCCAATGCATCGATTGCCGCTTTGTTTCAACATCGTATTGAAAAATCCACGTTTCGTCGCAAGTAATAATGTTTTTCATCAGTCCGGAATCTTTTTTTAACCTTGCAGGGAAATCTGAGCAGACCTGTTGACGCAAGAGCTTTTGGTCAGGAGTCAGGCTTTTTGGCATCAACTTCGCACAGACTTTTGTCATGTGTAATTCCTCGTGTAAAATTTGTCTAACCGTTTCTTTATCGGCGTTTACAGCCTCGGCAATCATCTGGATGCTCATTCGACGATCTGCACGCACAATTTGGTTGATTTTGGTTACTGTTTTCGGAGTTGAAGCAGTGACAGGGCGACCTGGGCGTTGGTCATCTTCAGTGCTCACTCGGCCCTCACTGAAGCGCTTACACCACTCAAAAACACGCGCACGAGTTAGAGAATTGTCCCAATAGGCCTTTTGCAACAATTCACAGCACTTAGTCGGAGTTTTTTTCATTTTAACGAGAAATTTGAGATTGATACGTTGCTCCTGTTTTTCGTCACACATGGTTTTTGGCACGAGATAAAAACACGTTCGTTTCAAACCGCTACTGCACAAATACAATAGTAGTGACGACAACGTGTTTTGGTACGTGCATAGACAAGATATCTTGATACCCAACGCACTACTAATTTTTTTCCCCACCCCTCTACAGTGCCCTCTAGACGCGCAGTCTCGTTATTCAATAGCCAGACCTCGTATATATATATTGTAACGTGTCGAATTCTCACGTTATAACAAAATTAACAAAAGCGTATGTTAATTCGTTTGTATTATAATTTTATTTATTTTATGTGTGCACGTTCGAGTGCTGAATCCCGATTTCGTTGACATTTCCCGTGTGTGTGTGTGTGTTTTATCTTAATCGAATTTAAAGAAGTCAAAAATTTAAATTTCTTCTATAATCAACCAAGATCCTATTTGTGTTCTTTGTAACAATTGTGTATTTTATTAATTAAATTCCGAGACAAGTGTCTTTCCGACGTTTTAGTTTTATTTCAGTTAAATACAAATTTTTTCAATCAGACGGCACTGCGTGACGTCTTGGAGAGAGACGTCGCGAGGATCGCCGACCGGCCAATGTTTACGTTTGGCCTTTATAGAGCTTAATTTTCAGGAAGACTATACCTATGTACTTGCTAGAGAATGCATTATCCTAGCAGACTAATACATAGGCGTTTAAACCAGCCTCACTCATTCGATAGTGGAAATCGTGTGCGGTTTATTCTTTTCAATGTTGTTTTTATTTTTTAATATTTCAACACCCGACCCCGGTGCACTCAAACACAATGTCGATATGCCTAAAAGTCTTCGGTTTACTCACAAAATCTTATTTCCTTTTAGAAAATAAACCCCTTGAGTATGAAATTTACAATGTTACCAATACTTAGGCATCTGCAGCACTTGCAAAATGCCATCGACTGGAGGTTTTGTAAATCTCTTGTTACTTTGCCTTGATTTCACACATTTATGAAAAAAAAAACTAAAATCAATTTAAAAGTTGAATTTCAAATTTATTCAAAATTTTTCTTACATTTGCTAAGAGTAATCTATGACCGTCTTCTGTGAAAGTCTGAAATCAAGTGTCTTCTACCTTATCGAACTCGGCTTTATGTACTCTCGCCGCTCCTTGATTGAGGCAAAGTTCTATGGGCTTCTATGGACAATTATTTAATAGTTTACAATATTTTCGAGAATGTTTTTTTCTTATTTTCTAGCTGAGATGTAGTTGCGTCGTTACATGTATAACAATATCGAGATTTTCGCAAATTTCGAGCTTTTTTATTGTTTACAAGTTTTTAAAATTTTCTTTTTCACTTTTTATGTACAAATAATTTATGTCATTGATTGTTTTTCCAGTCACGATATGTGTACTCTCTTTATCTATATATTTTTATAAAATCTATTGTTATTCTGTTTTTTATTCATACAGTAACCCTCATGGAACATCATAGAATTTTGACTCTCTCGAAGTACAGATGTTCTATGAGCTTCTATTTGTAATAACTTTTTTCCTAATTCAAATTTCACATTTGTTCTTTTTTTTATTTGTTTGTCCAATGTGTTATTTGTTATTCTATATGAGATTATTTCGGTGTTCACCTTATTTCTGTTACTTTTCTATGTTTAAAATTTACTTTGTTTTCTCATTAGTCTAACTAGTATAATATAAAATATACGCCGATTGTAGCGACCTTGGAATTCAATGCCCTTGTTGTTTCGCGGTATTGAATTTATTCGTAATTTATGTTACATTTCAATTTCTTAATCCTATTGCTCTATTTTATAATTGTTTTTTATTTCTAACTTTGCTTATAATATTGTAGATTTTATTTATATAAATTTTTCTATATTTATTAACGTATATAAAATTGTTTATTTTAATTTTTCCTTATAACCAGATACTGAGGTTACAATATATATATATATATATATATATATATATATATATATATATATATTGTATAGTCTAAAAAGTATTGAGCCTTTTTTTGTTATTTTTCGATTAAATATTTCTTTTATTTAAAATGGATTTTATTTAAGTACATATTGTCCGTTATTATCTATGAGCTTTTGCCATTCTTTGGGTAGAGCCATTATTCCATCTGTGTAGAACTTCTGTGGTTTATCGTCGAAAAACTGTGCCAAGTGATTTTCACAGTCTCTTTTTGAAGTGAATTTCTTTTCATTAAGGAAGTTTTGCAGAGACCGAAACAAATGATAGTCTGATGGTGCAAGGTCTGGACTATATGGTGGATGCATCAAAACTTCCCAGCTAAGCTCTGTCAATTTTTGCCGGGTCATCAAAGATGTGTGTGGTCTGGCATTGTCATGATGGAAGACAGCACCCTTTCTATTAATCAATTCTGGCTGGTTTTTTTGAATCGCTTGTTGCAATCTGGTTAATTGCTGACAGTACAGAGCCGAATTGAGTGTTTGGCTAGGTTTTAGTACCTCATGATAAACAATTCCCTTCCAATCCCACCATACACACAGCATAACCTTATTTGGTGTCAATCCTGGCTTTGAAGTCGTTTGTGATGATTCACCTTTTTTTGACCATAATCTTTTATGAACGACATTCTCGTATCTTACCCATTTCTTATCGTCCGTAATAATTTGCTTCAAAAATGGCTCGATTTTGTTGCGTTTTATTAGCATTTCGCAAATGGAAATTCAGTCGATCAAATTCGTGTCGTCCAAAATTGGACCCTTAGGATGGACCATTTACGACGTAGCCGCGGTCAACATTTAAATGAGATAATCTTTAAAAAGTAAATGTCATAGATTGTTCTTTCGACTCACAATAAAATTTTTACTATAGAATTTTACTTTATGCCTTTCACTTGAGATTAAAAACCAAATCTCATAATAAATCACCCTATACTTTCTATGCTCATGGTAGGGTGGGCAATGGTTGCTCTTCTTCACGCCTTTGTACTTGTTCATGAAGTACCAGGGCGTAGTGGTTTGGGCTCGGCGCGCTTCTTCTACCCTCCGCGCCTTCTGAGGCTGGTGCTTGGCCACTTTGGCTTGAACTTGGCCGCCTTTACCTTTTTGGCTTCGCGGGCGACCTCCCACTCCATTTTCTGCTAGTGTCGGCGGAGTTTCTTCGTTTGGTTCGCTGCCGCCGCTCCGCTGCCTCTTGCTCCTGCTTGGCCTGTTGAATCCGGCCTACTCTCTCGTATAGGATTCTCAAACACGCCTGCGTCGTGGCTGGTGACTGCTAGTGCTATTTGCGCGGTCTTGCGTCGCGCGCATCCTTGATGGACTCCGCCCCTTGGGTTTTCGGAAGGCTCGCATCCTCGGTTCCGGGAGCATCGTCCTCAGCCTCCTCGATGACGACGCTGGACGGCTCTTTGTCCTGCCCCAGGCTGGATGCGGGACCTGCGAACTCGCTGATGACCCGGAACATGTTGACTATAAACTTGTCTGCCTCCCGATTTATGATCATCTTGTGCAGCTGTGCCAGCGCCGTTACTAGTGCATCTTTGGCTGCGTCGCCTTTGTTCTCAGGCGCTAGTGTAAAACAAACGATGGAGGGAGGGACGATTAGTGGGGATCGCTGGGCGGTGTTTTAGAGTTCGCGCGCGTCTTGCGGGGCGTAATCGAAGCGCTCTCGCTCGTGTCCTTCGCATTTTTTTGTGTTCGATAGCCTTGCCGGGCCTCATTTCACACGAGCGACGAGTTTAGGTCGAGCCTTGTTCGATGGTAGATTCCTTACAGTAACCGTGGTACGCCTCACAACGCACACCGTTTTTCATAGTCGTTTTTCATTCTTCGCTAAGGACCAGGCCTGATTCTTGTGCGCTTGTTAGGAGAGGCTGCGCCGCGTTGAGAATACGGCTTGTCGTACCCTTACCCTTTTCCGTTGGCGATGATTCACCAGCTACGTACTTCTTTAACTAGTTGACGTGCACGGGACAGATTGTACAATCGTCTGAGTCCCTCAGCTCGTACGTGTTTTTGCCGAGGGCCTTACTGACCTTATAAGGCCCCGCAAATTTCGGAGCTAGCTACCATGCTATTCCTTGCGCGTGGAAGAAAGAACCTTGTTCTTCTTTCACACCAGATCGTCTTTTTTGAAAGAGAGTTCTCTTCAGCCATAATATCGTGCCTGTCTCTCTTGCTCTCTCGTCGCAATTTCGGATACGCGCGCGTTAAGCTCTGGTAGCTTCTACACGTGCTCTGCCCAGCTTAGCACCGCGTTCTCGTGCTGTGCTTAAGTAGAAGCCTATCGCAGCCTCCTTGTTTCGCTCTTCAGTGAGGCAGGCTGGTGACTGTAGCTAAGCATCGCCGGGCTTGCTCCAACGGTGCTCTGCTTCGCCGTATTGAAGGAGAACGTCACCTTGATCAGGTGTTCGTCCCATTGGTCATGTGGCTTCTCCAGGCATGCTATGATCATTGTCTTGATCGTCCGGTTGGCTTGCTTAACCGGATTAGCCTGCGAGTGATAAGCCGGTGTTGTGGTGTGATGGATACTGTGCTTCTCTAGGTATCCACTGACTACTTGATTCTTAAATTTGATGCCGTTGTCGAACAGGAACACCTCTGGCGAGTCAAACTGAAGGACGTCTCGCTCGATGAGTGCCTTGAGCATGGTTTTAGCTTTCACCTTCAGCAGTGGAACACATTTGATCCATTTGGTAAATAGATCCTGGAATACCAGGATGTACTTGAAGCCTCTACGGCTGCGAGCAAACGATCCCATTACGTCAACAGCTATTACTTGCCATGGCCACTCAATGAGCCTCCTTCCTATTAAGCTAGCCTAAGTTTTCTGCTCCTCTATGCATTGCTGGCAGACTTGGCACCTGCGTATGTAGTCTGCCACGTAGTCTGCCTGGTTCGGCGAGTAGTATTTCTGCGTGACGCATGTGTGCGTTTTCTCGCGGCCAAGATACCCTTCCGCGGGGTCATCGTGGCACTCCTGGAGGACCTGTTTCCTCAGTTCATGGGGAAAAAGGCCTTCTTTAAGTGGGAATTCTTCGCGGGCTTTTCTTGCACCTCCTTTCGTCATTAAAGGTACTATTCATCTATGGTTGGTCCTTCTTCTTCTTTAAACATTCGTAAAAGGGCATCGGGCACATGATCGGCTAAAAAGTTCGTATGCTAAGATAATTAAACACATTTTTTTGGTGAAACTTGATTTTATTATTCAATATAATTATCTTCGAGAACGATACATCGATTATAGTGGTCATATAATTTTCCGATACCATTTTTATAGTATGATTTCTTTCTAGCCTCAAAATAGGCCTAAATTTCGGCGATTAGCTCTTCATTTGTGCTGAATTTTTTATTCAGCGAGCATTTTTTTGAGGTCTGCCAACAGGAAAAAGTCACTGGGGGCAAGATCTGGAGAATACGGTGGATTGGAAAGCAATTCGTAGCCTAATCCATGCAATTTTGCGATCCTTTTCATTGATTTGTAACACGGTGCATTGTCTCGATAAAACAGCACTTTTTTCTTCTTTAAATTTTGCCGTTCATTTTTTCGTGATTACATCCTTCAAACGTTTTAACGAAGCTGTGTAATAATCGCTGTGGATGGTCTGGCCCTTTTCAAGGTAATCAATGAATAGTATACCATGCGAATCACAAAATTCTGATGCAGTAACCTTGCAGCCAACTGTTGCGTCTTTCCACGCTTTGGATTCGGTTCATCGCTGCGGTCAACTCGGCTGACTGTCGATTGGACTCGGCAGTGTAGTGATGGAGGCATGTTTCATCCATTGTTACATATCGTCTGCAAAATTCGTCTTTATTACGGTTAAGTATCGCTAAACATTGCTCCGAATCATCAACACGTTGTTCCTTTTGATCGATTATACATACGCTCGCGCGGAACCCCCTTTGACACAGCTTCTGCATGCTCAAATATTCATGCACGATGTGTCCAACACGTTCCTTTGGTATCTTTAGAGTCTCAGCTATCTTAATAAACTTCACTTTACAATCATTCAAAATTATTTTGTGAATTTTTATGATGTTTTAGTCGATAGCAGTTTGTTTCGAACGTCCACTGCGTGCATCGTCTTCGACGCTCATTTCGCCTCGTTTAAATTTAGCAAATCACTTCTCAACGGTTGACTTTTCTGGTGCAGAGTCCGAATAATGTTTATCAAGCCAAGTTCTGGCTTTAACAGTATTTTTTTGACCAAAAAGCAATCCTTTATTAACACACGAAATTCTTTCTTATCCATTTTTTTTACAATAACAAAAGTTGCTTCACTGACAATGCTATATCTCGCGAACCAATTATCCGAAAAATGTCAGAATTATACACGTATCGTTTCACGGTTGAATCTGACTAAAAATACTATGGATTTAATTCTAGTAACGCCATCTATGTGTCAGCTTACGAACTTCTCAGTCGATCAATTAGTTCTTCTCCGCCGGGCTTAGGGTTCGACTTGCGTAACACATCGTTCAATAAGTCCCGAGACTAACAACGAAAACAACATTTTTTTTCAAAAATCATTTTTATTCATCAATATAATCTACTTTTAGAGTGATGCAATCTTTCTAACGCCTTTCCAACATTTCTATACCATGTTTATAGAAGGATTTATCCTTTGCTTCAAAATAGGCTTCAGTTTCGGCAATGACCTCCTCATTCAAGCCAAATTTTTTTTCCTAGAGCATTTTTTTCAGATCAGCAAAGAGCCAGTAGTCGCTGGGGGCTAAATCTGGCGAATACAGGGGGTGGGGAAGCAAATTAAAGCCCAATTCGTTCAATTTTGCCATTGTTTTCATGGACTTGTTGTATAGTGCATTGTCTCGATGAAAAAGGATTTTTTTCTTTTTCATGTGCGGTCGTTTTGCTGCGATCTCCTCCTTCAAACGTACCAACAAGTCAATATAATAATCACTGTTGATCGATTTACCTTTTTCCAGGTAGTCAATGAAAATCACGCCATGTGTATCCCAAAAAACAGACGCCATGATTTTGCCAACAGACTGCTGCGTTTTTGGACGCCTTGGGCGGCTTTCGCCAGCCATGCGCCACTCAGATGATTGCCGATTCGACTCCAAAGTGAAATGATGTATCCATGTTTCATCCATTCTCACTTATCGACGCAGGAAATCCTTTTTATTGCAAGTAAATAGCGATGAACAGCTCTCTGAATCGTCGACTCGTTGCTGTTTTTGTTCCACTGAAAGCAATCGCGGCACTCACTTGGAAAAAACCTTTTTCATGCTCTATTTTTCATGAAGGATTGTAAATACGCTTCCAGATGATATCTGTGTCATTTTTGCAATCTCACGGACCTTCACTTTGCGATTTTTCATTACAATTTTTAGCACTTTACTCACATTTTCCTGTGTAACGGCTTCCAATGGCCTACCCGAACGTTCTGCATCGTTTGTGTCCGTACGACCACGTTTAAACTCAGCATACCAACGACAAATCGTTGGCTTAGATGGAGAGGAGTTCGAGTAATGTTTTTCAAGCCATTGCTGGGCTTCTTCGGTGTTTTTACCCATTAAAAAACAATGTTTTATCAACACGCGAAACTCGCTTTTTTCCATTTTTCTAACAAATTACAAAGTGACTTTACTTTACAGTCTGTCAAGTAAGAGCGTGGTCGACTTCACCGACAGGTAATGAAAGATTTAGCTCTAACTCCTTTGCGAGCCGATAGACGGAAGCTTTGTCCTTGATGCATTGTTAACAAAAATTCAGTTGTCGTTGATCTTTTGAAAGAGAATCACGTTAAACGCCATGAGTGCTAAGTACGCGTCGCGCTACGAGGCTGTGTTCCTTTGCATCCACCCGGAAGGTCCCAAAATGTCGCAATCAGCGGCTGCTAAATATATGAGAAAGTCGAAGGCATTCGTACAGAAGTGAATACAGCAATATAAAGTGGCTAAAAATGTCGATGATTTACCAGAACGTGGCTCGATAGGAAAAGTGAACAAAAAAGATGAAAAAAGAATAGTGAATCTGTTTTCGCGGAATCCTGCTTTAACACTGCGGCAAGAACAAGCAAAATTAATATCAAAAGGTTTAGATATATCCTACGAAACTATCCGAACCCATCTTCGTACCCATCATCTAAAATGGCGCAACACAATGAAAAAGCCCCTGTTGACTGAAAAACATGTGACAAAGCGATTCGCTTAGGCGCATGAGAATATTGATAGAGATTTTGAAAATGTCATTTTTACTGATGAATGTTCTACATGGGCACGTTCTGTCCTCACGCGAACCTGGTCAACTTCCACCAATAGGCTCGTTCAGCGGACCGTAAAACATGGAATAAAGGTGCATCTTTGGGGCTGCTTCTCAAAGCAGGGATTTGGTACTTTGCACCTCTTCACTGACAACCTAAATGCCGAGAAAATGATAAAAATCTATAAAAAGGCTTTACTGCCATCTGCCAAACAATGGTTCATCACAAAAAATAAAGATTGGATTCTGCAGGAGAACAACGATCCTAAACACCGCAGCAAGCTCTGTACTCAGTGAAAGACCCAATCTGGCATCGTTACATTGGATTGGCCGTCGCAGTCGCCCGATGCAAACCCTATTGAAAATGTGTGGGCATATATTAAACGGAAGCTTTGTGGAAGACGCACATACACTTTAAAGCAGTTGTCTTATGAAATTCGTCGGATCTGGAGATTTTTGCCACTAGACTACGCCGTCAAATTAGTAAAAAGCATGCCTCGGAGATGCCAGGCAATTATCGACGCCGGTGGTGACTGGACACATTATTGACCAAATTGCATCATTGTTTGTAATGTGTACAATGTATATATAAATATGAAAGTTTTATCAAATAAATTAACACGACCACGCTCTTACTTGACAGACTGTAACCTCGATAACTCTGCTGTCTGTGATTTGATCGACGTGAAATTTTTACACGTTTCATGTAAAGGTTCGCACTCTATGAAAACGTGGCAAGTTTGGTACTACTAGCACCATCTCTGGGTTAGTCTTGGGACTTATTGAACGATGTGTTACTCGAGCGGTTGTTGCTCTTCGTTGATAACTTGAAGTAACACGGCTTCGACTTCCGTGTCACTTGCGTCCATCTGAATGAGGAACTTCGTCAAACCTCCGACTTTGTAAGATAGAAGCAGAAGCTAGTAGTTCCTTGCTCAAAGGTGGCCTGCTGCTCCTCTCCCCATTCGTAGCGCCGACTCTTGTTGGTCTAGCGCGTGATCAATTTGACGATCGTGGCCAAATCCTCAAGGAATTTGCGCTGCTACGACGTCATGTCTAAGAATCTGCGCAGCTGTGGAAGATTTCTGGGATTCGAGAATCCGATTATTGGAGCGACTTTGGCGGGATCCTGGCGAAAGCCTTGCCGATTCACCAGCACCCCGAGGCATTTTGCCTCGTCTTGGCAGAAAGCACTTTTGTCGCGGTCGATCCTCGGACCGGCTGCTAGAATGCGCCTCAATACTTGCTTGAGCTGCTGCAATTACTCTTCGAACGTCTCTGTGACGATAATTACATCGTTGAGGTAGGAGAATGCAACGGTCTATAACCATATTAATAAGCCGCTGGAAGGTCACACTAGCATAGGTGAGCCCATACAGTATCCTTGTGAATTGGAGGAGTCCTAGTACGGGCACGGTAAACGCTGTAAGCGGTCTCGACTTTTCTTTAAGCCGTATCTGGTAATAGGCGCTGCTCAGGTCGAGAATCAAGATATATCTTGCCCTTTACAGTTTGTGTAGGATGCTATGCATCCTTGGCAGTGGGTAAGGAGCTGCTGGAACTGCTGCAGCTCTAAGGGCTGTACGTTAGCCAGGCCTATGGCTGACACAGCTAAACTGCCTAATTCGCACAGTGAAGCCATTTTAAGGCCAGCTTCTTTCTGGCTTTCTGCAGGAATAGCTGGTTATTCATTCGGTCGAGGATCGCATTGAATCCCTAAATAAAGTTGACACCGAGGTAACAATCTGCCGGCAAACTAGTCAGAATCGTCACCTTGATGTCTTTGATCATGCCAGCCACCTTGGAGGATAGTTGGACGAACTCATCTATCAGAGCATAATGGTCGTTTGCCACGATAGCTTCCTTCCCTTGGCTCGACATGACCGCGCGTCCACACGCCCTAGCTATTAGCAAACCTACGGCGATTATCACGGTGTGTGACGCGCCCGAGTTGTATAGTGCGCGTAAGGTGTACTCTTCTACACTCACCTGTAACCACCACCTTGCGCCTTCTGGGACACCCTGTTTTGGATGGTACGGCGTCAGCTCAAGCGCGGGCTCAGCATTCACGAGCTCATCCGTGGCAGCTCCTTCGTGAACTTGGATTTTTGACTCGGTGGGGCAGGAGTAATGATCTTATTTACGTTCTTCCCTGGTCGTTTTCCAAGCAGCCTGGGCAGAACTTGCAGATCATATTCGGTCTGCCGCAGCCGTGGCAGCTAAACTCCTTTGCCTACATTGGCTGCTTGCTCCGCTCATCTTTCTGTTTTTTCCCCTTTTGGGAGGCGATGGTTTGGGACTGGTCGAGCCCGAGCGTGACCTCGCTTGCCGTTTTCTTGGTGGGCTCCTTTTTCTTTCTGGCGTTTTGTGCCTGTCATGACGCTCATGTTTTGAGCTAGTGCATCCATCACTCGCGTCAATACCTTAGTTATTTGGTCGATTGGCGATACCGGCCGATCGACTTTAGCAGCAGCGACCTCCACTTCGGTTGCGCTCACTTTCGCGCCGACCTGCTGCGTTCCCTTGGCTGAGGTCTTTGGGCGATATGCCGTCTCTAGCACTATCGCATGGTTCGGGGGAACAGGCGTTCTGCCGCAGCGTTTCCTCCCTAACGTTAACTCGGCTTTTGCCGCATGGTCTATCAATTCGTCAACCGTGCGGCATTCTATGCGAGTGATGATGCGCTTTATCTGCGGAAGCAAATTGTCGTGGAGACTATCCACCATCTGCTACTCAATAAGTGCTGGTGTTATTTTCAGTAATATCGCCTCTAGGCACTTTATGTGCGTCCACGCTGGCTCTTCAGCTTGCTGAAAGCGTCAGCTTGACTCATCCCTTAGCCTCACTTGGGTGTTCGCCTAAGAGTCCCAACGCGTACGCACAGCTTGGCAAAACGCCTCCTAGAACTGCTATTTGTGTTTGTGGGCTGCGTACCACATCCCTGCGATGCCACTGAGTAATGCCAACATCTCTTGGTCACTTAGTCTCGCAGTGTTCTTCGCTTCCTCCACCTTGCAAAAGAACGCGTCGATATTGTCGGTCGGCTCTCCCCGGGACGAGATGTTCCACCGACCGATTATCTGTCCGATGTCTCTGTTGTCCGCCATTCCCGTTTTACACCACGCGCTGTTACCCTGCGCATTGGTGCTATATTCTCCCCTCCTCCAGGCTCCATTAAGGCTGGATTTGGTGGATGACGGGCCTGCAGCAGTTCTTGTGGAGTCCTCTTTCTCCCTGGGACTGCTGTAGTCAAGCACGTAATTACACGTAAACGTGTCTTGAAAATTCACGTGGTCTAGCGCTTTGCTCTTGCACCTGGCTTGTGGAGAAAGAGATGTTCTTGTATCCTCTCGCTGTGGCCGGTGCGCAGAGCCTGGCGTACCCTCAATACGCGTTAATGACGCGCTGGGTTTTGGATTTGCGACCTCTTGTTGAGTACGCAAATTCCGCACCTGCTTCTGCATCTCGTGTATGCACGCGACCATTTTCTCTATGGTCCGCGTGAGGTTTTTGATGCGCTTCTCCATCATTAGCTCTCTGTGTGTTGATAGCGGGTCATTCGTCTCCGCCACCTTCGCTTCTTGTTTTAAGGTTGTTGGAGGCCGGAGTTCTACCTTGTCTTCCAACACAATTGCCAGCGGATGCGGCTCCTCTCGGTCGTAATCCGCTAACCCCGCCGTTGTGCTTGCCCTTTCTTGGCAAGTTCTCTGCATGAAGCTTCTCCTAGCTTCGGCTCTGACTACCTGGGCTGCTTCTCCATTTCCTGCAGCCTTTTCTTGGAAGTTGGCTGCTAGGTAATTACACAGCAGCTAATTGCTAATTTGGGTCAAATTGATCATTCTTGGCCCATCACCTAAGCCATAGGGCGTAGAGGGTTTCATCTACCTCCCCGCCCTCCATTGCAAAGAGCCATTCGTTTATTCTTTCAACCTGCTCTGATGCCATTTTTGTTTCGCTATTTTTATTAATCACGCTCTATACTACATGGGCTGAAAAGTACCGGGATTTTTAATGAAAACAAGCTCTTTTTGGTCAATGTTGTATTTATTCCTCAACATAGTTGCCTTCGAGGACGATAAACTTAGTATAACGATTTTCCAACATTTCAATGCTCTTTCTGTAGTACGAAACGTCCAAGCCTTTGAAATACGCCTCGGTTTCCGCCATGACTTGCTCATTCAATGTGAATTTCTTTACCTGTAGCTACCGCTTGAGGTTTGGGAACAGATGATAATCGTTGGGGGCCAAATCTAGAGAATACGGTGGGTGAGCAACCAATTCAAATCGTTATTGGTCCAATTTGGCCTTCGCTTTCAATGACGTGTGTGACGGTGCGTTATCGTGATGGTACAGAACTTTTTCTCCTCCATATAGGGTCATTTTTTCTTTATGTCGTCGTTCAGTTTGTCCAATAACGCTGCATAATACTCTCTGGTAACTGTTCTTCCCTTCTACAGGTAATCGGTAAGATTATGCCATGCGCATCCTTAAAAACGGAGGCCAAAACCTTCCCGGCCGAACGTTGGTCTTTTGGCCGCTTTGGACGGCTTTCGTGGCTTTTCAGCCACTCTGCAGACTGCCTGTTGGACTTAGGCGTATGGTAACGGATCCACGTTTTATTCATTGTCACAAAACGTCGAAAGAAGTCCGCTCAATTACGCTGCAACAACGCCAAACCGGCCGTTGAATCATCAACGCGCTGCTGTTTTTCGTCGACGGTCAGCAAACACGGCACCCATCGCGCGGATAGTTTTTCAATGTCCAAAATATCGTGCAAAATATATCCCACCCGTTCTTTTGAGATGCCAACGGCATCAGCTATTTCGCGCAACTTTACTTTACGATTATTCAAAACGATTTGATGAACTTGCTTTACGATTTCTGCATGTGTAGCCTTTTTTGGCCTTCCAGAGCGAGGTGCAACTTTGGTGCTTGTACGACCCATTTTAAATCCACTTAATCACCGATAAACTATGGTTCTTAAAGAAGCAGATGTGGGATAACATTTCTTCAACCATTTCATTGATTGTTCAGGAATTTTTCCCATCAAAAAACAATGTTTGATCAAGATGCGATATTCCCATTTTTCCATTTTTTTCACGAAAGCGAAGGTAGCGGAACTTAAACAGCTGTAGCTTGTGAACAAATAAACGAACGGCCATAAAACTTCACACATCAATTAGTGACAGATGATGAATCGAAACCTCTCGAAATGAATCATGTTCATTTTCTAGTGACGTCACCTATTGAAAAATCCAAACATTCTTAGCCCATGTAGTACAATAGTCCTTAAGTTGCGATATTATGAGTGCCGCAACGCAATAAAATGTTATTAAATAAGTAAATTAATAAATAAATATACAATATACGAGTATGAAAGGGACTTACCTCGCCTCTCTACTCACAATATTGCAACTCGCACTGGCGTGGCTATGGGGGGTCAGTCTCTCGCTGACTTGTGTGTTCGCTTCAGTTTAAGTATTACAACAACAGGAAAACAACTTTTATTTTTTGTCTTGCTTGACCTTCTTGGCTCTTTTAACTTTATTTCTACTAAAGTCTCATTTGCCACGCCAGGAACACTTGGCTTCCGCACTTAATTGCCTGTGCATACGCTTTTGTGTATGTACATTCTGTCAAAAAAGTACCGGGAATTGTCGATTTAAATCTGGCGGGGCAATTTAGGCAGGTGAAATTTTTTTTTCTAGGTTGGTACAACTGTTCTTAATGACTATGCCAAGTTTGAGCGGAATCCGTCAACGAGTGTGTTTACAGTAGCTAGTTAAGTCAGTCGATGTCAATAGTGCGTGCCGATTTCTTACAATGGGTGATTACGTTGAACAAAGAATTTGTCTGAAATTTTGTGTTGCGAATGAAATTTCATGTGCCGATGCATTAAAAATGTTGCAAAAGGCTTTTGGTGATTGAGCACTATCGAAAACCCGTGCGTATGAGTGGTACAAAGCCTTCAAGGAGGGTCGTGAAGTCGTCGAAGACTTGCCTCGTTCCGGACGCCCATCGACGGCTTCGACCGCAGATAACGTCGATAAAATTAAGGAAATGGTGCTTCAAAACCGTCATACCAGCTTGAGAGAGATATCACATGAACTTGAGATATCCCACGACTCCACACGTACGATTTTAATTGATATTTTGGGCATGAGAAAGGTGGCCGTAAGACACGATAACGTGCCGTCTCACCGAACTACGATTGTGACCGACTTTTTCGCCAAAAACTCAACGAACACGCTTGAACAACCATCGTATTCGCCGGATTTGGCTCCCTGTGACTTCTTTCTCTTCCCAAAACTTAAATTGCCGCTCCGTGGTACCCGTTTTCAGTCGATTGAAGCCATAAAACGAAATTTGGCGCGCGAGCTGGAGACCACTGACTTAACCAGCTACTGTAAACACACTAGTTGACAGATTCTGCTCAAACTTGGCATAGTCATTAAGGACAGTTGTACTAACCTAGAAAAAAAAATTTCAACTGCCTAAATTTCCCCGCCAGATTTAAATCGGCGATTCTCGGTACTTCTTTGACAGAATGCACATCTCGGCTGCGCCCTCTGCGTACGCTCTGAGTCTATTCTTTCTTTTTGCGTTCGCCCTCTATGATTGCGCGTCCTGAATCCACCCACACTTTTTCTAGGCGCCAATTGTAACGGAGTTTTTGTTGATGCACACGCGGGACTCTCTCATGCTCGTGCGCTCTGCTGCGGATGCAGCTATTCCGCGATGCGGCTTTGAGTGCTAACGGACGTTAGCCGTGATGCGATTGCACTCGCGTGCGTTGTCGATCCTATTACAACGTAGGTTCCGCCTCGGATCCTACTTTCTACAACGTGAGGGGCCTTACTTTAAGGCCCAGCTACCGCTGGTGCTCTCCATTGGGCTCGGCTAGTCCAGATGCGTGTCAACACAGGGTTGACACGCCTGCGGAGGCGGCAGTATCCGGGAAAGGGACGTTTAAAAGGATAAACGTAAACTAAGGCATACTTGTTAAGTGCAGTCAACTTTTAGTAAGTCAAAATCACTAGTACCGTTACAAATTGTTTAAAGCGTCAGTCGCAAGTGGACTCTAGACTCTTGCTAAGGGTTGTGAGCCTAAAATATTCTTAAGCCTAATTATTCTCCGTGAGACACGTACTGCACATGCGTGTCAATCACTCGCCTTTCTATGTTGACGTAGCAAGGTGCATAAATCAGCCCTTAGCCTTGCAAGTTGGTCGGCTGGTTAGTTGCGGCCTCTTGCGGCAAACCGGGAGACTGCGCACGTGTAGTCTCGCTCACGCATACACATAATGAAACTAATACTATGCGTGAGTGAGAGCTAACCCCTTACTCACTCCTCGGAACGGTTAAATATACTGTCTGTCAAAAAAGTACCGGGAATTTTAAATTAAAACAACATTTTTACGTTTAATAATCAAAATTAATTGTATCGCCTTCAAAATAGGCTCCATTTGCTCCGATACATCTATGCCAACGGCACTTTCAATCATTAAAACATTTTTTATAGGCGCTTTCCGGGATGGCCTTCAGCTTGCGCGTTGAATTTTGTTTTATGGCTTTAATCGACTGAAAACGGGTGCCACGGAGCGGCAATTTAAGTTTTGGTAAGAGGAAGAAGTCACAGGGAGCCAAATCCGGCGAATACGGTGGTTGTTTAAGCGTGTTCGTTGAGTTTTTGGCAAGAAAGTCGGTCGCAATCGTAGTTCGGTAAGACGGCGCGTTATCGTCGTGCAAAATCCATGAGTTGTTCGCCCACAAATTTGGCCGCTTCTTACGGATACGCTCACGCAAACGTTTTATAACGCCTAGGTAATACTCTTTATTTACCGTCTGACCCTCTGGAACAAATTCGTAGTGCACCACGCCACAGATATCGAAGAAAACAATGAGCATCACCTTCCCTTTTAAGCGGCTTTAGCGTGGTTTTTTCGGTTTCGGCTTGTTTTTTCCCACCCATTCCGATGCTTGCTGGCTTGTTTGCATATCGTACTCGTACACCCACGTTTTGTCACCAATTATGATGCATTCCATGAATGCGGGATCAGAATTGGCGCATGTCCGAAGCGACCTGTTCGCGATAGCGTTTTTGAAGAAAATTAAGCTCTTTTGGAACGAATCTTGCGGCCACCTTTCTCATGCCCAAAATATTAATTAAAATCGTACGTGTGGACTCGTAGGATATCTCAAGTTCATGTGATATCTCTCTCAAGCTAGTATGACGGTTTTCAAGCACCATTTTCTTAATTTTATCGACGTTATCTGCGGTCGAAGCCGTCGATGGGCGTCCAGAACAAGGCAAGTCTTCGACGACTTCACGGCCCTCCTTGAATGCTTTGTACCACTCATACGCACGGGTTTTCGATAGTGCTCAATCACCAAAAGCCTTTTGCAACATTTTCAATGCATCGGCACACGAAATTTCATTCGCAACATAGAATTTTAGACAAATTCTTTGTTCAACGTAATCACCCATTGTTAAATATCGGCACGCACTATTGACATCGACTGACTTAACCAGCTACTGTAAACACACTCGTTGACAGATTCCGCTTAAACTTGGCATAGTCATTAAAGATAGTTGTACCAACCTAGAAAAAAAAATTTTACCTGCCTAAATTGCCCCGCCAGATTTAGATCGACAATTCCTGGTACTTTTTTGACAATATGTAACTATGTGCAAAGGAAACGATAAGATATCGACCGAAGATATGATTATAAAAGTGAGTAAATTATATTAGCTGCGTAAATCATGTGATTAAAAATCTCATATATGATTTACAAAGAAGACGAACTTGTTGTTTTAAAAAATGTAGCTTAAGAACAATGCAGTATTGTTTAAATTGTGAAGATTACTTTTGCACTTATTACTTTTCAATCATTCACAAATGAAAGAAAATATATACAAGAATAAGACAGCAAAATATTGAAAATCATCCAATGAAAATCAAAAATCGTCCAAAAAATTTTAAAAAAATTTACATTTTTAATTAATAGTTTATTTAGTTTCTTAATGAATTCTAAGCACTTCTTGTTCTATAAAATTTTATTATTAAATGGATCCTTATTGAGTTAAAAAAAATTCCGAAACTTCTTATTACATTTATGTACGAAAACGGCTAATTTGGTGGCCGCCACTTTGAATTTCGCTCAACTAACTATCCCACCTTTAAGTATAGGCATCTGTACCCTCAGATCCAGAGTTTTAGTATGATCTGAACACGGTATCATGCTCTTAAATACGATTATCTGCAAAAATATTGTTAATTTTTATTTTTTTTGGTTTAAACCACTGTATTGTTAAGATGGTTGCAGATGTCATAAATCTGAGATCGGTTTTCAAAAAAGCATGAAAATTACATCAGAAAAGGTATTTTCGAATCGATCCATCGATTTTTCCTAAGAAATAACTCGTTGCAGGAGAAAGAAAATTATTTTAGTTGAAAGCAAGTTAGAATTTATACTGATAAAAAAAATAATTACTTAAAATGAAACACACTCACACGCACAAGCTTTAATGATTCTATGCTCATTTAGATTATACATATTTCGTTTCTAACGGCGTGTTGAAAATGACGGAAATGTCGGAATGGCTTTTATGTATGGAATAATTGGTACGTTATACAGGGTCCGGTAATGAAACCTCCCTCATTTTAGTAGGTTGTCACAGAAAAACTAAAGAAGATAAGGAAAAAATACTTTTATTCATTAAAAACACGAGGATGAATCAAATCGAAACAGTAATTTTTTTTTATACATTTATTGAATAATATTACACACGAACCATATCATCAACATTTCTCAATGTAATCTTCTGCGTTGTCTACACACTTTTGCTATCGTTTTGGAAGCTTAAATATTGCTCGCTTATAAAAATTTTTAGGGCGAGTTGTCAGCCAATTGCGCACGTGCTCCTAGACTTTTCTTTATTGCTTTTGTATCGTTTTCCTCTATGTGATTCTTTCAAAGGCGCGAACAGAAAGTCGTCACAGGGGGACAAGTCTGGACTATAAGGAGGGTGTTCGAGTGTTTTTCAGCCCATTTGTTCTAGTTTATCCCTTGTCAAAGCCTTGATGTGCGGCCTAGCGTTTTCATGAAGATGGATGACGTCTCTAATGGGCATACCTCGTCTTTTGTTTCCGTAAGAGGTTCTCGCTGACTGTTACAACTGGCAATAGTAGACTGCATTTGCAGTTCGTTCATCGTCAAGAAAATCAATGAGTAAAACTTCCTTTGAGTCAAGAAAAATCGTTGCAAGCATTTTTCCGGCTGACAAGTAACACTACCCTAGTGTTACTCACCGATTGAAACCAAACCTTGCACATCGATAAAATACTAAAAAATATTAAACCTGTGTTCTTTTATTTTGGCAGAATTCGCTTCCTAGGGGTAGAAACCACCCCTACCAAACCACAAGCAGCCTAACCGACTTAAGGGGTTACCCCCAGTTGTAGCTCAACAAAAAAGGCCTTTTTCATGATTGTTTTTAAAGAAAACTACAAAACTTTTTTAGATGATTATTATATCATCTTAAAGAATACATCTTGAAGAACTTTCAGTAATTTTTTTAGTGCAAAATATTACATTGTTAAGTAGCAAATGGCCGCTAATGAAATAGTGTTCTTATTTATACGGTTTGCGGTGACCAACATTGCGGCAAAGTGGATCATTTGAAACAAAAAATGTAGATAGATTTAGTTAAATATAAGTATAAACTAGTCTTTAATTTAAGGATTTAAAAAAATATTTATTTTTTACAAAATGGCGGACAGTCAAAGTTAATGGTTTGATTTTAACGAAAAAAAACGGCCGTTTTTTGGCTATAAAACGGCCATTTTTTTTTAAAACAAGAAATCGAACGATTAAAGACTACATTTTAATGTATTTAATAAGCCTGCAAAATTTCAAGAAGATCAGTTTATTAGTGTTCGAGTAATCTTGGTCACCGATTTTAGAAATGCTATTTCGAGAAAAACGCGTTTAAAGTTTTATTTGCCGGTTGTTTACACAACGGATTCTTCTCTTTCAACGCTCATATCTCAGTTAATTTTGTTCGGATCGACTTGAAATTTCCAGGTCATATTCTCAGATACTTATACTTCAAAAAAATGCAATTAACAAAAAATCGATTTTGTCAAAGTCGCAAGTGGGGGTAACCCGTTAACCCTGGGGACAGCAAGTTTAATGGCTCATTTTTATTAAAATAATTGAATTTCAAGCTAGCCAACCTAATCACCTACCCCCTATCCAACGTAAGCCATCGAAACACCCACCCCCTAACTCACCTAACCCCTATAAACTACCACTATCCAACCAGAAGTAGGATAACCCACCTGACCTTGGAAAAAACGAGTTTAATAGCTTATTCTTACAATAATTGAATTCCACAACACAAGCGGACTAACGCATACAACCTTTTACCTCTTAACTTACCTAATCTCTACAAATTGCCCCTACCAAACTATAAGTAGGCTATTCCGTCTGTCCATGAGAACATCGAGTCTAGTCGCTTATTTCTCTTGAAATGAGTCTTATTTTTCTAGAAATTTAATTCTATATCACAAGCGGAGTAATCAACCTATATCCAACCCACCTACCTACCGTCTAACCCCTAGAAATCACCCCTACCAAATCACAAGCAAGTTAATCTACCTGACCCTAGAACAACGAGTTTATCGCTAATTTTTTTTTGTTACTAATTAAGCGTCATACCATAATCGTACCTACCTAACCATCAACTCCTTTACCAACATAACCCAATTTAATACCCTCTTATTAATTCACCCAATCCTTTGAAACCAGCGCCACCAAACCGCAAGTTGTCAAGCCCATCGAACCCTGGGAACAGTAAATTTATTCACTTATTTTTCGTGAAATAAATTAAATTTTGCATCATAAGCGAGGTTATCCACCTAACTACCTACCTCCCAATCAACTTAACTCCTAGAAACTATCTCTAGTAAACGATATCCATTCTTACTTTAAAATAAATGAAAATTCTTTAAAACACCAAAAAATTAATTTTCCTTCGGAAAATTATTGTAATATATAAATTCCTGTTGCTTAAATGTAGATCTAATACATTTCTCAACTGTAAATAAGCTTAAAATTGACTTTGTGGGAGTAGGTAGAATTATAATGCCAGAAAATCCAAGTTTTATAATTTTTTATTGTACTGAATTATATCCTTTCTTAAAAAGTGGATGTTTTATAAAAATCCAGTAAGGGAACTGCTTATTATTATAAATGGACAAAGAAATTAATAAGATTAAATTTGGCAACATTATTTTCTGATTCTAAATGAATTTCTAACAATTATGTAGATAAAAAATCTTACCGAACATTTTTGTTTTACGCAAACACTCTAGACTTCCTTTAAATTTTCGAAGCTTGTCAAGGTATAAATATGTCAATATTTATGTTTTTCATTAAATATGCAACTTTATTTTCTTATTTTTTTTTCTTTCTACGTTCAAAATAATAGATTTATAAAAAATTTAGAAGCAAGAATTTTATGGAAATTTTCTTTTATTTTATCAATATTTTATTACTTGATTGTAAATACGAAAAATATTTTAACTTTTTGCATTCTGCTATCAAAAATCTGTATACAATATATAATCTGTAATCGAAAAAGAACGAGCCTTTACTTCTCATGTTAAAATTTTTAATAATAAATTCAAGTTGTACTTTGTAACTTATGAATTAACATTTTTTTTTATTTCATCACACAAAAAAGTTTACAACTATTACTTTTATAAATTTTTACTTCTATTTAGTTGTAATAATATATTTTTATCATGCCTATGAACCCAAAAAATATTTTAAGTTTGTTGATTCCGTTTTCTCAGGTTTCGAATATAATATTGAATTTCCGATAAACGATGAAGAAGGATCCTTTGTTCCTCATCTTGTAGATCTAATAAAGACGTCATGTGATTACAGATTGATTATCGAAAGTTATGATAGTTTATGCTATAATGAAGACAGCGTAACGGCTGAAGCAGTATTAATTGACGAAGAGTTAGAAAAAGATTTTGATTATTCTTCTGAAGATGAATATTCACAATCAAAAGATATAGTTGTGATTTGGAGTATAAACAAAAAGTAGTTGCTTTTTGTCGTTCTGGAAATTTAAGAAAGTTGAACATGAAAAAATGCTCTACAGATGGGAAAAACAAACTGTGAAAGGAGGATCAAGACTAGAATAGTTACTTAAAATATCAACGTTTGTTTTGGAACAGTTTAATAGTGCTTCTGATAAATGTTTACCGATCCATGATTCAACTTTAAAAAAATGGGCGTTAAAAGCAAAAGAAGATGTTCAGTTATCTTCTCAAATTGTTAAGGTTGCCTCAAAATGAGTACATAAATTTAAAATTACTCATGGAATAAATTCCAGAAAAATTAATAAATTTATTACTATTACACAGTTGTCAAACGCGGCTGAATTATCACAAACAGGTTCTAAATTTGTAGAAGAGATACGCTTGGTTATCAAGAAAAAGGGCAAAAATAATGTGTACAATTCCGATCGATCAGGATTTAATTTAGAAGCTCACGGTGGTCGTACTTTGTAAATCAAAGAAACACTTCAAGTTGAATGTCTTGCACAATTATTAAATTCATTGATCCACAGTTATACGATACAGCCAATTATTTTAACAGACGGCAAGCTCCATTCTCCTTTGCTCATAGTTTTGCAAGAATCTAATGGCAAATTTGGACCAATAGTAGAAAAAAACTTGTATAAAGCAAAGAATATTAGTGTATATCCATATAATTCTGAAAAACTAACATCTTGGATTGCCGCTAAATGATTTGAAAAAGACTTTATCAGTAGCTAGTAAAAGCTCTTCATTGCTGTTAGATTCTTGGTCTGGACAGACTATAAAAGTATTTGATAATACAAATAAAGCTAACAAAATTGTCAAAATTCATACTATACCTCCTAGAGTAATTGGATCAAGACAACCGTTGGATGTTTATGGATTTAGACCGTCGAAAAATTTTATTCAATCTTTTTCAAATAAGGTCTTGTTATATAACTTGGACATTAATATACATCTAAGAAACAACATTTTAAAATTACAGTCACAAAACAATCAGTTTTCATCACTAAGATTTGTTAACATGTTCAAATACGCATGGTGGAAGAGTGGCTACATATCATATAAACCAGAGAAATGTCCAACACCTGTTTAATACTGTTTTCAGAATTCTAAAACTGAATGTACATTCTGTAGTCGATTCGCAGTAATCAAATACTCATGGTGTAGCAAAAATCTTTGCATACAGCATTTTTTCGCAGTAACTGTGGATGATCCGCCGCATTACTGTGAAAAATACATCAAATAGATAATACTAAAGAAATATTAAAAATGTGAGAGGCAAGCGGAGGACTCACTAGAATCCAGCACCCTGAGCTGCGAGAGGCAAAGGACTCACTATAATCCAGCACCCCAAAGGGGACATAATCCTATTACGTCCACGCTGTTGTCCCCGGATAAAGCTAGAGATAGGATAGTTACTAATATTTTTTTACCGCGCATTTTTCTCATTTATTTTTAAGCATATTTATTTAGTAGAATCAGTTTTTAGGGATTAAGTAGTTTAGAGGGTAGTTGGGTTAATCAGCTTACAGTGTGAAATTAAATTATTCCACAAAAAATAAGCGACTAATCTCGCTGTTCCCAGGGTCAGGTGGGTTAGCCTGCTTGTGGTTTGGTAGGGGCGATTTTTAAAAGTTTGGTGGGGTTAGGGGGTGAGTGGTTGTGTGCGTTAGTCCGCTTGTGTTGTGGAATTCAATTATTGTAAGAATAAGCTATTAAACTCGTTTTTCTCAGGGTTAGGTACGTTATCCTACTTCTGGTTGGATAGTGGTGGGTTATAGGGGGTAAGTGTTTTGATGGGTTACGTTGAATAGGGGGTAGATGATAAGGTGGGCTAGCTCATGGCGTAAAATTTAATCGTTTTAATAAAAATGAGCTATTAAACTTGCTGTTCCCAGGGTTAAGTCGGTTAGGCTGCTTGTGGTTTGGTAGAGGTGGTTTCTACCCCTTGGAAGCGGATTCTGCCAAAATAAAACACAGGTTCAATATTTTTTAGTATTACATCGTTGTGCAAAGTTTGTTTCCAATCGGTAAATGACACTTGGGTAGTGTTGCTTGTGAGAGGCGAGTTTTGGCCTTCGCTGGGCAGCCTTCATCCTTCCTTCGCCACTCCTCACTCGCCATTCTCGATTCGGGGGTATAATGGCAGACCCACGCCTCATTACATGTGACGATACGCCTCAAAGAATCCTCTCCTTCTAGTCGAAATCGATTTAGAAGTCTCAGTTATCTCCAAACTGACCTGTTATTGTTTTCCGGTTAACGACCTCGAAACCAATCGAGCACTAATTTTTCTGAAGTCAAGATGATCAATGATAATGGATTGAGCACTTTCACAGCTGATACCCACTTTTGACGAGATTTCTAAAGCAGTTAATCGCTGATCACATTCAATAAGCTCTCGAACGGCATGGATGTTGTCATCTGTAAGACTTTTCCTTGGACGACGATTATGACTTTCGTTTTTAACACGTTCTCGTCTACCCTCAAATTTCCTAGCCCACGTATACACTCAATTCTAAGACAATGTAGTGTCCCCAAACTTCGCCTTTAAACAAGTAAAAATTTCTGACGGTTTAACGCTTTTATTGGTTAAAAATTTATGATGACGCGTTGCGTGACAGACAGATGTACCTCTTGCTCAGTCACGGCTGTACTGAGGACAAAACCGAGCGTGGCCGCTAACTAAGCTGGCTCCCCCTCCTCACAAACGAACCAGCAACTGCTATACTATATCATCTAGTTCGGAGGTGCGTGCTAAGCAGGATAGCTAAATTGCTGTTTATATTTGATTCATCCTCGTATATACACAGTGTGTCCCATGGAAAACGGAACTTTTTATAAATAAAGACAAAAACTCAATATTCCGGCAAATCTCATTTATTTTATTCAAAATAGTCTCCTTCCGCATCAATACAACGTTTTGTACGATCAGTTAACATATCGAATGAGTTTTTGAGATCATTTTTATCCATCGACTTTAGTATGTCGGTCGTCGCTCTTTGGATGGCCTCAACGTCGGCATAACGTTTTCCTTTCATAGGCAAGTGCAATTTGGAGAACAAGTAGAAGTCGCACGGAGCCAAATCCGGCTAGTACGGTGAATGGTTGATGATTAAAATGGAATTTTTGATCAAAAAATCCGTGATCAAGTACGATCGATGAGACGGGGCATTATCATGCAACAAACGCCAGCTCCCTTTTTCACGGTATTGTGGCCGCACACGACGAATGCGGCTGAGCAAACGCTTTATAACACCAAGATTAAACACAGCAGTAATCGTTTGACCAGGTGGAACCTGGTGAATAATGCCCTCCGAATCGTAGAAACAAATCAACATTGTCTTCACTTTTGACTTTTCAAGACGACTTTTTTTCGGATTGGCCTCGGTTGGGTGCTTCCATTTAGCACTTTGATGCTTGGTTTCGGGATCATATTGAAAACACCATGTCTCGTCACTAGTCACAATTGAATATTTCAAGTTTGGGTCCTTTTTTGACTCTTTAATCAAATCCTTACAATGTTAAATGCGGAGCAATTTTTTGTAGTCGGTCAATTTGTGTGGAATAAAGCGTGCACACACCTTCCGTAGATTTAAATGATCGGTCAAAATGCGATGAATTGAATTTTTGGACATATTTAATTCCATTTCCATGTATTGCAATGAAGATTTTGGCTCATTTTTTATAAATTCACGCACTTTTTCAATGTTACTTTGAGTAACCACGGTATTCGAAGGACCTTCCTGGAACCGCTTACACCACTTATACACTCTGGTACGGGATAGACAATTATCGCCATAAACTTGTTTTAGCAAATTATGCGTCTCAGTAAAGGATTTACTGAGTTTAAAACAGAACTTAATATTTGCTCTTTGTTCGAAGTTTATTTTTCGACCGATGCCACAAACACACTGTCACTTTAAGCGCGATATTTTGGTTTCCATTGAACCAAATGTCATACAATTTTGACAGGATGTCAGTTAAGAATGGATTTTTCTATTGCTAACATCCACCAATAGGTGGCGCCAATATAAATCGATATTTTGGAAAAGTTCCGTTTTCCATGGGACACACTGTGTACTTTGCCATTTTGGATTATTTGGTTTTAAAAAGTATATCTGCTAAATGACGTCCTCCATTATTGATACATTGACAAAGTCTTTCCCGAAAGTTCTCCATAAATCTTCGCGTCATTTCTCTTGAAATAGCTGCCACTTCCTGGGTAATGGCTTCCTTAACTGCTTGCAGTGTTGTGGGACTATGTTTGTACAATTGAGCCTTTAAGTGTCCCGAAAGAAAAAAATCACAAGGTGATGAATCAGGCGACCTTGGGGGCCAAGCGATGTCTCCTCACAAAGAGACAAGATAACAAGGAACCAACTCCCTCAACATTTCC